>JBBGBA010000176.1:0-320737 GCA_038088335.1 Mesorhabditis sp. LJ9110 | reverse complement strand
GTTAAAAAAGAAGCAAATAATAAATTTTTACTGATAACGGGCCCCAAAATTTTTTCCATTTTTAAAATTTTTCCCCAAATTGGCCCCCCCAAAAAAATTTTTTTGGGTTGGTATTAAAAACGTTTTTTTTTTTAATTTAAATTTTTAAAAAAAGGGTTTTCAAAAAACAGACCAAGAGATCGGGAACAAAAAGACGGTATAAAAACCTTTTTTTTTAAAGGTGTTTCGAAATGCAGTTAAAAAATCAAAAACCCAAAAAAAAATTTTCCCCCAACCCCAACGAACTTGTTTGTTCCCTTTTTTACCCAAAAAAAGGTTTTTAAAACAGTTTGGGTTTTAAATTTTCAAAATTCAAATTTCAAAAAATAATAAAAAACCAACCTTATAGAAAACAATTAAAACCCCCCAAAAAAGGGGGCCCTTTAAAACCATGGCCCTTTAAATTCGGATCACCCACTGAACATTTTTCAAATAAGAACTTTTGATTTTTGAAAACATATGTTTTTTAAATTAAAAACTTAACCTTTTTTTGGGGAAGTCGGATCTATATTTTTTTGAGAAAAGAAAAAGCCCGAAATTCAAGATTTAGAATGTCATCAAGTACGTGCTCGCATTGCCTGGTGACCTTTGGGGAAGAAATTCTCTTTTTAAAACTTTTTTTTTGGGGGTTAAATTTTTTTGCCATTTTTTTGAAATATTAAATAACTAAAACCCTTTTTCTTTTGAAAAATTTTTCATTTTTATTGTTTTATTCCGGGAACAGATTTTACAAAAAGACGTTTTTTTACCTTATTTTGGTTTTTAAAAAATTGAAACAGACAATTTATGCCGCAAAATTTGGCTATTCTGGGGTGCGGCCGAGTCGGGTTTCCCACAATTCTGTGGGCCGTTCAACAAAATTTTTAAATTTAATTGTGTTTTTCGGGGCCCAGAGGGGGGGAAATCAAGGGTTTTTAAACCTTTTCAGTTAAAATGGATGTTTCACAAAATTCGGTCCATTATGTTTCTAAGAAAACTGTTTATTGCCCCTGAAATTTTCAAAAAAATTCCTGACCATCATTTAGAGAATGATCTATGGGGCTGCTCGAACTTTACAAATTCGAAAATCCGACAGTTCGAAAAGGAAAAAATTCTGTTCGATCCGGAGGTTGGACATTTTTTGTTTGAACTGACAAAATTTAAATTTTTGTTTAAAAAATTTTATAAAAAAAATTTAATTTTTGAAAACGGGCTTTTTGGTTGTAAAAACTTTACTGGCTTTTGCGGCAAAACTTTAAAACAGGTTTAAAAAAGAAAAAGGGGAAAAACCGGCCCCCCGGGCCCTAGGATCGATAAGTTATTGATTTTCATAACCTTGAAAACCCGCTCACCAAAAATGAAAAGCGCGCCCTCTTTTAAAAACCATTTTTGTATGTAATTGTTTCCCCAAAAAAGGATTGGTAAAAAACTTTAAAACCATTTAATATCAAAAATATAATTTTCAAAACTTTTATGGGGGAGTCGTTTCCCACCCCCTTTTTACCCTTTTGACGTTTTTTCCCCTACCGAAAAATGTTCCAGGCTGTAGGTGGGAACATAAAAGGAATTCATGCAAATAAAAAAAGACATATTTTTTTTAAAAGTGGGATCTCGAAAATTTAGAAACCGTGTTATTCAAAAAATTTATCATGGTTTCTTAAAAATTTCGTAACTTAAGACATAAAAACATCGCTTGAAAATCATGGCTACATTATCGGACTCACCATCTTGCTGTACCAGAATTTTTTTTCCAAAAATTTTTCCATAAACATTTTTTTTCAATGTTTTTTAAATTTTTGTTGAATCTTGCCCAGTTTTTCCCGCCCCCAATGCCTCTGCCCCCCCTTTGGGCGTGTGATTGTCGGCGGAACTAGGGGACAGAACCCCCAAAAAAAACTCTGGGGTTTTTTAAAAGGTGACACCCTTTTCTTTTCCCGGCTTTTTATAAATTTTGCAAACTTTAGAAAATAAAAAAAAATGAAAAAATAAAGAAAAAAATTATTTTTCAATTGAAAAATGATTTTTTAATTTATTGGTATTTTCTAGTTTTCCGAACTTTGCCAGCCTGCCCGGGGGCGGTGTGCATAGTTGTCGCGCGGAACTGGGCGCAAAATAGGGTGTGAGAGTGGGCGGGGGGAGGGATGGGCAGTCGGGTGTAGATAGTAATCTGCCGTGTCGTAACCAGAGCTGAAGCTCCTAGCTGCTGCTCACTTCTAAATGGGCTGGGGAGGCTGAGTGAGGGGCGAAGGAGCTCATTTCCAACACCCTATCTCGCGCCGCTCAATGTTTTTCTACGCTCCCAGTTAAAACCTGCGGGTTAAAAAGAGCATTTTTAGCTAAATTCAGCTTGTGTGTTTCACTTTTAGCTATACAATTAAGATTCACGAAAATTTTAATGACCTTAGATCAGTGCATCAATTGCTTCTAAAAATCTTTAATAAATTTTTGCTACTTTGTTTTAACAAGCGAATGGGGCTTTATTTCGATTGCTTTTTCTATAACAAATATGCAAATTACCGCTGTGAAAGTAGCGTTAAATATGGAAAGGGCCTTAGCCATGAAAAAAAAATTTCGGGGGCCCCAAAATTTTTTTCCAAAAACTCAAAGCATTAACGAGAAAACAACAAAACAATCATCAAAAATTTTTTGGAAGGTGACTTTTGAAAGTTGAAACAATCAAAAAAATTAAAGACCCGCGAAACTTTGCAAAAATTTTTAAAAATTAGCTATTTTTTTAAAAGTATCAGATTTGATATTGATCATTTTATCGATTGATAACTCCCGATTTTCCGAACTTCTATAGAATGCTTAGAAATTGTGTTTCAAACATTTCTGACGTTCCGAATTTGTTATAAATTTTGGTATGGTTGTTTAACATCTCAAAGCAAGGCTCTTGTCAAAATGCCCCGCCCCCCGCCGCCATACCAATTAGCATAAATAAATACAGGTGCACGCCCACATCCTGGTCCCGTTATACCTACGGTTCGTTTGCTCTACCTTTTTCGGCTACCCATTTTTGGTTTAATGGTTATAAAGCGCATATAAATTTAAGAATTACTCTCTCACTCTCTCACTCTCCTTCTCTTTCTCTCACTCACTCTCTCTTTCTTTCTTTCTCTCTCTCTCTCTCTCGCTCACTCTCTCTCACTCACCTCTCTTTCTGTCTCACCCTCCCCCCCCTGTCTCTCTCTCTCCCGCTCTCTATCTCTCTTCGTTCTCTCGCCGCCCCCTTTTTCAACAACTTCACCTAGAACTCGACGAACTTACACTTAGAAAGCAAAAAGCCAGTAAGTAGAACTCCCTAGCAGAAAATCGAAATCGAAAAGCTTAAAGATCCTGTTGAACTTGTCGCTGATGTTTGAGCCAGAAATGGGTGAATAATAAATGCCTAGGGTTAGATAAAGGATGTATTATGGTGCAACCAATCAACCACGAACAAGTAGTATTTTTCATGTAACATGATTTTTAAATCTTTTGAAACTGATTTTTGCGCCCAAACGAGTCGGCAATTGATAAAATTTAGACCGTGAAAAGTTTTATTTCTTTTGATCCTTCTTTCCTAAAAAATCGTTTTTTAGAATTCTTTGAAAAAGCAAGTTACAGAAAATTTTTAGGATTCTCGACATTCCGGGGGAGATAGTTCGCGTACCTTTGGCGCCATTCGCACGTTTTAATTTTGAGTGCTTGCTTTAGCATTGGTTACTTAATAAAATTTTTTAGAGTTTTACAATTGCTTTACAGAGAAGCGTAGGTTTAATTTACAGTTAATAATTTTATTAGCCCTAAAGTCTCAATAAATCTTACCTCAGCCGCGACTGAAATATTTAATCATGAAACATCAAATATTTACTCCTGAAATTTTTACAACCACTCTCAACCACTTTTACATTGCATTAATTCTGACGACACTTAATCCCTCGACCCGCCGCCATTCCTCAGGGCTTACATGCCGTAATCTGTTCAGAGTGCGTTTTGCGGTGCGTCGAATTCGGCAGTTAAAGGGCTGCCGACGGCATGTGTCGATCCCCTCCCCCATCAACAAATTGGGAAGTAGCCAACAGGGCAGAGAGCGCGCCCTGGGGAGAGGCGCAGAGACATTTTCTTTCCAGCGCGTAACCGATTGGCTATGCCGTCGGCATCCCTTTAAAGCGCACGTTCAGGGAGGGGCCGTGTACTGGTCCCAACGTGTACACCTATGGACGTTGGGACCGCCGCACGGCCTGCCCGTGCTGTGACAGGCCATTCCCCTCCTTTGCGGCGTGGGGCCCCCCTGCCCCCTTGCCAGGTTGTAGTTGTGGCTGACTGGTATCCATCCGCGCCTCCCGAATGGGGGACCCGGGTTCGACCCCCGGCCGCGGCAAAAACCTTTGCTTTTTTCAAAAAAAAACGTCCCTGAACGTGCCCTTTAATGAAAGCAAAAAGTATTGCCAATTTTTGCACAAAGTTCACGAAGTGGGCACTACTGATTTCCCAATATAAAACTTTACAGGTCTGGGAGATGAAACATAATGTTTATTCTTGATTTTCGCCAAATTTTTTGGATTTTTTAACGCGCCCTCGAGATCCGTATGTGCCCAGCCGTTTTGATTCAGAAGGTGGAAATCGCACTAATCCGTTTAGGCCCGCTCGCAACCAGTTCTTGATTATTTTCTGGGTTGGAAGCTTCAGAGGGGCGAAAAATGAAACATCCTTGTTTAATCTTCACTTTCGGGAATTCTTTCTTTGGATACTTGATCGTTACACGCGTATTGTGTAATCGATTCAGAGCGGCCCAGCTAAGGGCGCGTTTCGTGTCGCGGCGCGGCAAATTCGTTAGGTAAGTCAAAGTAAAAAAATGCCGATATTATGTATTTTTTCGTCATCGACCGACACACTCTGACTGTTGTCTCAATTTCGAACTTGAAAAGGAAGAACAATGAAACTTTTGTTTTTATTCTTGAGCTCGGGAAATTTTGCTGCTTTATGCCGCTTTTAGCGGTTCTTCGGCACACATCGCTTTGGTGGATTTACAGTGCGTAATCCATTCAGAGCTGCCAGGCCAGGTGCGCGTTGCGTGTCGCGGCGTAGCAAAATTCACTGGTAATTTAAAGTTAACTAACACAGTTTCAAGCTCGGTAGATTATTTTCTGAACCTGAGGCTTTAGAGCGGCGGGAAATGAAACATATTTTGTTATTTTTGAATTTCGCGGACGGCGTGGGCATTGCGTGTCGCGGTTACGGTATAATCTACACCACGAAGCTCTTTTATCTCTTCTGTACGAGTATTTCCTTATTTGAAGCTTTACATGGATGAGAAATGAAACATCGCTTGTTTAATCCTGGAGTTCGGAAATTCTTGCCGTGGATTATTGATCGTGCCCGCGACACGCGACGCATGAGTCTGCCTCTACGGGGTGCAAGTCATTCAAAGCGCCCAGAATGTGTGCGCGTTGCGTGTCGCAGTTACCGGAAAATCTAATACGTCCGGTCTTTCAGCTCATTATTTTCACAAAAGAAAACTTTACAGCTTCTGGAAATGAAACATCAACTCTTTATTCTTGAGTTTTGGGTTTTTTGGCATAGTATTAATTACGACTAGCTGTCAACGGATGGTTTTGTTTTTGCATTGCGTAATCGATTCAGCGTTATATCGCCTCTCCCCCCCCCCGCTAACGAACCAGAACCCACAAAGATGTTGCTGTTTCGGTCTGCTGCGCCGTCCCTATTATTTTCTGAATCTAAGGCTTCGCAGGGACCGGAAACGAAACATCAATTATTTATAACTGAAAGAAAAAATTTTATTGAAATTTTAAAAAAATTCTGGATAATAGACGTTTTGATATCAAAGTTTTTTTCGTGCTGTTTGGTCCTATTATTATTATTATTATTCGATGCGGATTTCAAAATTAATTAATAATCTTAATTTTCAAAAATGCCGATTTTTATTTTTCGTTGCACTTTGTCCTCAAAGTCCTTTTCGCTGCCGGTTCAATTTTTATTTCTCAATTTTCTCAATTTTTTCTGCCGGTTTCCCCCTCAACGAGATTATAATCTATGCAGATTCCAGTCGCCTCGAAAGAGCAGGAAGCTTCGAAGAGCCCTCGATATCTCTCTATCTCTCGCCTCTCTTCTCTTCTCGCCTCCAGCCGTCCAGAGGAAAGATCGGAATCTGAATGTCCTGCTGCTAAATAGCCGACCGTCGGGCACCCCTTAAAATTTTTGATTTGAGCTACCGTATCTGGGCCCGAAGAAGAAGAAAATATGGAACCGCTGCTGCCGAAAACGCCAGCTTCAAGTTTACAGGTATGTCTTTATGGCAGGTTTCGTTTCTTATTTTTTGATTTGTTATTTTATACAAAAACTGCGTAAAATGCTATCAAATAGGTTTATGTTTCGTTTGAAAACCCGCACAGGATTACTATGAAAAATTTCGTCCCGCCGCTGACCGTCCAGAACGATATATTTTTATGGTATACCAGGGTTGAAAAGCCGCTACGCGGCTTTTTACCCCTGGCCTCTCTGCGGGGATCTATACACGGACACTTTGCCTATAATAATTTGCACACTTCTTATGATTTAGGTTAGGGAACTGGGCGCTACAGGAATTACGTGAGCAACCTTCTTCGAGTCCCGCAAAGCCCAGAATGAGCCAAATTAATTCCCGTATGCAAATTAGTCTATTTCCATATGTTTTAAAAACGTTAAAATAAGGTATAAAACGTAATTTTAGTCTAATAGGCGTGCAGTAATTTACGCCCTCGAATACCCCTAACTATCTTATTTCTGGACCAAAAAATACTTTCACCTTCGAGTTATGGCTGGAACCCGGATTTTATTCAAAGTGTCTACACACCAACACAGACAAATGCTGGGCTGTTGATCGGTTTTGAACGAATAATTGAGTTTCGATAGACGAAGAGAAATTCATACATTTATTTATTTTAGCGTTATTTATTTTAGCGATATTTCAAGTACATAAAAAAATGCGCCGTTTCAAGCTCTACAAGACTCACTATTTGACTGCTGCTCTAAATCGATAAGGGTCGAGATAATCGCAAAAAAGAAGGTGTCTCTATCTTTTTGACACACACTGTATAATATCTTGCCTTGGCCACGACACGCAACGCGCACGCTTGGAGCGAGCGGGCGCGCTGCGTGTCGCGGTGACTAGAAAACTCCCCAGATATCGTGCATTAATATTCATATTTTAGGACCATTTTAAAAGACCATTAAATCGGAAAAACCAATTCTGGGTTTCGGGAAGTAGCGCGAAGTTTGTTAAAATCTTATATTTCAGCAAATTCCATGTTTTTGGTCGATTTGAAGGAAGCATGGGGAGATTGATAAACGAGGAAAATTTCCTAAAAGTTTTTGATGCCGCGACACGCAACGCTCCCCGCTTTGGCGCGAGCGGGTGCGTTGTGTGTGGCGGGGACTAGATCAGGCATTAATTTTCACATTTTATGCTTTACTGATCTTCGACCAACATTAAACTCCAGCCCAATTTTCTGTCCGCCAAAAAATTTCGAAACTTTTGAAAATCTTTTGTTTCAAGAAATTTTAAGCTTTCGGTGGATTTTGATGAGTTATTTAGCAACGAAAGTTATACAGGGTGTCCCAAAAAAAATCGACCCCCCTCTAGCGGACCGCAGAAAGCTCGGATCGGAATGATTTTCACACCATTCGAAAGCCCTTCAAACGGTGAGAAAACAAGCGCCTTTGGTTTTCCAAAAAATTTTAGCCTTCGCTCGATATTCAATGATTTCTGTAAAAAGCGTAAAACCAGCATCGTCCTGTTTGCTTTAGCAAGCAATTAACATGCCGATTTTGCATAAAATCTGCAGTTTTCATCGATTTTGGCCCTAAATTTAATGAATTAAAATTCCCATATTGAAAAACGAAAAGTGCTTGTTTTCTCGCCTTTTCGAGTGCTTTCGATAGATACATAAATCGTCAAAATCGGACATGACTGCGGCCCGCTAGAGGGGGGTCGATTTTTTTGGGACACCCTGTAGTATAAATTCCACTTAAGTTTTGCAATCCCGCGACATTGAATCCGTATCAGTGTCATAATCCACGATACAATGGTAGGCCGTGCGGTTGCGTGCTTTTTTAGAATCCATTTAATTAATTTTCATCCATAAAACACAAGGTTGAAAATCTAAGCTCCGGTTTCCATTAAAATACATACGAAAATAAAAGACCGCAAACACACAATAAAATGAAATTTATTAAAAAGATGCGTTTCACCATTTCATGTGTTTTAAAGTGGTTTCTAACGGAGTAATACGCGGACTTTTGTGTACGCTAATTTCTACCTTCGACACGGCACGCGACGCGTTCACCATTATTTTTGCGCGTTGCGTGAAGCGGGAATTGGCGGCTTCTTACGCCGTTAGCTTGTTAGGTTAAAAGCATTTTAGATTTTGGGCCTATGATAAGCGATTAAA
Organism: Mesorhabditis sp. LJ9110; assembly: GCA_038088335.1. Classification (NCBI taxonomy): domain Eukaryota; kingdom Metazoa; phylum Nematoda; class Chromadorea; order Rhabditida; family Rhabditidae; genus Mesorhabditis; species Mesorhabditis sp. LJ9110. The sequence continues at coordinate 312,290 of JBBGBA010000176.1, read as the reverse complement.
AGTTTGTGTTTCGATATATTCATCACAACCGCCCATGGGTTCGGTCCAGATGGTTCAAGGGAAAGGGCGTACTGTACGTGTTTTTCGCGCGTTGCGTGCGGGTGCGCGGAATAGCAACCGGTTTTGAGCTGCGCAGGCCTGCTTTCGCAATTGCGCGACGCGTTCATCGCACGCGTTGCGGTCTTCCTCTTTCCAAAGCTACCGGACGTTTTATTAGGAGCCGGGCCGCTGTGCCATGCTTCTGTTTTTTACCAGGTTATTCTGTGCGTCGTACAACCCGGAAAAATCACCTAAAAAGTTTTCTTCATAAACATCCAATTTTCAGTCATCGCTCCTCTCCCGCGTTGTCAGCGATTTTCTGGAATACTGGAGCCGTTTTGTGGGCAGTCGGGTATGTTTTAAGGCATTACGGTAGCTTCAAATTTTCTTTTTATTGGAATTATGGAGCCAAAAAGAGTACCGGAATTTAGAGTACCTACCTCCGATTTAGAACATTTTAAAATGTACATGTACCCTGCTGACCCTATTACGCCCATTGCGGTCTTGAACCTGACGTTATTAGAGCGCATTTTCGAAACACATTGTTTCCAAGAAAATATGATTTTTGAAACGAACCCTACGTGGTATCGTGATAGATACCATTTTCCGAAACTTTTTTTTCGAAGAAACTCACCGCAAAAAGAGGTAACCAGTAATCTAAACACTTAAGGTTCCCTGTCGATTTATCAGAGCTCTGTTTTGCAACCCATCGTTTCAGTAAAAAAACAACTATTTTTATTAACTGCACCCTTCATCCTAATTGGGCTTAAATTGTTGGCGCCATTACCAGTCTTTTCCAATGCACATTTTTTTTAAGTTGAGCATCTATGGCTCGAGTTTGGTCGGTTATTAATCCAAAAAGACCATGTCACCACGCAAAATTGATGGAAATTTTGGTTAGCAGCTTACAATTGGGGAATGTGGTTTTGAAATTCGAGATCTCATACCGCTTAAATATTAATGAGAGTTCCCTTGCCCTTCAGGAAAAAATAGCGCTTTTAGTTGGGGCTACTTTAGGATCCTGATCTTTATAAAATCTATACCCACAAAATATGTACGCATTATTGCGAATGGCTAGCGTCGATTTAACAGTACTATTGGGAAAAAGACGATTTAATGATCGAGCCATTGCTGATACTAATTGTTGCGCCAATCTATTTCTGATAGACAAAATTTTTCGAAACGCTGCCTTTGTAAAAGTGGATTTAAAAAATTTCACGGGCTCGTTACGACTCATTTATCGCATTTTGCTTTTAGTTCTAGGAGTGGAGAACGGGAAGACGCTCTAAAAAATTTAGACTTTTACTCGTCCAAAAGACCACCTATTCACGAGCGCAGTTTCAATCTATCTAGGCTATTTCTTGTAACTAGACTTTGAAAACCCCGAAAAACCGGGAGAAAAAATACCCTAAAAACCCCCTGAGGAACCTCCCCGCGGGGTGTTTTGAAACCCCCGTCCAGATGTTCGTTAGTGGGACCGAATTGGCACCGATGAGTGGGCCAGGTATGCGTCTTTTGCTGAAAGGTGAAAGACGCGGATCTGGCCCACTGATCAGAAATACCAGTTCGGCCGATCGAACAAATGGAACTTTCGAGAACCCGGATTTTGGTTCAATTACCCAAGTTTGCGGCGGGGGGGTTTTCAAATACCCCCGGGGGTATTTCTCGGGGATTTCCAACTCTACTTGTAACACACGATTTTCAGTCCTTCCAGAATTTGTAAAATGTTTAGCGTAGTTTTTGCTTCAAAAATTTATTAAAATTGGAATTTATTAAATTGGAAATTATGAAAGTCAAATCGCACGCATTATCTGGATTGGACCATTCGGATAGCCAAAGCTTTTCAAAACCTTTTTTTAAGAAAATCGATTTTTTAGTAGCCCGTTACAGAAATTACCAAATATTTAAAGCAATTGACCTAGGAAAGTTGCCGAAACCTTATTTTTGCAACAAATTTGAAAACTCTTGGCAGAAGAAGCTACCTGACTATTCATTATGTCGCTCCGACTTTGTTATCACCGTTTCCCGAAACATTCTTTCTAAAAAATCGCAATACGGCGTTTAAAAAATATAATGGACGTCCTTCAAAAAATGTTCGCTCTTCGCTAGACCGATCTTTCGAAACACTTTTTCCAAAGTGAGACCCCAGTTTCAAAAATTTACGAACTGAGGGTTTTATAGAATCTGGAATGCGTAACAACTCTGTTTCGGCCGGCGAGGTGACCGGCGAACCACGGCGAACTCGCCCGGCGTACTGCGCCGGCCACCTCGCCAGCAAGGGGTCGGCGAACTTCGCCGGCGAACCAGCTCGGCGAACTTCGCCGGCGAACCAGCTCGGCGAACTTCGCTGGCGAACCTGTGCGAGCTAGCTGATGCTTAATCCCCTTGATTATTATTCATTCAACAATAAGGATCTACGAAGAAAACATGGATTAATAGAACCAGGATGGATTGGACCCAGATAGCGACTGAAGAAGGGGGGCTTAAATCAATTTATCAACAGTAAAAATTTAACAACGGGTGAAGAAATGAATTTCCTCGCAGGAGAAGCGGCTTGTGGAGGCCTGAATTCGATTCGAAATTGTACCTTTTTGAGATTGTCAGAAGCGAAACGTGTGTTTGGTACCGGTTTACGCTTTCGGCGGTATTCCTTTACTGACTACCTTCATCTTCGGTTTTGATCAACTTACCGCTACCTGACCATTGTTTCGTAGGAGAGCTGACGGATTGTATTATATGACTGTAGAAACCTGGCGAACAAATCCTCGGTCTGGAATAGTTCAGCAAGTACCCATATTCCGGCAGCCCCCATGTATTTTGCCACCATCTGCCGGTCGCCATGAGATACGATTGCCTAAATTTGATACTGAGCACTCTGAATGATCAGATTCAATAGGCGAACGCAAGTACCCACCCATGATCTTTGCGTAGCTCCTAACCGGGCCAGGTTTTGATGTTGTAGCAGGTATCGATTACTCGGGTTGAAGCGTACGTTAGAATTTTTTATCCTTGAACCTTTCCTTACTAGATGGTGGCATTCTGGTCGTTTCTCGGCAGGCTTTGGTATAGATCCTCCCAAATTTCCATGCATCAATGCGGGCTAAAGAATTACGGAAAAAGCCTAACAATTTAGCTTACCTCTTTCATCCAACGAGCCTCGTTTTCTTCCTTCTAGTAACATCACAGACCTGCGTATTCTTCGATTTCCGGCACTGTGTCCTCCACCTCATCTGGATCCGATTCATCGTTCACCAATCGTAATATTTCAGTAACGCGTTGGATCGCCGTATCGCGCATCCGCCGCTCCTCCTCGGCAGCTTGCATATCTATAAGTCTTTATAATAATAGTATCATTCTTAAAAAAACCTGTAGTTTCGGCCGCCGGATCGCACGCCGGTTGTTTTTTTTGCAAATGACTTACGACTTTTTTTCCTCTCGCAGCCCGCCACTCCGGTCGCGTCGTGGTTCGCCGGCGAAGTTCGCCGATCCCCTCTCATCCCCTTTTCTGGCGAAGTTCGCCGGTGGTTCGCCGGCCACCTCGCCGAGCTCTGGTTCGCCGGCCACTGCGCCGAGGTTCGCCGGCCAGCTCGCCAACCCCTTAGGTTTGCCGGCCACCTCGCCGGCCGAAACAGAGAAATTATATGTTGCGCTCCATTCTCATAGACCGCATTTTTCGAAACACGTTGCTGTCAAACGGAATCTAGTTGCGAGAATTTGCGCGCTCATTAGAAACCCAGTTCCCCAGTTAGCGTCAATAAATTATATATTTTGCCGCCTTCCCAAAGTAACATTTCTTCGAAACGCTTTTGCCAAAAAGAAATCTGTTTTCTAAGAATTGAAGAGGATCTAATTCTAGTTTTTGGTCTTATTTCCAAAACCGCTTTTTAATAACCCTGTTTTGCAAAAAAACCAGGCAATACGATGTTTAAGAATATATTGAACCGGCTAAAGCCTCAATCCTTCTATTTAGTTTTTTTTGTGTCGAATTATATGTTTAGCCCCGTCCTGACAGAGACATTTTTTAGGGATATTGCTGCGAGAAAGAAACAATTTTTGTTAATTTAAAAAAACTTTTAATTCAAAGTTAGTTTTTAAACTTTTTAAATTCATTCTGCTATATAAAAATTTTTTTGCAGCACGATTTGCGGAAGAGTCATAAAATCTGGCCAACCGAATAATAATCCAATTATCCGCGTTTACTCAGAGGAATTACAAGTCGCACCCCATTTTAATAAACCGCATTTTTGGAAACATTTTTTTGCAAAAAGTATTGAATTTAACCGGTTTGAAAAATCGGCCCATTCAAGGAAACAACTGTAATTGTTCCGTTGCACCTTAATTCCCAGGAAGTGAGGGCAACCCGGAAGAAGCTCTGTGAAAAGACATGTTTGAAGGAGTTCTCCTTCCGGAAGGGGAAAGGGGCGTAGAGATCGAAATCTTTTGCCAACGAAACAAGTGAAAAAGAGAACATCGACTTTGGCATCGACTTCAAGGTTCAAAGTTCTATAAGAAAGAGCTATTAAATTACAGGGAATGTTAATTATTAATAATTTAAAGGGACTGGCAAGTAATGAATATAAAGTTTCTTCGCCATGAACTTAGTACGAATTTTTGCAAACCGCGACACGCAACGCGTGCGGTTTTTCGCTGCGAAACAAGCGTAATCAATTACTCAACGCGAAAACGTATACACAAATACGCAAATGCATCGTGCGCGTTGCGTGTCGCGGCGGCAGCAAGACGCATAAGAACTATGCTCCGTTGGCCATGCTTGCAAAATAGATGTTTCTTTGCGGCTTGCGGCTCAAGCCCCCTGGGTTTTCTCAATGCCATATGGGGAGAAATTTTTCGAATTATGGGGGCGACTAACCTGCTTTATAAGGATTCACTTTTTCTAATATAAATCGAGGTACTCTTTTTTGTTTATCGTTAACCTAAAACTTTATAAATATTCATTTTCGACTAAAATTTTGATTGTCTACAATGCCATGTCTTTTGGATATTTTCCCTACATGAAATATGGTTGTATTTCACTTTATTTGACTTACATTTGGTTTTTAGCATCCCTCAAGGATTTGGAGTTTTTGGAAATAAAAAGGTTTCGTCTGGCTAGGACCCCGATACCGGACAAAATTACTCACTGAGCCATGGGAAGCAAATCATATCTGAGAAATGTTCTCTCATCGTTCTTTAGGTTCATTAAATTAATCATTATTTGTTATTTTATAATTTCAAATAAATTCACTACATGAATGTCATGATTTTACTTGTTCTTGACTTAAATTAATTTAATTATTCTTTTTCTACTATTTACCACCCAAATCGTTTTTAATACGGTAGAATGCGTGACGCCCTTTAAATATATATATGAAAGCTTAAAACAATGAAATGAGAAGTCTAAATATCATCCATTGACCTAGGAAAAGGAAATAAATGTTTCTTTGTCATAGGAGTACCATGCTTAAAGAAATTGCTCATTGCCGCTAGGTTTGAGTCATTTGATTTCATGATAAACTATGCCTGCCCTTTAAAGCTAATAAAAAATCTTGCTAGTTTGCAGTTATCACCTAGCCACCGGTAACGGGTTCGTTCTGGTGCGTTAGCGGGGGGGGGGGGTAATTTAACAAACAAACACAATAATTTAAGAGAAACAAAAGCAAAAATCACCCTGAAAATCAGGGTGGTAAGCCATTTTTCGGGGATTTCGATATTTTTCGACATTCTCTTAACGCTAATCGATAGCTCATCAAAAACTATACTGGGAGTTTAAGATACAGCGCAAAATAATGTATTTAAGAGAAGCTATTAAAAAGGTCTTTACAAAAGTATTTTAAAAATAAAATAATAAAATAATAACTATCAAAAGTATAGCGATTTTAAAAGCATTTAAAAAGGCTTTCCCTATTAAGGAACCAGAATCTGACAACGAAGAGCAAATTTGATAAAAAAATGTTTCGCCAAAATTTAGTTAGGTGTCTGCTAAAACTAAAATAATGACGCGTAGACCCACCCCATAATATTGTTTGTGTGCAAATATATGGTGCTTCCATTCAATACCCATAAATTTTGGCTATAGAGCTTCCGAATTTAACTCACCCGCGGTACGCAACGCACGCGCTGCGCGCTGCTGAAACATGACACACGCGTAATCCAGTAGGGAATGCATATAAAATAGGTGACTTGGGTTGTTTTCGCTTGTCGAACTTTGATTTTGTCGATATTTTATTTTGTCGAAATTCACTTTTTCGAAATTTTATTTTGTCGACATTTTTTGGACCAAGTGTAGTTTTGCCGAAATCAAATTGCGAAAACCCTAATGTCCAAATTCAAAATACCGAAAATTCATCGTTTCGAAATTACAGCATGTCGAAATTTGCATATGTCAATCTCCCAAAACATTTCGGTATTCGAAGTTTTGAAATTTCGACATGATGATAGCAAATGATCGATTTTCAGCATGAGCGTCAACGTTCCCTCCGCCTTCTCTCAATGGGCCTTGGTGGATGTCTATTAGTGCTCGGTCTACTGTCCCTGGCCACATTCCGAGGGACTCCTGTTGACGATCGGAATGCTCCGCTGGATGTCGATCGTCGTTCCATCCGAAGTGGCGTACAGCCGAGACCGTTGGCACCGGATGAGTGGTGCTTTTATGCTTCCCAACCAGGGTTGGTCACAAAGGATCCGGTCCGCGGACGGTCCGCGGTCCGGTCCGGTCCGGATCGGTCCGAGTGGATCCGAGAATTTCGGACCGGACCGGACCGGACCGGACCGGTCCGGACCAGTCCGGTCCGATCTGAACCCAATAGGACATGATTCAGGAGCCAGATATGGAAAATTTTGTATGCAAAATACTACTCTCAAAGGATTTGACATATTTTTCCACATCTAGGCTACTATCCGTCGCGTATATAGCCAAAGATTAATGGGGAAGGAATAATTTTATACATTTTGATTAAGCGAATTCCACATTGCGTCATTTTTTGGTACGCCACTCTTTTGCATTCCGAATTTGCATGTGGCATTTCCGCTTCTCCGAGCAAATCAAAGCCCCTCGGTCCGCCACGGACCGGACAGGTCCGATGGAAATTTCGGACCGGACCGGACCGGACCGACCCCCGGACCGGACCGGATCCGATTAGGATCCAGCGTGACCAACCCTGTTCCCAACTACCAATGAAGAGCCAAGTACCAAGTTGCTTATTATTTTCTGTGGGCCGAGGTTAGAAACATAACATTTTACGGACGCTTCCGCATTGTCAAATGTTTAAAGGCGCTCGAAAGCGCTAAAACATGAAATGACATGTTTTTCGCTATGAAAGCCTGGATTTTGAAAAACAATAAAATCAAATAAAAAATAGAATTTCGACATTTTGAACATGCAAAAAATTAGAAAGATAAAAACAATTTTAGAAAATCCATCTGTGGTGCGTTTCTTAACTTTCACTGTAGCATCGGCAAGAGTTTTAATCAGCACTGTTTCAGATGGTAGGTTGAAACATAACATTTTATCGCATTTTTATAAATCAGATTTTAATGGGGCTAGAAAGCGCTGAAACACAATCCTATGAAATAGCTTTTGCTCAAACGGCCTGGATTTTGAAAAACAGCTAAATCAAAATTTTAAAAATAGAATTTTAAATTTTCCAAAATACAGAGTAAATGGAAAGATTTATAAACAAACCAGCGCCCAAAACCCGCTTCGCGGGCCTTGGGCGCTGGAATTGGGCCTTTGCATGAAAAATTTGACTTTCCGATAGCTCGGGTCCTTTGGACCCTTCCCCACCGACCACACACGCGCGGGCAAATTGCAAGAATGAGGAAATTTGTATTTTTTTCATATTATGCAAATTACCCCCAAAAATGAATAAAACCGGCTTTAACTTTGTAAACTTGTATTTTATCGAAATTCTGAAAACGCCATCGGAAAGAGGAGGTCGATTCCCCAAGTGACAAAAAATCAGCGCATTTGGGACACGGGAAGGCCCTCAAATCGGGCCTCGAAAGTGACATCCACACACACACACACAGAGATACACTCCAAAATTATATAAGGTATAGGATTTGGAACTTGGGATTGTCCAAAATCATAATTTTTTGTTGATCCCACACAATTTGACCCAAAAAATAAAGCTACTTTGCCCGGTGATGTACATTGCGCGGGGAAAATTATGAGGAGTTAATGGAGCTAGGAAGCGCCAAAATCGACTCCTTGAAGCGACTAGGCGTCGACACCTACGCGGAGCTGAAAATGGCATATTATAGCAAGCGTTCGGCAGTCACTATTACCAAAAATAATCGTTACGTTTCCTACGGCTGGGTTGAAACTTAAAGTTTTAGGAAAAGTTTCGGTACCATAGTTTTTCACGAAAAAAATCCAAAAAGAGCGCCAAACCGTATTAAATGGCATTGTTTTTCAAGGTCGTGGGTTGAAACATAGAATTTATAAGGAAAGGTTCCATCTTATGACATTTGAAGAGGGGTAGAAGACGTAAAATTCGGCCCCTTGAATTGACTAGGTGTCGTCAGCTACGTAAAGCGCCAAATATTAGATCAGAGCCGTCGAGCACCACATTAAAATATCCAGCTAGGTAATTGCTAGGTCCAGGCGGGAAACATCTAACTTTAACGAGAATTTGAATTTAAGAGAGAAATTTATTTTAGTTATTGAGCGAGAATACTGCGTTCTATTCATTGCCTAGGCCACGAATAATTTGTTCTAGTTTTCATGTTGAAACATATAATTTTCAAGTAAAATTTCCGAATGTTACCTTTCCGGATTTCCGGAAGTGGCTAGAAAATATTGCTTGTTTTTACATCGTGTCTATCGATATGCTAAAATGCTAAAAGTGTTAGAGAAGGCCAGAATCGACCCCTTGCTTCGAATCGGTGTAGGCCGGGCGTTGTAATGAACCTTATTGATGGAAATTTTCCCCTATGCAATACCAGGAATAATTATTATTTTCCTAGGGCGTGTGTTGAAACATATAATTTGAAGTGAATTTTTGGTGGGACCAAATTTAGAAAACGCAAATTGGAGAAAGCAAGCATCACAAACGAAATTCCCAAAATTAATAGTCGCTGACCATTATTTTTCTACATGATGTGTTGAAACATATATTTCGTCAAGAAATTTTCGGCATGCCGAATTTTTTTGAAGGGAGCCAGAAAGCACGTAAATCTAGCCTTCACACCACTAGGTGTTGACAGCTACATTAAGCACCAAAAAAACACATTATGCAGCCGTTGCAAAATTGACAATACCCAAGTCGGCCATGAATTTACTAGGCTGAGGGTTGAAACACCATTTTTTGTCAAAATTTTTGGTCGATTAGAAGGTTCGAAAATTCGCTTTCACCGATTAGGTCTCGACAGCTACGTGACGCGCCAAATCTCACAGCAATGTCGAGCAGCGTCAACAAATGTCTACGCGCATTAATACCCTATAATTATCTCTTTTGCGAGGTGCATGACTAAAACATATGCTTTTCAGGATTTTTTTGCTTGGGATATCATTCTAAAGCAAAATCGTAGACCGTAATAATCGTGAAAATGTATCTCTTCAGCCGACACCGGGTTGACGGCTGCGCGACGCGTCTAATACCAGATCATATCATATCTTCACTAGACCATCGGAACAACCAGTTGGATTACGACATTTACGCGGATAATTAGTTTTTAACCCGCAAGGTTGAAACACACAATTTTAAGAGAATTGCCCGTATTTGTCAGCATCAGCATCAGGCATCAAAATCAGACAAGCGACTCTTCAAATACAGCATCGTGGGCAATTACAAAGACGTACTACCAGAAAAATCTTTAATTTTTCAAGGCCGAGTGTCGCAACATGAAGTTTTTACAAATCTTTTAAACATTTTAAGGTATATAAGTTGCTAATAATGGATTTTGGGGTTTCTTGACCGCTTTCGAAAGGCGGATTAGCGTAGATAATTTGCTCCCTTCTGTTAAAACCGTGTTCTAGGAATCGCTCCGATGCCCTCGATGAGATGGTAGAAATTTCGCCAGCAGCAGATGCATTGCCGCGAAGCGGTTCTCTGTTCTGCTACGTGTTGACATCGGCTAGGCATCATGCTAGGGTATGTTTCTCTCTCTCTCTCTCTCTCTCTCTCTCTCTCTCTCTCTCTCTTCTCTCTTTATCTCTCTCCTCTCTATCTGTTCCCACTCGCTCACTCTCTCCCACTTTTCACTCTCTCTCTCTCTCTCTCTCTCTCTCTCTCTCTCTCTCTCTCTCTCTCTCTCTCTCTTTCTCTGTTTCAAGGCGTTTACTTAGAACTCATAGAACTTATAAGTAGCAGGCAAAAACTAGAAAGTAGAACTCTCCTAATAGAAGAAAAATCGGATTCGAAAACCTCAATGTTCCGCTTGCACTTGTCGATGACGTTTGACCGTTTGAGCTTGAAAATGGAAAAAAATACGCAGTGGTGAAGCGCCGGTCATTGCAGTACCATTACCGACCATGATGACGAAAGACCGCTCAATAAAAGTGCCTAATACCAGGACAATATTATTATTAATGAAACATTGATTTGATAATTATTTTTTACTGTCTCCAAAATGTGCAGTATTGGATTATTTTAGCATGGCAAACAAGTCAAATTTTTAGCTAAATCTTTAAAGTTAATCTGATTACTTCCTTAGTAGAATATAATATGCGGGTAAAAATCATTTTTAGGAATTTTTCTAATAAAAATGGTGTTTCAGAAAATCCTAGTTATCTCGCCACTATTAACGCCGTATTGGGGCATGACCATGGATCGCAAATTAAAGGGCTGCCGACGGCATGTGTCGAACCCCCCTCATCAACAAATTGGCAAGTAGCCAACAGGGGAGATAGAGGGCGCCCAGGGGAGAGGCGCAGAGACATTTTCTTTTCCGCGCGTAACCGATTGACTATGCCGTCGGCATCCCTTTAAATAAAAAAACTCCAAATTCGCCATCCATCCTCTTTGTTTAGGTGCCAGCCGTGAACGAAACATGGCTGCCCCGATGTGACCATGGCCAATTCTACACGAATGCCCCGATTGAGATCGATGGACAACTGGCCGATACGATACCCTTTTCTACGGTATTTGCCGGTACGTTAACAGCCTACCGGATTTGGGTTGGGATAGCAACCGACCTGTCGATATTTCATCCCGAAATTTCATACCCTTGCGCCTATTTCGTGAACGGCTGGAAGATGAATGGGAACAGCCACAGCCACCAATCTCGACGCTTCCTAGAGATCCGTTCGCCAGATACACCCTTTCACCCCGTGTCGAGATTCCCATCCGGGTGAAGCACCAAAAATTAATGGGGTCGAAATGGATCCGGGGGAAGGTGAAAAATGGCTGTCGAGATTTTAGGGTAAAAAAGTCTAGCTTTCGTTTGAAACGTAATCGCGTTTTACAAATAAGGGTGGTATAGTCATAAAATATGGATGCTTCGGGCAGTAAAGAAAGCGACTAGGTCTATTCCTAAAAAAATATGTATCATACAAAGCTAAGGAACGAACAAATCAAACTTTAGCAATTTTTCTCCGAATGGGGTCAAACTTTACCAATGTACAACCGATTTTTCTAGGCAAAATATCGTAAAACAAAAACGTTATAGCGAAAGTAAGGTTCATTTTGCCGATTTCACTGGTAAAATGCTTTTAGCCCGAAAATAATTCAGACGTTTATTATTCAAAAAAATTTGATGAAAATTACCAGCCTAATTTTTAGAAAGTATGTGTCATGTCAAGTTGGGTTGCAAAATAAAATATCAAAAACTAACATTTCGAAAGGCGAATTAATTTAAAGCTAAATAAAAAAATTGAAGGGCTCGATATTTCCAAGAACTTCATTACTGTGAAAACTCGCCGATATCGAACTGCTCAAAACCCGAACTCGCTTCTGCTCAATAAATCCACCACAAAAATTTGATCATTCAAGACGTGGATTTATGGGCCACAGATTCAAGAAAATATGTATCATACTGTTTCAGGGAAACAAAAAAATCGAACGTTGCAATCTAGCTTCATTTCTGCTGCGAATCCCAAATTTCAGGCCTCGAGGATAAATACGAGAATCTGTTCTTCAAGACGATCTACGCCCTCCACTATTCATATACGCATATTTCACGCGATTTTGATTGGTATTTTAAGGTATTCGAATTTGGTGCTTTTGCATTATCGGGGGGAGGGGGTGGGTCGTGATTTGTTTTCAATTCTTAGAATCTAAAGCGAGTAAGCGTTGTTGGATTTATTTTTGCTATTTTGGCGTACGGTCAACAGCTTTATAAATTTTGCTGAAAAAATTGGGAGACTACAGAATTTTTTGCGTAAATTAGTGATTAAAATTTTAAGGCAGAAATAGAAAAGGGTTAAAGCATGTTTTTGTAACTTTGAAGTATGTAATTTTTGTGAGTTTTTTGTAGGTACTAGGCATTTTTAAGCCTATAGGAAAGCAGCCTCCTTACCGATAATCCAAAAGAACCCTGAATTTTAGCAGGGGCGACCCTCTGATAATCTACTTTTGTAGGCTGACGACGACACGTACGTCGTGGTGGAGAATCTTCGAGAATACCTCTCCCACTTGGACCCAAACGAACCACATTTTGCCGGATTCCGGATGAAGCCGAGTCTGGTGGGGGCTTAAAAAAGGTTCACCTCATTTTTAGCAAACATTTTGAAGATGTATTAGGGAAGAAATAGGACGTCACAATACTAAGAAGTGACAAAACATTTTTTTATGTTGGCCTTTTCCTTCGAACGCTCCATCCAGCAGCCGAAGCGCTTTAACTGTAGCTCCCTTTCGGTGACTTAACGATTTCGAAATTATACATAACCAGGGTTGAAAAACCGCTTCGCGGCTTTTCAACCCTGGCCCCGTCCAGGACCTGTGAAAGTCTTAATTTGCATGTTTCTTCCTGAATTTTAGCAAGAAAAAAGTGAAAAATGGCTCCTCTGTCCCTTTATATAGGCTCTTCCAACTTCCGGCGTATGGTAATTTCCCTAACAAACAGGGTTTTACAAAACCTATTTTTAATAGCGAAAACCACAATTTTTCAAAATTTTTATGTGTGTGCAGTCGATTCCGGACCATTCTAAACCTATTGTCGTTTCTTCCCTATCCAAAAAACCCTTCCCCGAGGCTGTAGGAGCGGAACATCCGAACGGAAGTGCATGCAAATATACACACACACACACACAAACACTATTTTTTTATATATAGTAGGATGTAGAATAAGACGAAAAGAATTCTTGGCGGCTCGGAATCCGTTGCCCAAAAATTGCGTAGATAGCGAAAAACAATTTACAAACGTTTTTGTATGATTCCAGCCGTAATTTCCCATCTTTTTACCGTATCAAAAAAACTGGATATTTTAAAATTCCTTGTTGAAAATTGGTTTCCACCACATGGGGACAGCAAAATATGTGTTTTTTCGATCAGTTATCCCCTGAAACCTAAGCTGGAAATTAAAGTGTCCAAACATACAGACAGATCCGCAAAGGGTTTCTGCATTTCTAGTTCTATTGCTTCTAGCTAGGGTTGTTACGGTCCGGACCGAAAAAGTCGGTCCAGTCCGGTCCAGGCGGTCCAACGGTCCAAAAAAGAGTCGGTCCAAACGGTCCAGGCGGTCCAACGGTCCAAAAAGAGTCGGTCCAAACGGTCCAGGCGGTCCAACGGTCCAAAAAAGTCGGTCCAAACGGTCCAGACGGTCCAACGGTCCAAAAAAAAGTCGGTCCAGACGGTCCAGACGGTCCAACGGTCCAAAAAAAAGTTTCGGTCCAGCGGTCCAAACGGTCCAACGGTCCAAAAAAAAGTCGGTCCAGTCGGTCCAAAAAAAAATTGGACCGGACCGACTTTTTCGGTCCGGACCGTAACAACCCTACTTCCAGCTACCGGTTCATTGGGTAGCGATTCGTTAAAACACATTTTTCTACCCGCCAAACCAGCAAACCTATCGGTTTCGGTAAAACTTTTTAATTTTTTAAATGCTACGAAAATTTTTTGTCGCCAAGCCACTAAAGCCATCTTGTAGAGAATTGAAAGCTTTTCCAGGAATATTTGCTTTAAAGCCTAATAAATACGCTTTTTTCACTTTGCCATTTTTAGGAAAACGGCTACAATTCGGGTGGTGCCGGTTATGTATTATCGAGGGAAGCGATGCGACAATTTGATGGCCTGCTTTATCGAAATACCACGACATGTCCAGACGATATTTATGAGGATTTAGGGCTCGCGAGGTATCATATACTTTCGCATTATCAGGGAGAGAAACTTACTTTTCGCATAAGCCTTGAAACTCTTAATGACGTAATTGCAAGTGCCCTAATAAGATTTTCAATAAAATTTAACTATATTTAAGGTTAAAATTATCTGAAAAACTCTAAAAAATTTAGCATTCGAAATTTTATTCGAAAATCTATATTTTTGTTATTTTTTTGATCAAAATTTGTTGCCGGTATCGATTTAACTTAAGTATGAAAATTTAATGAAATAAAAACAGTTTAGCACGGTCGATTTATATTAAAAAAATTGTATACTACTGAAAAAGCGGGTTTTGATCGGATAAACACCCCCGATAATGCAAAAGTACCGATTAAACGAGCCTAAAATATTTCCGTTTTCCAGATGCCTGGCCAACATTGGCATATTTCCACAGGATACCCGGAATTCACGAGGGCAGCAGCGGTATGTAAACTATACGTTTACTTATACACCTTTTAGATTCAACGGCTACCACTACAACGATATTTTCGGCGGTTGGATCACGAATAATTGGATCTTTGATCCCCAGATTACGGTAGTGCTTCTAATGATCTTACAAAAAACCTCTAAAACCACAAATGTGAGCCTCGGAAAAAATGATGTTACAGAGTCTCAAAGCAATCGGACAAGATTTGATCAGTCTACACCATATTGCCCCGAATGAGATGCGGGTGAGTAACATTTTTTGTACAGGGTGGCTGATAAGTATCCGGAAAAAGTATAAGGTCCTGGTGTAAAAAGGAAAGCATGTAATCAAAACCGATTATTTTATAACAAGTAGATGCTATATATTCGTCGCTGTAACAAATTTTTAAAGTGATATTTATCTGCTTCGATTTATGCTACGAGTTGTGGCTATCCTAAAATGGCTGTGCGCCGCGGGCAGTTGACGGCTATTTTGCTCAAATTCTTATTAAATTCTTGGTGCAGATTAACCATATTCTTGATGCTCTGGTTCTTTAACTCGTGTTCCATGCATTCCCGCACAGAAAAATCCAGTGGATTACGATCTGGGCTTTTGGCAGGTCATATAACCTTCGTCATAAAAGCGTCGATTTTCGGGCGAAAATGACGAATTGTGGTTTTTGGGCCCTGGCCCCGAGCCCGATACTGTTGAAGGGCAATACACGGATTATTTCTATTACAGAGCATCACATCTTGCTCCAGAATATCATTTTGATAGAGGTTCATCTTCATTTTAGCGTTTTGATCGATGAAAACCTGTCGGAGACGCTAATTCCTCTTCTGACCCTATAACTTTCTGGGATAAGCCTTTTTGTAGTAATTTTTAACCTTCTGGTATTCTTCAGACCCGGACTGACAAGATATCGGGGTTTTTGAAAGTTTTCAGACACCATCCCCCAGAAAATTTTTTCGTCTAAACATTGACTACCCCAGGTGCGGCGCACCTAAGCTTAAGGAAATGACGGCTAAAGACAGCTTCTTGGCGCTCCGATAATTTACTGTCCTAAATCAACTCAATTTTAGTCATGAAATATCAAAGTATATACAAGAAGATCCACAATGGCTAGGAAAACAGAATATAAAACTCGATGGTTTTTTTGTTACGCCATGTCAAAGTTTTTCCGGATACTTATCAGCCACCCTGTATATTTTTACGTATATTTATATACACATGAATTTAAGTCGGCTACGCTAGACATGACATCGTCCACTGAGCTAATTTTAGAAAAATTTGCTTCTGACTTAGGCGCAACATGTTTTTTTGCTGCTCCAAGTCTTAAAAATTTCAATTTTATTACAAGCTTGTTTCTTTGCGTTTACGTTTATACGTTTATTTATAAATATTATACGTGTAATATGAGCTTATTAAAATCAAAATTTAAGACCAATTAAGCAAGAAAAAATGTTATAGTCTTGATTGAAAATGAATTACATCTTTTTAGGGTGTATGACGCTTATAAATTTACAGTTCTACTTTATTAATTAAGATATTCGACCGCCTAATTTACATCGTCCAACCGGCAGCCCAATTCCGTGAATATGGCCGGAAGAGTTCGGAGGAAACGGAACAACTACGACCCCGATATGTTTACGAGGAGACGAATCGGCAGACAAAAGTACTTGTATAAATATTATGTACAAACGTGTGCCTTATTAAATACATTAAATAAGGAATTTTCTAATAAAAATCAAAGTAAAAACAAAATCTTGCAATTTAATCAGATTTCTAACTTTTCCAAAGTTCCTTTCAAGTGGTGAAAATTATGGGTTTCAACCTTGACAGTTCTTTCTGGGCGCGATGGGCGTGCAATGAAACGGCACGAAACCATTGCTCAACCACCCTTCGAAAGATTTTTATAGCATTATACTAACTTGTTGTTTACCATTTTACTAACAGTAAGTTTTTAAATGTGAAAAGTACCTCAAAAATTCTACAAATAATAAAATTGGTCGGAAAGATGATATATGTCATGAAAAATCTAAACTAAAAATCGCCTATTTCTGCTTTTTAAATCATTTTTACAATTTTTTTTTGGAATTTTATAGCAATTAAAATATCACAAACACTAGAAAAACGCCTTAGCTACTTTTATTGACATTATTACATTAATATTAAGGGTTTTTTTTTTGTAATTAAATATATTTGATTTTGGAAACCCGAAAATTATTCCCCCACCGTTCACAACCCAGTACCGGGTTTTTCCGTTTTTTTTTTTTGAAGAACTAACACCGTAAAAATAAAAAAAACCTTTGATTTTGAGGGAGCAGAGAAGCCAAAAACCACTCCACAATATCTAGCTGTCTCACAAGGAGTCGCTTTTAGGTGCTTTTGGAGGTTCGGGACGTGACCTAGCTAGTTCGATAGAGAAAAAAAATCCCGAGCAACATACCATTTTCAAAAAGTGCTGATCGATCAAGGAATTTTAGAAAATTTAATTTAAAGTTCGCGCTTTTTCACGTTTTCGGGTCCATTTCCCTCATCCATTTCATTTCACATTTTCATGTCCATTTCACGTCGTTTTCGGCGCATGCGAAGGCGCCATTCATAACCTTCCGCCAAGGCCTCCATCACAGGTTGCATTGGTGTATTGGTAGCCCGCTTGCCTACCAACTTTTTAACAGTTTTTTGCCTCGGGTTCGAATCTTCGCGCTGGCTAACATTTTGCTTTTTGGTTCTTGAACGCGTTATAGCTGCATAAAATTTTAATTAGCAAAAAAGCAAAGGGTTAGCGATAAATAAGAATCGAACTTGTGGCAAAAGGTCAAAAAAACTTTGTAGGCCAAAGCACTAGCCACTTGGCCACGCCTGGGACGGGATGCAGAACGGGTGAAGTTCCCATGTGGCAGGGACGATGGACCGCCGCAAATCGCATCAAATCACCACAAGAGTCCGGATACCGGGAAAATTTTTAATTAAATTAAATTTTCTAAAACCCTTTATCGATCAGCACTTTTTGAAAACGGGATGTTGCTCAGGATTTTTTTTCTCTATCGAACTAGCTAGGTCCCGTCCCGAAACGCCAAAAGCACCTAAAAGCGACTCCTTGTCAGCGCTTTAACTGCCAATTCAATTAGGAAGCCCTGAAACTGGTATCTTAGCATCCGAAACATCACTTTTTAACATGAAAATTTGATGTCTTTGTAAGCTATTTTTTCCATTGTCTTTTTTAGAGTCATTATTAAACACAAATGCGTCAAACTTGTCGGTGTGGGCACATAAATACGTCAAAAATTGAATAAAAATATAATAATTCCCGCTGACTTGCAAACCCCCCTTGAAAGCCAGTTTTCGAATGGCAGTAAAATCTACGAAAATTCTTTACCCAAATCAATTTAAATCCAGTTTTTTAGAAATCTGACTTTCTCAAGGAATCACTGCTTGCCTGCCCTCGGCTATGGCCCCGTAAAAACAGGATGAGAAAATATGTAAATGTTTCAAAAAAAAAACTCATCGCGCCGTGGCTAGCAGCCCTCATTGTTGTATTCTTTTAGGTTGTTGTTCGGTGTTGTAATCGGCTTAAACTCATTTTTTCGAAATATCATCTTGCCGAAATTTCAATGCGCTTTTTGCCTTGTATTATGATCTCAAATATTTTGCACACTGAAATTTCGGCGTATTAAAAATACGACAAAATTATTTTCGAAAAGCTGATACAAAATCGGTGTAATTCAGCCTCAAGTGTTTGAAAATGAACCGGCACAACTTTTCGCTTTCCGATCTGTCCATGAAAAAACCTTGAATCTCTAAACGCCATCGCCCAGCTTACTGCCACCCGCGCGCAAAAATCTTACGCCACAAAATATCCAGAGGGAATTTCCATGTTTCAAAAAAATTTATTTTGCTTGAGGAAGTGGTTTTTGCAATTCGGGTAAGGAATGACCTGAGGAGCCAATAATGCCATCTTGCCATTAACTAACAAGGGAACCACCTAAGGTCAAGGTGGCGTTTCTTTATGGGCCCCGGCCTATCTTGTGTAGAATTTTTTGCTGATTCCGAACCCGCTTTCAATTTTTGCTAAATAACCCAATTTAAAAAGTTATAGCGATTTTAAGGTCATATTTGAGCCCTTGGGAAGTCGTCTGTCACGATGCCCAACTTTTCTATTTTAATAGGGCAGTCGATTTTTAATAGCCTACCTTGTAGAGAATTTTTTTCTGATTCGATTGGTATATTTCATTAGTGCGCTACTACCTATCGACGATCACTTACGGGGGTGTGAAATAGGCTGTTTTTCACCATTTCCCATACAAAAAACGAAGTCCATACCAAGTATCGTCGATTTTTTCAATTTTCAAAAATTTTTAGTTAAATAGCTCATTCGATAGAGAAATTTTTTCTGAATACGATGGCGATATGTGTTTTTGAGGAATCAGAACGGAAAGGCAAGATAAATGACTTTGAAGTTCGAAAATTTGGGAAAAAATGACACTTTGAAACGCTATAACTTTTTAAATTGGGTTATTTAGCAAAAATTGGAAACGGGTTCGGAATCAGCAAAAAATTCTACACAAAATAGGCTGGGTCCCATAATGAAACGCCACCTTGACCTTAGGCGGTTCCCTTGTAAGTGAGCTGCAATCCATTTTACTAAATGTTGACAAATAAGAATGTTTCCTATATTCAAAGCTTCAAGAAGAAAAGCTAATGTGATATTAACGTGAGTTCTGCTAACCATCAAAAATTTTCTTACACGATGATCGCTGCCATTCTCGCTGTTGGGCTTTTGTTTCCTCAAAAACCCTGCTAGCCTGTCTCTAAATTTTATTTTGTTCGGTTCTCTGTCTTTCCATTAAAAATTATTTTGATTATATAGCCACTACTCAATCGTTTTTCATTGCTATTACCGTGTCAATACCAGCCGCCCAAAAAAAATTTTCTCTATCGTCTATGAAACACTTAAATTCGTGGGCGAAAAATAGACGATTTTTCGGGAGTCCTCGAGCACTAGTAGCGTTTCTTGCCTTTTCGCCATGGATTTTGCTAAGCTGAAGCCACGCAAAAACCCGCACCGCGCACGCCTTTTCGTCTCCAAGAACGCATGATACTTCTGGACGTAACGTCATGACGTACGAGTGGCGTGCGGCAACGCGTCCCAATTTTTACGATCTTCAGTTAGTGCTTCAATGATTCTAACCAAGCTGAATTGAAGGGTAAGTTAACATGAAAGATTTAGGTTTTGTAATCGATCCGAAAAAGAACATTTTTTTCTACAAGGAAAGAGCTATGATTTATTTTAGGGTTTTATTGATTTTATCAACATGGTTTTTATATATAGAGTGTTTTTATAAGGTATTTAATTAATTATAGTTAATTTGAAACGCGACGCGAATTATTACATTACGCAACGCAATAGTGTGCCCAGCTTTTCATTCGCATGGGCGAACCTTTTAGCAAGTGTATAGCTAATTAAATCCCTAGCCATGCCTTGACAGTTCCTTTAATGCCGAGCATCTGGCATTATTCGAATCAGGCAGAAGCTGTCTGGCAAATTAAGATGGAACATTTGTATTTTGGCATTGATCTAAAATGCAAAACTTTTTCAGCAACTACCGAGCAGTGATTAAAATCAATTTCACGGCATTTCTATTACATTTGAGAAGGAACACATTTTTAGAAATTTTTCGGGATCGAAAAAATATGTTCGGTGAAGTTAGAGGTGATACAGGTGTTATTCGACATAATACATACATCTCAATTGGTAAAAATAGCGCTATAGCCAATTGTTATTGGTTAGTGTGTACCTGCTAAAAGATTTGTTATCCTACTATATATAAAAAAATAGTGTCTGTGTGTTTGTGTGTGTGTGTGTGCCACTTTGCATGCAACTTCCGTCAGGGTGTCCGGAGGATATCTCGAGAGGGAAAGGGTTTTAAGCAACGTATGATACGTCATTAGGTGCGTAATGGTGCTGAGATGACTGCACACACATCAGATTTTGCAAATTATGCTATTTTCGACGTTAAAACTAAGTTTTTGTTAGAAAATGGAGCACCCACTTTGTTAGGAATCAATTAGTATATACCGGAAATGGCACGAGCCTATATAATGGGCGGGGGGAGAGATTTTCGTTTTTTTGTCATCCGAATACGCGAGAATTATGCAAAATGAAGCATATTACGACGCTAGACGGGGCCAGGGTTGAAAAGACGCGAAGCGGCTTTTCAACCCTGGTGAATATATATTATTTTTTGGTGTTTCAGGGCATTTTTGCACTATGTCAGAAGAATGTTGCGCCTATCGCCCGGAAAAACCATCTTATAGCATCGAATATGCACAACACGTATTAAATTACACAAAATTACGGCTATCGACCAAAAGTTCTCATATTAATGGAAGCCATAAAAGGGTGTCAATTCTTCAAAACATGGTGAATTCCTTCAGAAACTTGGGCGAAACATTTTTATCGTATCGCTCCGGTCAAATTTATAGAGGGCTGCAGTCTTTCGCATTGCCGATTCCCACATGACCACTGTTAGAATTATTTTTTACTAGAATCTGCTAGAAGTCTAGATTTTTTCGCCACTTCGATTACCTTGCAGGAAAGGGTGGAAAAAAGATTTGTTTTACAGCTCTTAGAAAAAATGCGTTCCTCGCAATAAACGAGACGATTGGGGAAAGTTTTCTTCAATATGCAGCGGTTATCTACGACGAAAAATTATTTTGACCGATTAGACACCGTGTTATTTCACATTAAAGGGGGCCAAGAAGTCAAAATTTAAGTGTGCGGGAATCGAATATATTTCTGAAAAATGAAAAGCGTACTGATTAAAATTATCAAGATTTCATTGCGAAATCGGATAAATATTTGAAAAAAATGAGAGGTTTCTAGGGGAAAATCGGCTTTTTGGGTCGGCGTGAATTATATGGCGTATGGCCATCAATTTATTGAATTTCACGATTATAAATTTTGGGTTGTTGAAATTGTATTAAAAACTACTCGAAGCCAATTTTTAAACGGATTTTCACGTCCTACGCGGGACACAAATACCATGCGGTACGGTCGCGTTGCGGCGAGATCTGGCTGTTTGCCAGGAATCAAGGCGGAGAGGGGAGAACAAATTTTATTTAACAAATAACCAGGGTTGAAAAACCGCTTCGCGGCTTTTCAACCCTGGCCCCGTCTCCTCCACTGAATGATATTCTTGGCTTTGCATAATTTTCCCGGATTCGGATGACGAAAAATGAAAAATGCTCGCCGTCCCTTTATATAGGTTACCGCGACTTCCGGTGCATGCTAATCCGATCCTAACAAAGTGGGGTGTCCGATTTTCCATGAAAAACTAATTTTAATGTCGAAAACATCATATTTTGTAAAATCTAATATGCGTGCAGCCATCTCCAGCCCATTACGCATCTAATGACGTATCGAACATACCCCTAAGTACTTCCCTTCTTGAGATACTACTGGAACACGGTGACGGAAGTTGCATGCAAATGCACACACACACACACACACACACACACACACAGACACAATTTTTTTATATATAGTAGGATAGTAGGATTAACCTCTCATCGTTCTTTTTTAATTTTAATGAAATAATGTAATCAACAATTGGTACTCAAAAATTAAGCATTTCTTTAGGAGCTGAGGTGAAACATTTTGTCGGATACCTCCAGAAATGCTCAATTTCTTAAAAAGTTTCAGTTGTTGAGCTGTTTTAAAAAAGATCACCACCGGATCGATGCATAAATTTTGTTTCGAGATGGTAAAATAGTGAGTAAAATCCTAGGTACTGGACCGTTAGCAGGGGGGGGTTACCACGGGAGAAACTATTCCTTGTTTTTTCATCTATACCAACCTGTCCTACCTTATATAATTTAGTCGCGTATCTTTGTGTGTGTGTGTGTGTGCGGGTGTCAGTTTCGAGGCCCGATTTGAGGGCCTTCCCGTTTCCAAAATGCCCTAATTCTCCGTCACCCGGGGGAATCGACCCTCCTCTTTTCGATGGCGCTTTCAGAATCCCGATAAAATCTAAGTTTACAAAGTTAAAGCCGATTTTATTGATTTTTGGGGGTCCGGGAGAGCTAATTTGCATAATGTGAAAAAATAGAAATTTGCTCATTCTTGCCAGCTGCACTCGTGAGTTTGGTCGGGGGAGGGAAGGGGTCCGAAGGACCCGAGCAATCGGAAAGTCATATTTCTCATGCAAAGGCATGATTCCAGCGCCCAAGGCCCGCGAAGCGGGTTTTGGGCGCTGGTTAGTAATAAATCGTGCTTTATCCGGGTTTTCGTAGTTTTTTTGATGACTATAAAGGCTTTTTTATGACTTTAAGCATTTTTTAATCGGAATTTTTTAACCTTTTGTCGTCATTTTTCATGCATTGACCAAGAAGAAAATGTACCGCGCTTCTAGTCATCAATCGGAACTAGTTTCGCTTCGTCACTTTTTTACCGTGGGTCGAAACACTTTTTTTGCCTAATTTGTTCCGAAAAAATGTTGCGCCCTTGGCAGGCGGGGGTTAAGGATTATTTTTTGGAATTCTGCTGAGATTTGTCTCTCGCTAAAATAGTTCAAACATTTTTTACAATTTCCCAATCAGTACCAGTGATAGAAGACGATGAATTTTATTATGTGGGTGAGCTGAAACATTTTCACTGAACGGTCAGGGTTCGAATTTTCAGATTTTTGGGAAGGAGCTGTTCAGACAGCGGATGCATCATTAATCGCGCGACTTTTTATTTCTCAATATTCCACTAAACACTTTTTCGCCAACTTATTTTATCACGACACTACAAAGAAATACACGATTTATAATTACTAAAATTATTATTAAAATTACAAAAGTACATTACGGCAGAATTTGCGCGAAAGTCCAGGATAATTACTCCTGTTCCAAATTTTTGTTTCGAAAAACTAGTAAAACACATTTTTTCACCGGTTCATTCATGAAAAAAATATTCATCGAGTGGCCGTAATAACCATTAGAACGTCTCGTAAATTTGATGCGCGAAAAATTCAACTTCTTCCCGATAAATAATTCTAATAACTCCTCTATAAAATTTTTTTACTTGCAAGAAAGCACCAAAACACATTTTTTCACCAATTTATTCCCAATAAAAACACATAAATATTAACAGAGAAGGCATATAATCACAAGACATTACAAAGAAATACAATAATTAATTATTAAGGGGGGCATTAATTCTTGTTGGTCTCTCGGCATCTGGGCACTTGTGCATTAGCGGGTGGTGGGCGTGGCTTGGGCGTTTGCCTGGCGTGTAGCCGTTGTGAGATGGCGGATGGTGTTGAGGAGGCGATCCCCATCTGGCAGCCATTCTTCCATAGCCGTCTAAAAACACATAAAATACAATCAATTTTAAAGGGATTGACAAGGCAATATATGGGCTATATATTGCCTTGTCAGTCCCTTTAAAAGAGTCCCTATAAAATACCTGGAGACGTGAGATCGTGTTTCGCACAAAATTGAGCCGTTCTTCCGCTTCTGCATGGCCATCCGGACGCATGCCGTCGAGCACCTGGAAATGGATGGGTATTATTGGTACTGGTCTGTTAACGGGGGGGAGGGGTTAGACTACATACCACTATCGAACAGCAAAATTTTCGGCGGTTAATAAGTTATTTTTCATAGCTATTTATTGCGAAGAGAACGAAAACACGAATAGTTTTAAAAAAAATGCCAATTCGAAAGAAATTCGAAATTAAGGTTGAAAAATCGCTATTTTGGACCTTTATTAGAGCCATGAAGCGACGTCGGGATAAGATGCAAATTATGATGCAAAGTACAAAATCAGCGCGCTAAAACGATTTTTTGCACTTTGCATCCTAATTTGCATGTTATCCCGACGTCGCGTCGGTATGCGTAACATCTCTACTTTACTCAATTTGTAAATTTTTTACATTTATAGCTAATAGAAACAGGGTTTAAAAACACCTAGAAAAATAAAAAATGTCATTTTTTTTGCTAGAAAAAATTAACTACTGTAAATTTAGAAAAATTTATACAATTGTTGTTCTTAATAACCCTCAGCTAACAGTCCAGTACAAGTATTATCAAAAAGGTATCGCCATACCGCCTTGGTCTCGTGTTGATACTCTCCGATGGCCACCTCCAGATCCCGATTGAACGTGTTGAACTTGTTGGTGAAGTGGGCTAGCCCGTCGTCGAGCAGTCCCTTCCCCTTTTCGGCCATTTCTTCGGTTGTTCCCGGGAAGAGGTCCGTGATCTACAAGAAGAGAGAGTAATTAGTAGAGAGAGAGAGAGAAAGAGAGAGAGGGAGAGCGAGAGAGAGAGAGCGAGAGAGAGAGTACCCACATTCTCATGTGCTTTGTGGCGTCTCCAGGCGCATAGAGCGCAACAGATTTGGGAACACTGGCCGCATGACAGCATTCTCCATCCCTGGTTCACCTCCTGAAAAAAAAAGAAATAAACATTAGAGGGTACTGTTGCATTAGCGGGGTGGGGGCAGCCGAAAACTAGTAACCGAAAAAGCCGAAATTTTTCAAAAACAGATAAATGAATCAGGTTAGCTACCCTTGGCAGCCGACCCCGCCTACTGTATCTCGACTGCCCATGAACCTACAAGGCTTTAAAGTATACCAAGATACTCGCCAGGCCAAGACGAGTATTTTGGTATACAGTACATCCTCGTACGATACAGTACAGCCGAGATACAGTAGCCAGAAGACCCCCTCAAATTACCTGACAATCAAAGCACCGGTAGAGTGACATTCTTCCCTTGATTTCCATATCGGCGGTCTGTCGATCCAGGAAATTGATGAATTGGTTGATGAGATTGTGGGCCGAGGGGGCATTTCTGAAAACACGATAAGATTTCTTAATTTATGCAAATTAGCCACGAAATGCTGATTGACTTCCGGTAGCCGCGAAAGATACTAGAGAATATTCAGTAAACGAGACACTGGCTCCACTATTTCTGCTAGCTTGCCGCACCCTCATAGCCGCATTAATAGACAGCCAATACCTATGCGCACGAGCGGCAATCTTTCCGCAAAGAATCTCTGCTAGCCTGCCTTGTCTACTGATATCCCCCCGATGGTTTCTGCTAGCTAACTAGTCCTCATTGGGCACTGGTACGCATTAACGAAAAACCCTATCCCAAATGGTCTGTGCCGGCCTGCCTTACTATCTATCCCCCTCCTGTCCCCAATGATTTCTGCTAGTTTGTCCACCTCCAGAAACGCACTAAAAGATCACCAAATACCCCAATGCCCCACCCTCTGCGACCCCCCTATATCAGAAAAGCTCTCACGTGAAGACATCGTCGTGTCGACAGAATGGGCATCTGACCATCGTGATTCCGTCTTGTCGGGAGTTTGTCGAAATACGAATAGCACACGGCATGCAGACGGCATGACCACATTTCATATCGTAACACTGACGGGTGATGCTCATCTACAACACAGAGAGATTATTGGGGAACGAGAGGAGAGAGGGAGGGAGAGAGAGGGAGAGCGAGAGAGAGAGAGCGATGATCATCATCTACCTGTTCATTGCACACGTTGCAGTCGGGGGCTTTGATGGTGTGATTGGTGTTGATCATCCATCCTCCTGGGGTACGGTAGATGAGGCCGGGCGACGCCTGCAGCAAGTCCACCACGTAGAACGCCGTCGACTGGAAGAGATTGACTAAGTATGAGCCTTTTTCAGTACTGGTTCACTAGCGGGGCGTGACCTAATACCCCCGCTACCTTCCCCCACCCCCGCGCTAACGCACCAGAACCGCTTTTTGGCCGAAAAGTAGGAAAAATGGTTTAAATTGCTCAAATTTTATTGGCCTAGGGGACTTAGCCCCCCGCTAACGCATTAGATCCGCCGTTTGGCTACAAATATGAAAATGTAACCGAATTTTGAAAATTTTGTACGTTCACTGTATTAGTTCGTCAATTGTATTAGATTGTTATTAGTTTGTCGTGAACTAATAGAATGTACACACTCTCATAAAAAGTGAAAAGCCCTTTTTTAGAAACCTTTAAAGGGAGAGTGACAGAAATAATAAAAGAAAGAAATACCGTACACTTTGCTGTTGTGTGGGTAAACAGCGAGAGCAAATGATCTTGGCTGATGGATGGACACGCTGAGGACGATGAACATCTCCATCAAATGGTAGATGACACATGGGGCAGTTCAGGCAGGAGACCATCAATTGAGCATGAGGTGGAGGACGAGGAGGGGCTGACATTCTGAAAAAAGAAAGAAGTTATTATAGTATTTGAACCAGGGCTATCTAGCAAAGACCATTTGTGGAACTGGGCCAGCTAGCAGAGAGCATTGGGGAAATCAATATATCATTAGTGCCGTCCGACGGACGTAGAACCCGCTAAAATTTAACGGTTGCCCGGCGAAAGTTTTCGTGTCTTTAAAAAATAAGTTTCAGCTAACGTATGACAACAAATCGGTGGGGTTTTTCATAATAAAGCGTACGAAATGCGCAATACCCTTGCCGCCAAATAGCAGAGAAAATGGGCTTTTGAAGGCTTGGGCAGGCTAGCAGAGATCATTTGAGGAAGCCATTAGTGCGCAAGAAAAATGGGTTTTCACGCCAAAGTTTCGAACGTTGTGTATTCGCCCTGACTTTTGGACAAAAAAATAGGTTTCATCTCAACTTATTCTACAAAATTAATGGGGGCGGTCAATAAAATTGTGCGCTTAATGATCCGAATATTGCTAAAAGCGAATGGGAAAATGGCAGCTAGTAAGTTTGATTAATTAATGAATTGTGGACCTCTAGGACCGGGCAGGCTAGCAGAGTTAATTTATCAATTGAAAAGCTGGGGCAGGCTAGCAGAGCCCATTTAGGGAACGCATGTTTTCTGCCATTAATGCGCCTGACTGATGGTCTCATGAATATTTTTCCTCAAATCTTCACGTGTTTAAAAAAAATTGTTTCACCCAAGGCATTGCAGAAATTTTTGCAATTGAATTCTAATAATGAAATATTGAATTACGGCTAAACTCCAGATAACCCCCCCCCTCCGGCCGACCCCCACCTACCGTATCTCGCCTCCCCGTTCATCTACAGGTGTATAAAGTATACTAAAATACTCGCCACAGCAAGACGAACATTTTGCCATACTTTACACATCTGTACATGAACAGGGAGCCGAGATACAAAAGTTGGGTGCCGTCTGGGGGGTATCTGGAGTCTTACCTGAATTACTCGTACGGTCTGACTAACGCTAGTAATGGAAGGAAAATGAATTATATATTGAAAGACAAACAATTCCTGTGTTTTCCCCTAGTTTTACCCCCATGTAAATGCTATGCAAAAATAACAACAAAAATTTCACCCTCACCCCAAAAAAATAAGCATCAATTTTAAATGACGGCTGGAAAGTTCAGGAAAAGGCGTTGCATTTCAACCCCCATAAAAACATGCGAAAAGGATAAACTAAAAGCTAACAATACAAAAACCAAGAAACCCAAAAATAAAATAAATGTTTCACCAAACCAAGAGTACCACCAGAAAAACCTTACCTTACAATCCGGGGAAGAGCAGCAGCCGGATGGGAGCTGTCGTTATGTTGAGAATGAGAATGTTTCCGAATTATTTCCCAACCAAATCACAGAAACCGGAAGTTCATGCTAATTTTGCATGCAAATTAGTAAATTTAGATTTTTTGTTACTGGCGAAAACTGATTTCTCGTCCATCTCGTTGTAACGCTCTTTTGCAATCGGTCTTCCATCTGCTGCGTTAGCATTAAAATTCTCTAAAATTAGGATGAATATTACTTTCTTTTTTATTCCCGTTGTATTACTTCAATTTTAAGAGGGGCGTGTAGTAGGGGTTTTAATATCCCGAGTTTTAACCCGAATTTTGGCTCACGCTTTAACAAACCTTTGTCCGGTCTTTTGAAGTGCTCGCTTCATTTTTTTGTGCCCCCGTAAAGCAAATGTTTCATTATTTAGTTGGGGCGAGCGAGGGGCTGATTGATCAATGAACTCCCGTGATGTCTGCCCAAAAGCTACACTTTCTATGAAAGAATTACCTTGAGTTCATTCACGAACTTATTAAATCTGCTGTGTCTTTTCTTTTTAATTCTTCCTAATTCACGGTAATTCTTTTATTCCTTAAACTGTTTGCGGCGCGGAGCTTTTTTATCTTCATTGCAGCCTTCTTGTACAGATAATTCGCCGATTGAAATGCCTCGAATTATGACTAGCGGTTTCGCTGAAACTTGGAATGGATCTAAAACATAATTTTTTTAAAGAGTCTCTGATAAAAAATTTGATTTATACTGTGTGTAAAATTTGGTTGTTTTCAAGCATTTGTTTATGATATTTTCCGCAATTCGCAAGCCTAGTTCCCCCTTGACACGGCAGGTTAGCCAAGGTTCTTCCAAAAAAATTTTTGGCAGGATAAAACAAGAAAAGTTTCGGGAATAACATGTTTCAAAAAACGTAGAAACGGCTTTCGACCACTAATAAATAATCGTGAGGTGGTTCCACTTCATTTTCAATTTGTGTCATCAAAACAATCAAATCTAACACATTTTTTACCTCTCGATTTTCGCTCTATTCAGTGGTAGAACAATTTGGTTGTTTCCGGGGGACGCTAGCAGAGTTTGTTGGGGACAAACAGAAAATTCAAGCGCATAAAACTAGGGGATCCCGACAAAAATTATGTTTCAAAAATCAAATAAATACTTTGCTGCCGGCTACCAATAATTCGTTGAAATCTATTTCTGCATTCCCAATTGACCTAAATGATATTTCCGGGTGTGGGATCAGCTTATTTCTGGGGGGTATCATATTACTCGATCGGGTCAAAAAAGGAGCAGGACATTAAGCGGGGGACACGAGTGGCACGGGACTAATTCTGATCCCCAAGCAATGAGCATGATCATAAACTGACCCCAATGACCGGAACGATCTCAATATAAATGGTCCGGGACAAACGGCAGGTCTTTTTGAGGCCGCTTAATAATCATTTTATTCATAACAAATATTTACAATGGTTTATCGATGTTTTCGGTATTTTCCGCTTTTCCGCTCTTCGATCGTCCCTTTCTGCCCATTGATTTTATTTCTATCGTATTTTCATACCGTATTTTACCTCAGAAGTGCATAATATAATTCAAGAGCTCTGCTGCTAGCCCTTTCAAATTGAAACTCAATTTTGCACAAACAGATTTGAATTTAGATTTTGAATTGTTCTATTTGTTTGTCTGACATCTAAAAAACTGTCTCTCTGTCTGTATGTCTCTCTTGTCGGTCTCTCTGTCTGTCCTTCTATCCACTACCATTCCTTTGTCTCTTTCAAGGACACATCGATTTGTTCGTTCCTCTTCCTCCTCCGCCTCCCTCCCTGGCCATCCAAATTTGAATATTCAGGTTATTTTTCCTCAAGAAATATGCTTTTTTTATGATTTTTAAAGTATCCTGTATTTAAAGCATCTATTTTGACGCAATCGTATTTAACGTAATCTTTCGGGTTTAATGTTACAAATTTGCACAATTGTCGATTTTCGCCCAGCTTCCAATTCAAATTTATTCGTAGCACCTTTGCTCGTTGTTTAATTCCAGAAGTCTAATACCGGAATTTAAAAAAATGTGTTGCGCAAAAAATTCTAGTGTGGGCTTTCTCAACACCCTAATTTTTTCTTGCGGCTTTACTTACTTGACACAGTTTAATAAAAAAATCAGGCATTCGATTTTTCGCTAGCTGACGGAAGCGAACGTCAGAAAAATAGATATTCACGCCTAGCCCGTACGTTTAGAATAATCTTTCGAAATTCGTGCTCATGTCATGCTATCTCCCTGAATTCCAGACAAACATTTGGGTTAGAAAAATTTGTTTCATCATGGAAATACTCGAAAAATAGGGATTTAGCTTATTGGGATTTCCTTAAACTCTAAAACTCAAATTCAAAAAGATGTTGCTCATAAAATACCAAAAAAAATGGTCGCATCCTCGTTTAATTGTGCTTCTTTCGGTCAAAAAAAACTAAAAATTAAGTAGCCAATTTTTTTACGTCAAAAGAAGGTTTCAAAACTCGGACTGATGCCTTGTTATTTCCTTTCCCAGAACGCAAATATGATGATAAAAATATGTTTCTTCCAAGGCACCAAAGAAGTGGTCGCTTTCCGTACAATAAGGTATGATTCCCAGTCACCTGATCGAAAAATCGCCTGATCGAAAATCGCCTGATCGAAAATCGTCTGATCGAAAAGTCGTCTGATCGAAAATCTCCTGATCGAAAATCGCCTGATCGAAAAGTCGCCTGATCGAAAAATCGCCTGATCGAAAATCGCCTGATCGAAAATCGTCTGATCGAAAAGTCGTCTGATCGAAAAACGTCTGATCGAAAAGTCGCCTGATCGAAAATCGCAAAGCAAAGCAAATCCTTATCAAAGTTGTAGCATATTTTCTGCTCGTCGAGCGTCGTCCGGTCGCGTTTCTTCG
Source organism: Mesorhabditis sp. LJ9110 (assembly GCA_038088335.1). Taxonomy (NCBI): domain Eukaryota; kingdom Metazoa; phylum Nematoda; class Chromadorea; order Rhabditida; family Rhabditidae; genus Mesorhabditis; species Mesorhabditis sp. LJ9110. The sequence continues at coordinate 281,139 of JBBGBA010000176.1, read as the reverse complement.
GGGCATGCGCGTATTCTCGGAGCTATCTCAGTTTGACCCGGGTTTTGAGCTCGAACTTCGGAAGGTAGTTGAGGAATTTAAGAATTTTTTTAAAATGAATTAAGAATTTAAAATGGACGGGTGCTTGCAGCCAAAGTGTTGGTTGAGTGCGTTGTTGGTGCCTAAGCCTAAGCCTAAGTCTAAGCCTAACCACGAAGCATGGTATGACAAATTACTTCCAGGTGCTGGGGCAAGAAAAATTTTGTTTCACCTGGCTTGGTCCTTCAGCCCCGATAATTTTCGATCAGACGATTTTCGATCAGGCGACTTTTCGATCAGGCGACTTTTCGATCAGACGATTTTCGATCAGGCGATTTTCGATCAGGCGATTTTTCGATCAGGCGATTTTCGATCAGGCGATTTTCGATCAGGTGTTTTTCGATCAGACGACTGCCAACCGGTTCTTGGTTCAAAATTCGCTCTCAATCCTTGCTCATCGTGCCATTCCAGCACGCAAAAACCTGTATGTAGAGAAGCTGTTTCATCAAAAATACAGAAGAAATGGTCATATTATGGATCAATGCAAACCTTTTGGTGTGCTGCTTCCATTAATTGTCGACTTTCCCTAAAAACCTAATTTGCTATTTTTTCGCCGGCTAATTTTTGATATCGAAACCATAATTTAAACATGCGTACTCCTGTTTGTTATTCCCTTAATTCCGGAACGCAAATAATTGGATAAAAATATGTTTCTCACAAGATACCAAGGAAGTGGTCGTAAAATACAATTGATTCGTGTTCGTGTGGAGCATCTGATCTATCCGAATTTCAATGGAAGGAATTAAACAATTTTTGATAGGCTAGCGTTTTGACCAGAGACGTTTGGTTCATAAAAATTCGTACTCATGCCTTGATCATCGTGTAATTCCACCACAAAATATTTTACCATGATAGCCAAAATCAGTGTTTCACCCAGATTCCTGAAGCTATGATCGCCTTCTCGATCAATGCTTTCCTGTATCAGTCTGCTTTAATTACCGGATTTCCATAAAAATTTAATTAAAAATCTTTATTTGCGAATTTTTGATAAGAAAACCATGTTTTCAAATTGGTACTCCTGTTTTGATATTTTCTTCAATTCTAGAACTCAAATACTAGGAGTTCAAAAAAGGGGTTTCACGAGAAGTCCTAAAAAATTAGCCATGTCGACGATCAATACCATGTTCTGTAAGACTTCCGCTAATTGCCAAAATTTTAATATAAATTTAATTAGGTTTTTTTTTCAGTGGATACTGTTTGACTAGGGATGATAGTTTCAAAATTAGCACTCTGTGTTTGAGCTGCGCGTTCATTCCAGAACTTAAAAGCTCGGATTAAAAAAGTTTGTTTCACCAAACATACCAAACACGAGACCATTTGGGTTCCTCAATTTTCACTCTAATCCGCGAGAAATCGATCGGTTAATTTTTAATTAGCGAATTACGATTTATTAAAAAAAATAAATTCTATAAACCGTATTCTAGTCCAGTTTTCAGATATTTTTTTGCAAAATTTAAGTTTGGAACCAGCCGAGCCGCGGGCTCATTTTCAGCGGATTTGGGGCTAACAGCTTTGCCCGCTCACACTGCACTCTACATATATAAAGCGAGAGAGCGAGAGAGAGAGAGAGAGCTTGCGAGTGAGCCGATTAGTCGGTTTTGGAGGACAAATTTGTCTGGTTGGATGTTGGAGGGCGATGTGCACAAATCGAGCCTCCGCACCAGCCGCTTCTGCCCCTCCCTTCCTCCCCCCAAAAATGCCGACAATTTGATTAGTGCCCTTCTTCGAGTCGTCTGCTGGCCTTGTCGCCCTCCATTGCCCCGCACGCCCAATTTCTAGCACTTTAGCACAACGAAATCCTGCTATTTTTGGGTTTTTAAGGATGTTTTTGGTTTTAAAGGGGCTGGAAAGTGCCAGAATCAGCGTATTTCTCGGCTAGGTGTCGACACGACACCGGGAAATAATAAATCGAACGACAAAAAAGCGTCAGCCATGGTTTTCCCGCCCCTTTAACGCGCCAAACTTTCTCTCAATTTCTAGTTAATTTTCTACAATCTGAAAAATAGGTTTCAGTATTTTTGGTTCTTCGGGTAAACCTGTTTTGTACAATTCTCTCTCGTCTTTTTTCAACTCATTTATGAAATTCAAAGATGACCAAGCTAACTACGCAATGAAAGAGCGGGCGTGTGCGTCGTGTGTCGCGGGCTGAGTCCGTCGGAAAATTCAAGCGTAGAAAAAGTGGTTTCAAAGTTTACACGCATTTGTGCAGCTAAAATTTAAATCAATTTTTTCCCGTGCATTTTTTTATCAGTAGCCTCCAATAGCGCTGGTTGCACTATAATCGCGTGTCGGGCGTCCGCGTTGCCAGATGTCGGCTCTAAAAATATATCTAAAAATATAGGTTTCAAAACCTTGGATAATTTAGGCAAATGTGAATCACGTAATGGGTTGGATTTTGCCGGGGTGTTTAAAGGAAATTAGCTTAGATAATATTATATTAGAAGGCCAGGAATTGCAATAGGAATGAATGTGCGTTTGCAGGGGTTATAAGATCTATGGGAAACCCGTAGCGAAAAATTCCTTGACTCCTGGCTACAACCCAGCTTCACTGTCAGAAAAATGTGTTTCAAAAGATTGCATCACTCCACCGGAAACGCTTGACTTAATAACGCGGTTATCGTATCGTCCCATTGTCCGACTCTTCGCATTCTATGAAAGGCTTGGCTTGCGCGTTACGAGCCCGAAATCCGCAGGAAATCCAGAGCCGCAGCTTCTCGGGACCTTGCCTCCAAAAAAAATGTTTCAAAAATTTGTATGATTTAGGCAGATATGCTTTGACATAATCTCTTCATTGCCGAGGCTTTATAAAATTTATAAAGTTTTACAAATTAGCAGACCCGTTATAGTTGGGTCGTTAGAGGATCGTTGCGTGTTACAGGCACCGCAAAATTCATAGACAATCCAAAACCAAAGAAAATCATGATCATGCCACCATATCTTCACCAAAAAAGGGTTCCAAAATTTTGCATCATCCGGGCAGGTTTTCTGGAACCAATAGTGCCCTGGTGCGTTTTACGTCAGCTAATTTTCTGTTCGTATCAACTATTTTTTTCGCATCATATTTTTATAAATATAAAAAAATAGTGTCTGTGTGTGTGTGTGTGCCACTTTGCATCCACTTCCGGATGTCTGTCCGGAGGATATCTCATCGGAGATGAATTTTAAGGTATGTATAATACGTCATTAGATGCGTAATGGCCTGGAGATGACTGCACGCATATCAGATTGAACAAAATCACCTATTTTCGACATTAAATTTAAGTTTTTGTAAAAACCTCTTTGTTAGGAACAATTAGCGTAGACCGGAAGTGTGGATTCGACTATATAAAGGGGCTCAACAGGTAGCTTTTCATTTTTAGTCATCTGAATTCAGGAAAATTATGCAAAGTGAAGGATAAAACGGGGTCAGACGGGGCCAGGGTTGAAAAGTCGCGAAGCGGCTTTTCAACCCTGGTCATATTATAATTATCGTATTGCTTTGAAATCCAAACAACATCGATGGTCATGTCGGATGTTTAGCATTATCGCAAGAAAAATGTTTAAAAATATTTGGTAACTAGTGTGGAAACCTTCGATCCAATTTGCTATACCTTCGTGAGCTATCCTACCTTATATTGCCGCGTATGTGTGTGTGTGTGTGGATGTCACTTACGAGGCCCGATTTGAGGGCCTTCCCGTGCATAAAATGCCCTAATTCTCCGTCACCCGGGGGAATCGACCCTCCTCTTTCTGATGGCGTTGTCAGAATTTCGATAAAATATAATTTTACAAAGTTAAAGCCGGTTTTATTCATTTTTCGGGGTCCCTGAAGGCTAATTTGCATAATGCGGAAAAATACAAATTTCCTCATTCTTGCCAGTTGCACTCGCGTGTGTGGCCGGTGGAAGGGTCCAGAGGACCCGAGCTATCGGGAGTCAAATTTTTCATGCAAGGCATTCCAGCACCCAAGGCCCGCGAAGCGGGTTTTGGGCGCTGGTCTAATATAATGTAGAAGCTCTATAATTATATTAACCGACTTTGTTGCATTGTATGAAAGGCTCGGTGTGCGCGTTGCCATCACAAAATCCATAGAAAAACCAGAGCCGCAGTTCCTCGGGACCTTGAATCAAAAAAGGATGTTTCAAAAATCTGTATTATTTAGACAGATCTACTTGACCTGATTGCTTTATATGAGGAAATGAGCTGATATGATATGATTAGAGCTTCTGCATGTTAGAAGGTTACGGTTAGAGGACCGTTGCGTGTTACAGGCGTCGTAAAATTCATAGACAATCCAAAACCAAAGAAAATCATGATCATGCCATGATGTCTTTACCAAAAAAAGTGTTCCAAAATTTTCGGTGATTCGGGCAGATTTTCTCGAACCAATTTTTTTTAATCCTGGTTTTATAACAGCTGGTTTTCTATTCGTATCAACTAGTTTTTAACATCCTTTGAGAAGCATCGTATTGTCTTGAAATCCATAATAAATCCAAGATCAGCAACATCGATGGTCATTTCTGATCTTTGTTCCAAGAAGCACAAGAAAAAAATGTTTCATGATCTTGGGTTAGTAGCGCAGAAATCTTCAGTCCAATTGGCTTGCTTCGTGGGGTTTATCAGCCTATCCAATAAAAGTGCTAGAATTATATTAAACGGCTATAAGCGCGCGTTTTTTTTTTTGGAAAGCCTTATTAAAGCCAGAGGAATCCATCGACACCAAATTCCACCCTAATCCCAACCACCCAATCCAAAAAAAATGTTTCAATCCTTCGGATGATTCAGCCAGCTACTGGCCCAATCACTCTCGCATTCTAATCACTTGGTTAATAATGAACCTTATACATTATGTTATGAGGATAGGCCGTATTTTGTACGTCGCGGGCGCTACTACATCCAGCGGAAATTGACCGACAAGGATTCCTAGAATCAAAAAAAATGTTTCAAAAATGTTCGATGGCCGAAGCAGAAATTTGTAAATTAATGGACAGATGATTTACATTTGATTATCCTGGTTGCATCGTGTTAGTCGGCTCTGCGTACGCGTTTTGTGTCGCGGGGGCAATAAAATGTGTTTCAAAAATCTAGATACTTCATGCACCCATTCTTGCCGTAATCGCTTCAAATTCAAGTTCCATTTACGAATTTTTTTGCATTGTTTTAGAAGCTTATATCTGCGCGTTACGTGCCGCGGACCTAACCAAAGCGAGACCTCGCATTTCCTTCAATCTAAAAAAAGTATTTCAAAATTTGTTATGATTCACACAGCTGTGCTTAACTTAATAGCCGTATATCGTAAACTTTTTTACTTCGTTTATCGGAAGACTAGGTGCGCGCGTTGCTCGTCGTGGGCGCGCAAAAATTTTTATTAAATCCATAGCGAAAAAGTTTATAGCAAAAAGCTGTCCTATCGGCTCAGCTCTCAAAAAATATGTTTCAAAAACCTGCACAGTTCACGTAAACAACGTGGCCTTACTGATCTCGTCGTTCGATTTTTAATAGCAAATTTACGGTGGTTTAGAAGTTACGCGTGCTTAGCTTCTATATGAAATCTACAGGGTGTCCCAAAAAAAAACCCCCCCTACCTAGCGGTCCGCAGTCGATTCCGATTTTTACGATTTAGGTATCTATCGAAAGCTCTCGAAAAGGCGAGAAAACAAGGAGGGTTGAATTTCTTAATTAAGCCTTTTTCTTTGCTAATTTTATGTCCAAAAACCATGAAAACTGCTGATTTATGGATCTGCATGCTAATTGCGAAATTCCTGATGAAAATTCTCGGCTTTTAGGAAAACCTGAAATATCGATAGAATCAGATTAAATCTAAAAACAAACCCGCTTGTTTTCTCGCCTTTTCGAGAGCTTTCGATAGGTAGTTAAACCATAAAAATCGGACTTGACCGCGGACCGCTAGGTAGGGGGTTTTTTTTTGGGACACCCTGTATATAAATCCATAGCCAAAAAATCCGTATCCCGGCTGCCCGGTCCCTTTAAAACGCCCCGGATACGCGAGGGCAATCAGGATAAGTGTCCGTCTGGGTGGGCTCGTGCTCTCTCTCTCTCTCTCTCTCTCTCCTCCCTCTCCTCTGCCCTCGCCTTTGGGCAATATGGCCCATTCTGCTGATACCCTCTGTTTACAAATCGACACATTTCTCGATATTCTGGGGTTAGAGTGCGTCAATTTACGTACTTTAGTTTTGACCGGTAGCAACTGCCAAGTTCCGCTTAAAATTACATTACGCACTAATGATGATTTATTGGAGTGTTTATTACGCCCGCGACCCATTAGCCAAATTTTCGGGTCGGTGTTCCTCAGTTTTTATGAAACATCAATTGACAAGAGTTTATCGCCCGGCTTGTTTGTCGGTAGAGAGAAAGAGTGAGAGTATGGGGAGAGAGAGAGAGAGAGTGAGTGACCGACCAAAAGTAGCGCATTGTCAGTCTCGATCTGCTTGCAACCAATTTAAAGATGTCCAGATTACAATAAAATAGCCAATGAAAGTGAGAGATGTTTCAAAAAAATCACTAGGTTCTCCTTAAGCGGTACCGTTATTTATGCACAAATTTGCGCTGGTATTCGTTTATCCTTGTATTTATTCACCTTTCAATAGATAGCTATTACTCTATTATTTAGTTGAGTTTCGAATATTTATACCCTATTTTCAGTTGATGGCAATTCATCATGATAGACAGTTTATCACCATGTTGAAGTGTACTAACTGAGCCTTCCGGTAGTAACTGGCTCGTGCCGCTTAAATGAAATTATAATGGCGATTTATTGGAATGTTCACTATCGCCGATAGATACGAACAATTAGAAATCTTTTCAAGCCTCATATCCTGAATTTCTATGCAACATCGATTGATATAGTTCGCTGATCTCATTTCTTGGTTTTTTTTGCTAGTAGAAATAGAGTGAGAGAGAGAGAGAGAGAGAGGAGAGAGAGAGAGAGGGAGAGAGAGGGAGAGAGAGTCGTTGTCGGTGTTCTGGCTCAATCAAATTTAAAAGCTGTCCAGAAATGCAAGCACTAGCGAGCAAAAGTAGGCGATGTTTCAAAAAATCACTAGGTTTTTGGGACGTTCGACAATTGTCTCCGTGGTTTTATCCTCTGATCTTCCGATTCTTGTTGAGTCGTAGCTTAAATGTATAGTGGTAGTTTAAAAAGTCGTAGTTTTTTGTTTTATAAATTTATCCGGGTCTCAAAGTATGGTAAATATCTTCTTGGTTTTGATAAAAAAATTTGAGAAAATGTGTTTCAAGGAAATGCCCAGTTTGCACCCAATTTAAAAACTTAATGTGACTTTGGTCGTTCTCTTAACGTTTGCGAAAATGCGCAACGTTTTTTTCAGGATTCCAGTAAGTTAGAACCCCAACTTATTTCTTATGCAAAGCGTTCCCGGCCGGCTTCTTTCCTCGGCACCTCGATTTTTTTGTTGTTAGTTTGGGCACTTTCGGGTAGGAGTTGAGTGGGTTCGGCCCTTTTGAGGACTCTCTCTCTCTTCTGCCTGGAGAATCGATGATGCCCGGGTGCCCGTTCCCCCTTTTTGATATAACCCGCCCTATTTATGGTCACAGCTTGATGCTGGGCAATTTTGGGGGCTTAGCGAGCCAACACTTTTTTATATACTGTTTTTCCCGGAAACATAGTTTTTTGTCACGACATTTTTTTATTTAATCCTTAATTTAATCCTTTTAATTCTTTATTTAATTTTTGAAACTCAGTTTTTGATCCTTTTTGTTCCTTCAGAGGTTAGTAATAATTAAAGAATTTTCAATTACGTTGAGTCCAGAGATTGAGCAGTTTAATATCCATTTTAAGCTATCTAGAATTTTCTCGCCTATAAGCATAATTTTTATATTCCTGTGAACAAAAATTTTAGAGAAAATATTCGGGTTTCCAATGTCATTAAAGTCTTCTGGCGCTACTCATCTAGTGTTGAGACATTTATTTCTCGGAAAGCTGCCTTTAGTAAAGTTGTAATGGGTGTCTAGGGGTTATTTATGTTGGCTTCCTCAAAATTACCCCCCCTTTCTTGGAAATTGGAAATTGTAAAATTAAATTGAAATTGTAATTGAACAAGTTGAATTGTGCCCCATAGGAAACCATGGTAGGTAGAAAATTCAAAAGATTCTTGTAAAAAATGCACAGAAGAACTTTGTAAAACTCTAATTTCTGGGCTAATTTCTTGAGAATTGCCCTTTTTAAAGTTTACCTTCTTTTTCCACTTATTCTTATAACTATATAACCCTATTTTGGCAGATACCTGTATCTGTCGCCACTTCGGGGCCTTTGACCAGTGGAGGCAGGTTCGCATAATGAATTCCTTCACGACCAGAGGGAGGGATGGAATGAGGAGAGATCCCTGGGAATTGTTCAACATATAGGTAAGAGGGGAGAGAGAGTGAGGGGAGAAGCCCAAGAACCTGGAAAACATAATTAGACCCATCTAACCCACCCTCGAAATCCATATATTTGATGGGTACCCCAACAAATGACCCAATAACCTAAAAATTTAAGATTCCCTTGATAAAATATTTATAATGATTTTAAGGAATCCCCATGTTTTAAAATTTTTTGGAATTTGATTGATTTAAGATCCTAATTTATTTGAAAGCAAGAAAAAATTGTCTTAAATTAATTTAAAATTTTAACTGGAAATTTACTATTTCATTTTAAAAATTCCTTTTCAACTATCCCCTGAAAAAAAAAATAAAAAACAATTCTGAAAATCATGATTTCAATTTTTAAAAGACTGCCCAATGGATTTATCAATATTGTGTTAGTGATGATGAAATGCCGAACCATTTTAAAAGGGAAAAGCAGGAAACCTGGAGAATCTATATTTTAGCGTTTTGACTGGAAAGAAGGACCTTCATTTAGGAAAAGCGAAGAAATCAAAGAAATCATTGGGGAATCCTTAGAGTTCCGTTAAAAAGAACTTTGATTGGGAACTTGCAGAGATTTTAAGAATTAGGTTCGGGAAGTGCTGCAAAGATTATTAGGAAAATGTCCTGCTCTTGGGGCCTGTTAGGAGATTTTTTGGGGTTATTACAGAAATTAGCTTTTGCATTCTAGAATTCTGGGAAAATTTAACTTGCCGAGTTTTTGAGGAATTAACTTTAGATTCCGGTTTTGATAAAAACACATTCTGGAAAGCTAGTAGAGACCCTTTAGTGCAAGATTCAAAAACCTGTCGAACGTTTGTTTTGTCATGGGACCCAAACGCCAAAAAACGGGGCCCCCCGGATTCTTCCCAGGGCAAAGGTTTTAGTTGCCATGTTGCTTTTGTTCTCTGTCTCTTCGGCCTTGGTTTATTTAGAAATGAGAAATACGTGGCTTTATTTTCCTTTTTTTCCTTGATTCTTTGGCCACCGACCCTCATTTCCCACCCATCTATCTCAAACCCGAATTCCATGCAATGTATCTATTTTATTTTATTTACCTACTTTGTTTTTTTTTATTTAAATTGTTATCTATTTTATTTTTATTCATTTGAATCGTTAAATTTAATCTGATTATTGCACTCAAAAATGTTTGCTAAGAAGGAATTTTTGAAACATCAAATTTTGCTGATAATTGACGGTTCTGTTTTTAGACGATCAGGTACGGCATGGAATTTGCAGGGTTTTTCAATTTTCCAATAAAAAGGAGGTTAAAACTGTTTTTACTTTTTAAAAGGAAAAAAAGGAATTTGAAAAAAATTGAAAGAAAATATCACTGTTTCGACCAAAATGGTCGATTAAATTAAATTAAATTAAACTAGTAGATTAAACTAGCGGTGTTTTTGATTTTCCATAGGATGGGCAATCAGTTATGACGTTTTTAAGCCTAAATTAGTTAGAAGCCTTTTAAGCTTCAATTTTTCATACCAGTTGCTTCTAGTAATGATTAAACCTTTTCAATCTTAAATAGTTATTAAACTCATTTGACATTTTTTCCTAGTTTCGTTTCTTTCCGCGAGGTGATTTTTTCGCTTCCTAAACCCTTTAAAATATATTTCCAATCATTTTACACAATTTTACGACCATTTGCAGAGCTGCAAAGACGACGAAAATGTACTAAATACGGGAAAGTGGGGGGCGGAAACAACCGGAAGTTCACTGGTCTCTATTCTGCCAGTGGCTAGAAGAAGGGCCAATTTCAGTTGAAAGGGCTACAGGCCAAGTGTGGAAATTTTGTTTTGTTTTATAGGTTTTCAACTATCGTTTCTTTTTTTGTTGTTGCAACGCAAAATCATTAAAGCAGAAAAAATAGCGCGACGTCACTAAAAATTTGAAACATCGAAAGGAAAAAATTGAGGGTTTCAATCTATTTTAGTCCCGTAGTTTCTTTTTTTCTAGCGCAGCACCTTTGAAGGACCGATTAAAGCAGAAAAAATGGCGCGAGGCCACTAAAAATTTGAAAGAAATGCAAAAAGAACAAATTTTGAATGGTTTCAATCTATTTTAGTAATATAGTTTCTTTTTTCTTGTTCAAAATCTTCGGAGCAGCAATTCAAGCAGAAAAATAGGACACTAAAAATTTGAAATTTTGATTTGGAAGAATTACCAGTTTTGAATGGTTTCAAGCTATTTTAGTCGTGTAAACTCTTTTTTATGTACCAAACCACGATGATCCAATTAAAGCAGGGAAAGCCGCTTGGTGTCATAGAAAATGTGAAACATCGAGTTGAAAAAATCATATCTTTCAAATTCTCTAATACGTTTTATTCAGTTTATTCTTAATCCTAAATTTAAATCGTACTGTGAATTTCAAAAAACTGAAAATTTCACTATGGAAAGGATGGCAAATAATAAATTTTAGACTTAAAAAAATCCGTTTTTCACGTAATTCTAATTTTATAATTGAGTCTTTTCTTATAAAATTAGGCTATAAACAATTGCTAAAGTCTCGAGATGGTATCAATTTATAACAATATAATTGACTGAAAATATACTTTTAAAAGAGATATAAACCAATTGATAATATTATCGAATTTAAAATAATAAAAAGTTTTACGGTCGGCGCGAATCCTTCCGTATTTTCGGTGTTTTAGTTTATTTTTGTAACAAGCGTCTAATGCGTCCGATTCCTCAGTAAAAAAGCTGTGTGACCCGGTTCTGGCCCGGAAAAGTCTTTGAAACCTTTTTCAAACTATAAAACTATAAAATTTAATGTCAATTGCTATACTCTGCCATACCCCCAGGGGGATAATTTCTGGGGACAAAAGGGTACAGGTGGGGGGCAGGGCGGGGGTACAAGGACCCCACCTCACTCAGCACCCAACTGATTTTTTCTGTTACCTCCACATACATATCGGTGGCTCGCAAAAATTAGTAAGAATGAGAAGTCCGCCGGAATTTACCAAGGCAGTTAATAAAATACGAAACTTGAAGTAAACATTTTTAAATTTTTGTGATTTTTCCACTTAAACATGTCTGAATTTTACTAAAAAAATTATTGAAACTTTACTATAAGTTACCAGGGTTTTCTGGTTTATTTCAAAAGATTGGTCCGCTGATAAACTTTCGACTTAAAAAATGCTTAGTTTAAATTTGGTATTTTATTAACTGCCTTGCTACAATTTCAGCTGGTTTCGGTATTTCTTTTTGTATTTTTTGATCCATGACATGTGGTATATGGAGGTCGCTAGAAAAATTTGTTGCTGAATTTACCCATTTGTACCCCACCTACCCCATTTTCCCCCACCGTACTCCCTTTAATCTCCACCCCGCACCGCGTACCCCACCTATCCTTTTCTGTTGGGATAATGGGTATGGCAGAGTATATCAATTGCCATCCCCTTGGCCATGGACCATCTGGCCCCCTTGTGGCCCACACCGGAATCTGGTCGTTTATTTTTTACGAGCCAGAGGGCCCAGGTCGAAATGTCTTCCCTGTTTCCGCAAAGAGCATTTTTATTTTCAACTTTAAAACTTTTAAAGCGTATGAAATTGCAAAATGACGGGTACTGAATTCTTAGGGGGGGGGGGCTGTTAACTTTTGCCTATCTGTAAGATCTTAATGAATTCCATAGCATTTATATAGTTCTTACGCCACCTTCTTAGTATAAAAGTTTATAAAAACGATCAAAAATATCGAAAACCCTTTATTTTTCCTCGAAAATCTATCGAAATGGCCAAAAAAATTGTTATAGAAATTTGATGTTTCCTTATTTCATACATTCACCAAAAAAAATTAAAGGTTATTAAACGCTTTTAACGCTTTTTTAGTATTCAAACACTACTAATAACACTTTTCTAAAAGTGTATGAACGCTAAACAAAATATTCTTCTTTCGATTAAAAAAAATTTTTTAGAAAAGGTGTTTTAAGAAATTGCCTGGTCGGCATCCGATTGGAAATTTTAATGCGGCGCCTCCTCGACTCTAACAAATTTTAACCGTTCCAAAAATGTAGAACGTTTTTAAAATCCCGGAAAGTCAAATCCCCAACTTATTTTTATCATTATGTTCGAAAACCTATATTTCTGCCGTAGATGTATGAAAATGGTTAAAAATTGTCATAGAAATTTCATGTTTCCTTATTCCCTTAATTTACTTCTTTGTATACATCGTAGGATTGTGGTAGAACTTTGATGTTTCCTTATTTCATAACTTCTCCGAAAAAACTGGGAAGGTTATTCCAAGTGTATCACGCTTAAAAAACGTGGTATTTATATACGGGATAACGCCTCACGCCTCCCCTGCCTTCTCCCCCCGCTAACAGTCCAGTACCAAAGTGGCGCCTCGTGTTTTATTTTGTCTCTCTCTTCTTAGTTAATTTCCTTCTATATTTGCCTTTCCAATCGGGGTATTTTGTCTCGTACGATTTAATTTACTTCTATTTTGTTTCTGGTTTTTGGTGTTCCTCTGCCTCCAGCTCATCATTCCACCCTCCCCCTTCCCCAGCTGACGTGGCTTCCTCCTCTTCTCCTTTTTTTCAGCTGCTCAAATAGATCATTTTGTGCGTGGTATTCGACGGCGGTTTCCGGCCATTGTTCCGCCCCAAACCCCCTCGAACCGGCCCAATTCTAGATTTTCGTTCAATTTACCAATTTTATATTTTTTAAATTCGGTTCCAAAGCTTTGTTCTTGTACCTAGGTTCTACATTTTTTTTCTTATAAGCCTAGGCTTTTTGGTAAAAATTAAAACCACGTTTCGAATTTCACATTACGGAAAAGATGTTTCACCTACACATTTGGTAAAAATGTGCCAGAAAAATTTAATGACTTGGTCTTTCTATTGAAAAATTACACGCTTTTTAAACTAAAGGAAATTGTTGAACTTCTACAAAATCTATGTTTTTTTGGTGGTCGAATTTGGCCTAGAAATCACGAGGAATAAACGCGCCACGCAAAAAAATAGACTTCTTAGAGATAAGCAAATTTGGTTCTTTCGTATTATCGGGGGACAATGTTTTGTATTAATCTAGAAATGCCTCGTAACTTTATAGAAAGTAATTTCGTAATGTTATTAGTAAAATAAAACTATATTGGAACTAGCAAACTAACCTAAAAACTTTCAAAAAGTCGTATTTTGGACATAAACGACCATTTTTGGTCGAAAACCGATATTTTTGCATTTTAATAGAAATTTGTAAAGTTGTCCCGTTCAGGGATCGAAAAAAACTTATGAAACACTTTCTCTATTTATATTCGCAAAACTAGTGCAGTAGAAAAAAAGTTGAACGGTTATTAGCCAAATAAAATATATGTTTCTTCAATAGAGTTGAGCGTAAAAATAATAGGCTGAGTAATGCAGAGAAGGTTATGTTATAATTTGTTTTAATTAATTTATAGGTTTTATAATTTTTCTTTAGGCTTTTAAAAGTTAGTTTTCCGCTTTTCTGCCCTCATATTACTGCGTTAAATTCAAATCAAAAACTTAAATAAATAAATCAACTTGATCAGAAAAAAAAAAAAAATCAGAACATCAGAAATTTCTAATCGTGGCAAACGGCTAGACTTTGAAATTCGATACCTCGGGTTTTTTGAATCCAGACGTCGCCCCACTTCTTCAAGTTCCAAAAACACTCCCCAAGTACAACCAAATAAATAGAATAAACCCGAAAATATTTTCGCGAATGGTAATTCAAGCCCTGGCCGGCGAGCAGTAGACGGCGTCTATTCTCTTGTCCTTCAATTGGCTGCCGGGCACAAGAACAAGAAATCGTATTTGCCCTGTTTTTCAAAAGGGCTTTTCGCCGGGTTTCCGCCGCCTGAAGAAAACCTAAAGAAAAAGAGAAGCCCTCGTCCGGTTGATTGGCCCGCCTCCGAACACCTTGTTTTTTCGGTTTTTGTCGGGTATATAAACGAATGCCCTTTTATTTTGTAAGGACATTATTCTTTTTCGAGACTGTTTGGGTCATTCTGGCGATTCCTGGAATTGTTTTGGCAGTTTCTGGTGGTTAAAGGCATCGAAAAGGCAGAAATTTGAAGTTTTTCCGCTAGGTATCAGCTCATTAAAGAAATTTTTCGACGTAGAACATTTTGAGAAGGTTAAAAAAATTATTTGAAAATGAATTTCCCGGAATTTCATATTTAGCTGCATTTTGATGATTTTCTCACTGGAAAACCCAGGAAAAAGCATGTTTTATCTTTTATCCGTTAACAAAAATTTTCGGCGCCGTTTTCTGATCCGCGTCGCTTTTCGGTTTATGAAAGTCTAACTTTTTGGTTGCAAGGGTTTTGGAAGAGATTTTTCGCAAATTTGACGTATAACATTTTTAGAGCGTTAAAAACATTATTTTAAAAAATTTCCCGTGAATTTCATATTACCAGCCGATTACAGCCGCTTCGCGAATGCAATCGGCTGGCCTTCGGGCTACCCTCCATATTCTACACCGCCACACTCCTTCCCTACCTTTATCAATACCCACGCTGGTGGCTTCAGCTACCCCCCCCCATAACCGAAATCTCCTTCAAAAACTACCTAAATACCTTCCTGATGGCTTCAGATACTTTAAATGATTTAAATAAGCAATTAAAATAAATAAAAGGGGTTTTATTAAGGCGCCACTTTCAAAGTTAATTATTTTTATTTAAACGAAAAGTTTTTCATAATTTTTTGATCATGTAAGGGGTTTCTGACCACGCTCTATCCGAATCCGAAGAGACCTAAGCTCTAGCTCCTTTCCCCTTCGAGTTATAGTTGGCTTCAGACGGACGGACAGACGGACACCACAGCAAAATTATTATAGTTGATCATCCATTGTGATGACTTTTTGAGCGAAAACCCAGGCAAAAAAATATGTTTTATCGCTCAGCGGTAGCAAAATTTTTAGCCGCGGTTTTCCGATATGCACTTTCTTTTTTTTGGTAAAATCATTTTCAGTAGTTAAAGAAAGGGCTGCCGACGGCATGTGTCGATCCCCCCTCATCAACAAATTGGCAAGTAGCCAACAGGGGAGAGGGCGCCAGGAGAGAGGCGCAGAGACATTTTCTTTTCCGCGCGTAATCGATTGTCTATGCCGTCGGTATCCCTTTAATAAAAGCTATATTTTTTTGCCTGAAATTGAAAATGCTTCTTTTCAAAACCGCAAATAAATAAACTAAATCATTTGTTTTATTGTCCGAAAATGACAACATTATCGTTTTCGTTTACAAAAGCTGCTTTCTCCTTGAAAATCTCCCTATCCTCCTCGTTGCCCTTTCTATTCTATGTATATTTTTCTCTTTTTTTTCCTAGTTTTTGGCCGCTGAGTTTTTATATTAGCGAAAACGCAAAAATTATTAACCTCTTTTTCTTTTTATAAAAAGTGTTTTTCTCGCCAAAAATCTCCCTACAATCGACACTGCCCTTTCTATCACCATTTTCTAATATATTTTCTTCCACAAATTGTTTTCCGGCCCAGCCATATTTACTTTCAATTGTCCTTTCGCCACAGGGCGTGCGTGAGTGTGTTTTTTGAGCATCTGATTGTGCGCGGGGGGCGCCTAATTCCCAGCCTTCTCGAATATCCACGCCCCACGCCATCCACCCCCTCTTCTGTCTATTTTGCTATTACTCTCTTTTTGTCGCGGTCTTTATCCAGCTCTTTTTCTCTTTCTCGTTCTCATTCTATCTCTCGCTCGCCCTCCAATCCGCCCTCTTTTTCCAGGTTTCCGATGCCCGGCCGGATAAACTGAAGAGGTGGCCCGCGCTTAACTCGAAGTTTCTTCGCAATGACACCACTGCATCATCAAGGTTCGTTTAATTAAAGTTAAACTGGTGCTGGTGCGTTAGCGGGGGGGGGGGTTAGCGGGTATAATGGATAACTATGTTTTCTTACTGTTTTTGAGTACCTATTGAATGCTGAAATTTCGTTTAATTAAAATGAAACTGTTGCTGGGTTTTTGCGGTGGTATGTGAATGGACTATTCCGTCTAGCAACAGTTTTTGCTGACTAGAAAGTTATAAAACACTTTTTTACTTGAAAATTGTGCAAGTTAGGTACTTTCTGGATCGTTTTTCACGTATTTTAGCCAAAATTTCATCATTTTTCGGAATTTTATTAATTTTTATGGGCTCCTTATCGTTAATACATAACTAGACTATAAAAAAGGGTATATGGGCTCTTCGAGTACAGGGAAAGCCCCCGCTAACGAACCAGCACCGTTAAACCAGTATTCCTTTCAAGGTTAAGGAACTCAGGTTTTCTAGCACGTAAAATACTTTCTTTTTAGTCTCCTCCATCCTACTCCCGATTGAAGAAGCCAAGAAAAAGGGCATCTACGCATTAAAGGTAAGATAATGCAATTTATTATATGTATATTTTACTATTTTAGTGGAACTCATCGCGGTTGAGTTGGAAGAATTGGGTAACACTCGGCGCCGGACTTCTAGCCGTCTGCTTGGTCATCTACTTTGTGTTCTTCAACGGGCCAAGCTACTATTATAATCGGTAAGTGTGGGGTAGATTACGGCGAATAATAATGTTTTGTTTAATATATCCAAAAAACGTGTCGTTTTAGTGATTTCGATGCGCAGCTCGCCAAATTCATCCACGTCTCACCGGCGGCTCGAAAGTTGCCGAAATCGGGCAGTTTGTTCTGCTGGGCGATGACTTCCACGAAATATCATGGGGATCGGGTAATTTCTTTAATTTTATTTTTGTTTGGGTGCTTATCCATTATCGGGGGAGGGGGAATTGTTTGATTGATGTCCAGATATTCCTATTCACGCGATCGTAGTTTTTTAGTGGTGTTTTTAGCAAAATTTAACGTTTTTTTGGGTGAAAAATAGTCTAGAAAACGTAAAAAAATTATAAATTTAAGTTCTCGTCAAAATGATTCGTTTTTGTAGTTTTCTACGTTTAATCCCAAAAAAACCGGATCAAAAATAGAGCTTCTATTTATATAAGAAAAATTGGATTCTAAAGAAAAAGTTGTCCCCCCCCCGGTAAGGCAAAGGCACCTTTATTTTTTAAATTTCAGATGATCATCTATGTAACTTTTCCATTAGGTGCCGGCCGTCAACGAAACTTGGCTGCCCCGCTGTGACCATGGACAATTCTTTACTAATGACGCAATGGACCCAGAATTAAACGTATGCTTTTAATAGCCGCTATTTTATCCTATCAAACTTCATCATGTGATTGTTGCTTTCAGTATCAAAAAAGCCTCTACAATATAAAAAACATTAATTTTTTAGATCGCTTACTCCACGGTATTCGCTGGGATACCCGACACCTATGAGAACCTGTTCTTCAAAACCCGCTACGCCCTCCGCCACATTTATCGCAACATTTCCAGCCAATTTGATTGGTACCTAAAGGTATCGTATTTATTTCATTTAAAAAGTATCTTTTTAGGCGGACGACGATACATATGTGATCGTCGAGAATCTACGCGCGTACCTGGCCAAGCTAGACCCGAATATACCGTATTACCTGGGATACCGATTGCGGCCGTATTTGGTAGGTATTTGGAGGTTGGCCAGTGCTTTCGCAATATCTGGGGGGGGGGGGGGTAATGTACCTATAAGCCTACAAAAGGTTTAGTAGTAGGTGTTTTAATAGTTTTTGGTAAAATTTAATTTAAGTGAAAAACAAACAAAAAAATAAGAAAAAATGTTTGTTAAAATTTTGGTCGAAAAACTAGTTTTTTTTTTGTATTTTTAAACCAAAAAATCATGATCAAAGTTGGCAACTTTTTAAGTTTAGGTACGGTAAAACTGTTTAGTAAAATTGGAAACATATTGGAAAATTAAATCCTTAGCAAAAAGTTTGGTCCCCCCGAGAATACGAAAAAGCCTTTCGAAAACTAGAACTCGAAGAACTAGAAAAATTATAAAAATTCTATAATTTCTACATTTCTATCAATTTCTAGATTTCTATAAATTTCTATAAAATCTATGTCTAAAATCCATATTTTATTAATTTATATAAAAAATATTACAGGAACACGGGTACAATGGCGGCGGTGCGGGCTACGTCCTCTCGAGGGCCGCGATGGAGCTGTTCTCCGAGAAATTGTACGACAACGCGACGCTGTGCCCAGATGATATTTATGAAGATCTTGGAGTGGGAAGGTCAGTTTTTTCTAAACTTAGTCGAAGCCTTGAAAATCTGTCGAAAATCAAGATCAAACACGTCTTTAGGTGCTTCGCGAACGTCCAGATCTACCCGCTCGATACCCGAAATAATCGCGGCCAACAGAGGTAGAGTTACAGTTTAAAAAAAATCTATAAATTGTTGATTTTAGATTCAACACATTCCGCCCGGACCAAGTCTTCAAGGGATCGGTCGTCAAGGCACCCTACTGGATCTACGACGTCGAAGTAAAGGTGCGCAAGAAGACGTTCTTACATTTAAAAACAAAACAGGGATTTTTACGTATTCCTCGAGGCTCCGTTTTCTATTATTTAGATTCCAGTTCTTCACGTAACAGTCTTTTGACTATTCCTAAACGCAAAAACAAAAAAAAGCTGTTAAAAAATACAGGTTCAGGCCAATTTCGGTTTTTTCTTTTAAAACACTCCTAAAGTTTACTACAATGATATTAAAAGACTAGACAAAAGGAATATCTGAACGTGAAAATCGGGAGAACTCTAATCGACTCGAGAATTTAAAGAATTCAGTAAACTGGAACCCTGGAAAAAGGTGAAACATTTCTTTCAACTAAAAATTTTATCTTGTTTAGGGCTTCGACGCGGTGGGCGAAGACCTGGTCTCCTTCCACCACATCACCCCCGACGAGATGCGACTTTTCGAGATGCTACTCTACCGCGTCCGCAAGCCCCCGACGCCCCAAACTCGAACACTAGAACCCATTATTTCGAAGGCAGATTCGAAAAACCATAACCGGTAGCCTGATTTCCTGAAAAAAATTTTTGTAGGAAAACTATTGGACTGTTAGCAGGGGGGAAAACTAATAATTTTTTTCCAGTCTTTTGACTATTCCTAAACGCAAAAACAAAAAAAAGCTCTGTTAAAAAATACAGGTTCAGGCCAATTTCGGTTTTTTCTTTTAAAACACTCCTAAAGTTTACTACAATGATATTAAAAGACTAGACAAAAGGAATATCTGAACGTGAAAATCGGGAGAACTCTAATCGACTCGAGAATTTAAAGAATTCAGTAAACTGGAACCCTGGAAAAAGGTGAAACATTTCTTTCAACTAAAAATTTTATCTTGTTTAGGGCTTCGACGCGGTGGGCGAAGACCTGGTCTCCTTCCACCACATCACCCCGACGAGATGCGACTTTTCGAGATGCTACTCTACCGCGTCCGCAAGCCCCCGACGCCCCAAACTCGAACACTAGAACCCATTATTTCGAAGGCAGATTCGAAAAACCATAACCGGTAGCCTGATTTCCTGAAAAAAATTTTTGTAGGAAAACTATTGGACTGTTAGCAGGGGGGAAAACTAATAATTTTTTTCCGCCTATTCGACGTTTTTAGTAGTTTTTGTGTGCCAGAAAGTTACAAAAATATTCTATACATGTTGAAATTCGAAAATCTATCAAATTTTGGAAGTTTTTAACTCTATAAAATGCTAGAAAAATGGTTTACCTTTCGTTTGCATAATACGGGATTACTTAGAAAAATCATTTCCCCCCTGCTAACAGTCCAGTACTGAAAACCCACTACTTTTCCCTTTGTATCTAAAACTAGTCCAATTTATCCCAAATTTTGTGCATTGTTTTACTGGCAGCTTTAGGAAGCATGAGCTTTATTCCCGATTCACCCCTTTCAAACCCACATGTGATGTTAGCCCTTTTGTGCCCTTCCCCTTCTTACATATCCCCCGGATTTGCGAATATGATATGTCCTAAGAACTCAGCGCATCATACGGGTGCTCGTTTATTTTGATAGCTTCGACACCATGGGTGTGTATTTCGTGTGTTTCTAGAGAAAGAATAAATTATGGTTTGGTTTAAAAGACGGAAAATACACAATATCTGAATGAATTTAAAAGATAAAGCTAATTAGAAATTCTAGCACTCAATTTTAATACAATCTTCAGCAAAAAGGGTAGTTTAATTTCAAATTATATTGTGAAAAGATTTTATTACGGGAAGATTTGAAAAAATCAAAAATGTTCTCGAAGGTTTCCGTAGGGGTACTCATTACGCTACCGTAGGCGTCGTTTGGTGCCCGGCGTTTTTATACTTCCATGAATTGAATTTTCTGTTTTTTTGTCCGTTCTTAGATTTTGAAACACTTTGTTGGTTTTTTACTTTTCGTACTTTTTTGCATTTTATGAAAATCGGAAATGACGCCTGGTACGCTCGGATAGAAAAAATGGGCTTTCTTCCGGGCGTACCAGGCGAACTGCTTGTGTTTCACAAAAAACTGCCAGTGTTTTCGTTAAAATCTTCTAATCGCTTCTCACTCGTAAATACAAGACAAAAGTATCTCTTTTAGGCCATGTTTGAGCCTGCGCACAAACGCGCAAGACGGGATCCCAATGTGGATCCAATGAACCCGCAGCCCTCAGCCGTCATCCATATCAGAAATCTAAACTTCAAGGTATCACTTGACCGCCTCTTATAACCTTTTTTTAGGCGACAGAAGCCGACCTGCTCGAGGCTCTGCAAGGATTTGGGCGCATCGCCTACGCGACGGTGATGCCCAACAAGCGGATGGCCCTCGTCGAATTTGAGGTAAGGTTTTCGCCAATTGATAAGGCTCGTACGAATCATACAAATGAAAATCGTGGTGGTTACCCCCCTTTTGTATCGTATGAATCGTATGAGCTTTACCACTTGTCGTTTTCTAAAACTGTCTACGTCCGATTTTAGACCCTCGAAGCCGCCACGAAATGTGTCTACTTTGCTGCCGAGAAGATGATCAACATTGCTGGGTACCCGGCACTCTTCAATTTCTCGTAATTTTCTGCTGATCCATTAATAGTGTTTGATTCAGGACTTCTCCAACCATCCAACGGCTTGGGCTCGAGTGCGAAGTTCCCAACCATGTGATCGCGATCTCCATCTCAAATGTGCAGTATCCGATCACCGTCAACGTCATCCGGGACATTTGTGCACCGCACGGGGATGTACTAAAAATTGCCATCATTAGAAAGGCTTGCTTACAGGTATTTTATACGATTTACGAGCAAATTTTGATTAGGTGCTCGTCCAATTTGACACCATCGAGAGCGCGCGGAAGGCAAAGTACGCATTGAACGGGGCCGACATCTATTCGGGATGTTGCACGCTGAAGGTCGAATTCGGAAGGGTAATTTTCTATCAGCAATGTTTATTCTTCTTTTGCAGCCAGAAACGGTGAAAGTGACAAGGAACGACGAGACTCAATTCGACTACACTCGTCCTGGTAATTTTTTCGCATATCAGAATATCGAAAAGTAATTTTGCGAGCGTCATGTTTCGAAAAAACTGCGTTATTATTTTGAACCCCTAGTGTTCTTTTCGTTTTAGTAGAGGAACACATTCTTGAAACAGTGTTTTTGAAAACCTGGCGTTTCGGAATTATTCCTTTCCAGAGAGTTTTTGAAATTCGGATTGTCGAAAACGAGTGTGGAAATCAACGGTCTTCCTTTTTAAAAGCGGGTCTTTCAGATTTGGATTCGAATCCGAACACTGTGCATTTTCAACCAACACGCGCTCCCCTCATCGGCGGGCCAATGTCGAATCAGATGCACCCGCACCCCGGCGCAAGTGTGCATTATGACAATCAGCTACCACCATTCGGCTACTCGGATCAGCAATGTAGGCTGTTTTCGTCTAACTTCTAACCTCCATTTTTAGACACAACGCCCGCACCGCGGAACCCGGGCTTCGCCGACAACTACGGCCGTGACCATCTTGAAATGCCAGGTACATTTCTACCTAGCTTTCGGAAAAGTTTTCTTTTAGAGAATACAGCTATCTACCACGACTACAACAAACCGCCGATGATGGGACGAAGCCTGGATCCGCGAGCCCAGAGCTACTATTCGGAGGGCGACAACAATCGGCAGCAATCGAACGATGCTTTCGGTGGAACGGCGGTGCTTATGGTATATTTTTCTATATTAAAAATTTCGGTTCTTCAGTATTTCTCGGGGGTGGGTCCGAATTTGTTGACTTAGTATCCACTTTTTCTGCTTAAGAGACGTAGCTGTTTTTACGTTTTCTAAACGCAAAAATTTTACCAACTTGTCAATACAGAATAGCTATTTTCGACGGAAATTTGAAATTTTTTGAAGTTTTCAAGTTAGTTTTTCACTGGCACAATAGCTAAAACAAAAATAGAAAACTTTCTGTGACGTTACTGGTCATTTTTGACTTTTAGGAACAATTTCGATCCCCCTCCGGAAATTCTAAAGAACCGAAGCCCCATATATTTAGCCAATTCTTGCAAAAAAGCGCACGGTATAACGGAAATTCACATTTTGTTAAGCTGCACATCTTTTTTCATTTCGCCATTGCCACAATACATTTCTAAGATCTACGGCATCAATCACGACTCGTTCAACTGTGACAAGCTGTTCAACATATTGTGCCAGTACGGCAACGTTGATCGCATCAAATTCATGCGCAGCAAGGAGGACACGGTCATGGTACAGATGGGGCACACCTTTCAAGTAAATTTCACATTCTTTTCTTGAAGATATCCCATTTTTCTAGGTGATTTCGGCATTGCAATTTCTGCAAGGAGCCGAGCTGTTCGGCTGCAAGCTGACCCTGCGCCCATCGAAACAGTGGGAGGTGGTGCTGACGGGCCGCGGCTTCGATTTGCCCGATCAGACGCCCTCCTTCCGCGACTTTTCCACCTCAAAGCATCAGGTATCGTTTCGTACATCTTTCTAACCTTATTTTTAGCGCTATACAACTCAGGCCCTCGCCGCCAGGAATCGCGCTTGCTCCCCGACGAAAATAATACACTGGTTCAATGCCCCCGTCTGCCTTGACGAGCAAGGCATTATTGATGTAGGTTTTTTTCGGTTCTGGTTCGTTATCGGTGGGGAGGCTCTCTGAATTAGCGCAACCTCGAGCGTAATTAGTATTTTGGGTTGTTTCCGATTACTGAAAAATGTTGGAAACTTTTTTAAATTAAATTCGATGACGAAATCTGGAAGTTTTGATAATTGGTTTTCGATTTTTTTTATGGCGAAAAAAGGCTATTATAACATTTTGGTTTCTGATTCGACGTCTACAGGAATATAGGAAAAATCTCGTCGCTCCCCCCGCTAATAAACCAGAACTTTTTTTCTTTCGGTCGTTTGAATCAATATCTCTTTAGCTCTTCCAAAATGCGGGTGGACCGGTCCCGCTGAGTGTTCGGGTGAATCAGGCGCGCAGCGAGAAAAGCCATTCTGGAACGGCTGAGTTTGCAACCGTTGTAGAAGCCACTGAGGTACCTTACTCTCTCTCTTTGTATCTAATTTTCTTTTTTTCAAGGCACTCGCCATCGCCAACCACACGCCGATCCAAGCTCCCAACTTCCGCCTGCCCTTCATCGTCAAAATGGCCTTTTACGCGCCGGCGATTCCCTCGAATACCGCCCGCGACGATCACTTCACCCAACAATAACCTTCCCACTCTCCGCTCACTTTTCCCGTGCTCTATTTGCCCCGCAACGCCCCTATTTATTGTTCTTCATGTTGTTCACATTAAAATCGTAACTGGCTCGCCGTTTTCAAATCGATTTTACTTGGTTGATGATGCGGGGCTTGATATTGTTGTCGAATAAAACCTCATTAATGTAACTCTACGTGTTTCGACTTGTTGTATACAAATATTTTTGAAGGTGTGGTTGTGAAGGTAAAGAAAAAAACGCAATTGAGGATGTTGGGAAATTTTTAAGGCGTATCTATTTGGCGCTTCAAGCTACTTGGAAAGTGCTTTTCCAATCTAAACGGTGGGATTTTGGGCATCTTGCCGGTTTTGGAGACATTTTAGCTAGCTGCATGCTGCGACTGGCTGGGGTCTAGTGACGATTTCGAAAGCCCGCAGTGTCGATAGTAGCGCCCCGTACCAAGGAAAAATTCCCGCCTGACTGCTAAAGCGGCTTGTCAGCTCTAAAAATCAGCTGTGAAATTTAAAAATCTGTTTATTTTGCTCGTTTTATAAGCGTATCTAAACGGGGAATAGTTTTTGATATTACTTCTCGATCCCGCCGAAAAATGGGTAAATAAGGATAAGTCTTAAAACTTTAATGATTTTACTTTTGGCTTGATCAGCATTGAAAACCCGTCTAAAAGCGGCGTCCCGAAAACACCTTGAAACTGCTTTCAAAACTGTCCCCGCGAAATCACCGGTGAGGGACTGGACTGGAGGGACTTTGTGTAAAAAATGCGGGCTCACGTGATTCCTGTCTAGACACGTTCCAGCCGCCGAAAAGGGCTTATGACTAACTTCCGTTCCTTTTCTCTTCCTTGTTGAGTGTCTACCTCCGGATATACCTGGAAAATAGCTTTTTCAGCAAGATGGGCGCCACGGACATCACATACGCGCCGAAAAAGTCGAGGCCAAGCTTGAGCAGACCAAAAGAGGTGAGCTTCGCGAAAGGATGTACAGATGTAGATGTTTTAGTTGGCTCAACAAATGATGTATTTTTAGGTGCGTCCGATCAGCCTCAAAGAACTGGAAGAGCCATCAGGGAGTGAAGAGCCAGATGCTCCGGGTGAATTCTACTTCCTGGACCCGGGCTCCTTCGAATCGACAAACGATATCCTGCACCGTGAAGTGTTTTTGGTACGTGTTAAAGTTTTTTGGTCCAGAATTGATACATTTTTGGAATTTAGTGGGGCAGAACGCTTTGGGCTTTACCAAGTTTCAAAAAAAAAATAGATGCTACATAAAAAATCAATTATTTCAAAAATCACCGCTCAATCCGCTTTTAGAAATGCCAAGAGGCCGGGCTCGACCCACGCTGGATGAAGATGGATATCGTCGAAAAGTCGGAACGCGGCGACCCCAACTTTTATGTGCTGCCGAGATTTGAAGGGCCAGCGTACGAGATTCTGAAGGAACGACGATGCAAGTATGACCGTTCCCTGGATTTCTATGAAACTGGGGAATTTAGGACAGTTTCCTCATTTCTCGTACGCGAATGTCTGCGACTGGACAGATGCTTGGTCAAAATTGACATCCCGGTGTATTCGCTTCATCTAGACGGCGTCAAAGTGACGTTCACCGGATTTGCCACGGCTGAGAAGGTAATTCTTGCTTATGTGCCGGAAAATTATTGCGGATTTCAGAAGCGACTAACGGAATTGGTCTACGCGATGGGCGGTCATTCATCACCGCGCTTCAGCCATGAAATCACACACCTCGTCGCTGCCCGCTACGACCCGACGAATCCGGACAAATATCAGGTAAATTGGGGTTCTGCTTCGTTAGCGGGGGCGAGCAAACTTTCCTCAAGGGTCTGTAGGCGCCCTATAAAAATATAGACTATTTAATCGAGTTTGCAAGTTAAAAGATGCATTACAATACCAACCGTGTTAGTGTTTTGGCGAAAAGTGTAGGAAAAATGGCTAAGCCCTAAATTTTGAAGTGTTTTTACGACTGTCAATTGTCGGAGGTTACGAAAAAAAACCACCAAAATATTTTTATTTGATATGGAATCCAGAATAGGCATAATAATAGAAATTCGCTTGCCACACCCTTACCCCCCGGCAAAGAACCAGAACCTGCTTTTCTCTAATTGTTTTATCCCCCATTTGTTTAGTATGCTCGTCAACTGCGGATACCGATTCTGGAGTCGGGTTGGCTGGAGGACGCGTGGACCAGGGCCACCAACCACGAGCCGGGCAATTTTTCCGCCGAGCAATTCTACGAGCCGTACCGCATGCCGTTGTTCAAGGGATTGGTCAGTTGCTAGTGTCGTTTTCACGCTAATAAAAAGTCGAACGTCAAAAGCTTAATTGTCGAAATTTTGAAGATTTAAACCGGTTTTTTAATTTTTGAAAGGATGTTTCGCAAGAATGGCGGGATCCGAGGGTTTATAAAATTGCATTATCTCTGTGTTCGGACCGGCAATTAATATGAGAACTGGAGAGCCCCAAAATCTATTTTTTTCCAGGTCATCACCAAGACCGGCGTCGCCCAGGAACAACTAGCCGATTTGATTCGTGCGATCGAGATGAATGGTGGAAAGTACGTAAAATTTTTTTACATCATATTGTTCTTTTCATAGATATTCAGCGGCGCTGAACAAAAACTGCACACACATGATCACCGAGCTGTGCAACGGCGACAAGTTTCGACGGGTTCGTACTCTCCTGTCAAGATTTACTCGGTTTTAGGTGAAAGAATGGCAGCGCGACGACGTCAAGCAGGTGTTCATCGTGACGATGAAGTGGCTGTTCAAGTGTATCGAGATGAAGTGAGTTTTGTGGGTCTATTCTAAGCCGAGAACATTTAGATACGTTGTCCCGGAATCGCGCTACGATCCCGAACGACCGGCCTGCTCAACGCAAAAGGGACAAGAGGCCACGATGCAGGATCCAGAGTACGTTTTTCTGTCGATGATCAAGTTCACGGTTTTTCAGACTGAGCGCCATCTATGGGCAACAAAACGGAAAATTGCCCACGCAATCGGACAGCCCGTTCTGGGGAAATACGTCGGTCGGGGCGAGGAATCGACGATCCGGGTGAGCTTTTTTCACATAATTTATTTATGAAGAGTGATTTAAACCCGTTAAAAACGAAAACGCAATAAATAAACGAAAGTTTTGACAATATTCCAAAATTCCCAGTGCGTGCTAATTTTTTTCAAACTTGAATTTAGAGCCAACAGTTCCTCCGCCACAAATAATCATCCCACGACGCCCAGCACCAGCAAGTAAGCAATTTTTTTTTATTTCGCCAACGAGTTTTAGGAACCAATCGGACCTCGAAGCCTCCCTGCGAGAACGAGATAGGTACGCAATAATTTCTAGATATTTTACTCGTTTTTTTAGGGTGGCAACTTTGCGACGCGAAGAATCACGGGCCAGGATGAGTGGCGGAGAGTTTGGATCGAGGTGGTGAAGCTTTCAAAAAATGTAATAGTTTTTTAGGATTGGCCTCCCGCGCAGCAACTCGATCCTCGCCGAACCGGCGGCGATATTCAGCCGAAAAGCTCGTGAGCTGGTCGACCCGGTTGATCAGCTGAAGGACCAGGGAGAACGGCTCGAGGAGGACTTGGATGTGCTTGAGGTGTGAATTTAATATTTTGGACTGCGATGTTTCGAGATTCCGTGTTTTGGAATTCCGTGCTATGGATTTCGGCGGTCTCAAAAATGCCGAATTCAGCGGTCATTTTCATTTTTTATTTTTAGGGCACTCGTGTATTGATCGTTGGCGCCAGCGCAACGTCGATACCAACATGGAAAAAGCTGCTGAACAGCCTCGGAGCCTGTCGCGTGACCAAGATGCGCTCTGACGCTATTGTGATTGTCGTCCGGATCAATGGTAGGTGCAGTTTTTCCGCTGGAAATCCCGAGAATTTAGGTGCCGACGATGAAAAGACGATCAAAGAAGCGGAAGAAGCCGGCGCCGAGGTGGTCACGTCGAAATGGGCGATCGAGTGCTTCGAGAAGAGGGATAATTTGCCCACTCACGGTTAGACGAGGCTTTTTAATGACTACGTACTTTTCTATGTTTAGACTTTCTGTGGAGCGACCGGGTTGCCGAGCTGGAAAAAGAGGTCGCCGCCGAGATGGAGGCGCCGCGGAAGGGACGGTCAGACGTCGAATTCATCGGCATTTACACGGGTGCGTAAATTTCTGAATCCAGAAAATGTGCTGTTACTTGCCGAAAACAGGGGCTTGTTCATCGTCGCGTTGCGTGCACGAGAAATTAATTATATTTTAGTAAAATTTTATTTTTTAGGTACCACCGCCGAGCTGACGTCCGGAATGCAATTCCCGGGCCCGCCGAGCAGTCGGCCGTCTATGGGGCCAATCTCCGATGAGCAGTCGACAACAAACTGCTTCGCCACCACCTCCAATTTCTACGGCAGCCGCAAGGTGCGCATCTTCGAGCGCGGCATGGATGAGGGGCAAATTGCTGATATGAAGGAAGAGATAGTTGAATGTGGCGGTGAGTGTTGATTTTGACGCTTTATTTTTTTGAAACTCGTTTAGAGTATCATTTTCATGATTTTTTTCAGGAAAATACCTCCCGCCCGAGTTCGATGTGCCGGCCGACTATCTGCTTTGCCCGCTGATCGACCTCGGCGGCTTGCCGACCCCAAAAGAAGCCAACGCCGAGCATATTGTTTCTACCTATTGGCAGGTTCGTTTGGATTTAAAAATCGTTTTGATTTTCGAGAGATTTTTGTTTGAAGTTTATTTTTATTGAGATTTTGTTTATTTGAAGTCGTAGCGAATTATTAATGCATTGAAAGCGGAAAGCCGAAATTTGGAAATTGATCGTAAATGGGCGTTTTTGGAATTTTTTAAATGAGAATTTTAGGACCGTTTTCTAGGTGCGAAAAACTATATAAACAGTTTATGTCAGAAAACTGGGATTCGAAGCAAAAAGGCAAAGGAAAAAAAAAAATCTGTTTTTCAGCGCTGCTGCGTGATCGAGGGCAAGCTGCTCGAGCCGGACTCGTGCCCGCTGTTCCGCCCGATTCCGGCGTGTGGCGGGAGCACCGTTTTTGAGGTGAGAAAACACATCCAACAGGTTTTCCGGTTTTTCACAAAATGGGTGTTTCACGATTTGCCAAGTCTAGCACGAATTCGTTGTTGGGAATGCCAAGTCGGTCTCTTGAAGCCAGCAAAATACTTATAATTTTGTTTAGAATTGCGTCGTCTCGGTGACGGGCCTCGACCATCCACTCCGCGAGCAAATCAAGGAATTTGTCGAGAATTTCGGCGGCATTTTCCAAGCGACCATCTGCAAGAATTCCAGGGTATAATATTCCTTGAAAATTACATTTTTTGGCCTTTCTAGAACGGTGAATTCCGGAACACGCACGTCATCGCCGGCAGCGACAACGAGAAGGCGAAGATGGCCGTCAAGTGGGGCATCAAGGTGGTCGACCCGGCATGGCTGCTCGAGAGCATCATCAACGACAAGCTCATCTCGGAGGCGGCGTATCCGGTTGGGGTGAGTTTTTAAGGTTTTTGGAGCTGGATGAATTTTTTTTGCCTATTTTTCAACAATAAATACGTTCTTTCAGGACAGCCCGTTCTGTGGCAGCTACACGCGCAGTGACGACATCTGGGAGGCGTGCAAACAAGGGATGTATGATGTTGTTGTGCAGATCCGAGACGTTGAGTACGTTTTTTGGACTATCTGTCTCGTAACGTCGTAAAAAATATAGCGTTTTTTGTAAAAGCTCACTATGTTTTACGTAGAAAAATTATCAATAGAACTAACAAAATTTTAATTGTTGAGATTTTAAACTTTTTTTTGCTCGAAAACGCCATTATTTTGCAAGTTTTACCGAGAATGTGTGAAGTTTTTACTTTTTCGAATAGTAAAAAAAACAGTGTAAATTAGCTCTATTTATATTGGAAATTAGATTTACGCAAAGAAAAAGTAAAAAAGTAACCAAGCCTCTTTTTTTTTGAAGGGATTGCCGGTGTGTAGCCAGAATTTTTTTTTCAGCGAGTCCTTCCCAACCTACATGCTCGACCAGGGGTCGATCAACGAAGATCACGATGACGCGGGCAAGGAGGTATCCATTTCCGTGAACCCTCTTCGAATTAACTATACCACTACAGAACCACACGGCAACACCGAAACAGATAAGCAGACGAGCCACAATGACCCAAGGCCGTCGCTCCGGTTCCATGTCAAACAAAAGGCCACAGCCCACATTTTTGTCCGACCAACCAAGGCGCCGATCGCCGCGTGGTGGCGGACGGAGCAGGAATGGGGTAAAAAGAACTAGACTTTTTATGTTAATTTTTAACGGTTTTTTCTGGTTCTTTCGCATTATCGGGGGGGCAAATCTGTTTTTTTTTATTTTAATCTAGAAATGCCTAGTAACTTAATAAGAAGCATTTTCATAATGTTTTTAGTAGAGAGCTATATTTTAAGTAAGAAAAAACTACCTATAAACTTTGATAAATTTTCAGAAGTCGAAATTTGGTGAAAAACTGCCATTTTTGGTCGAGAAATCGATATTTTTTAAACGAAAATTTTTAAAGCTTTTACGTTTATGAATAGTAATAACGTTTAGAAACACTAAAGCTGTTTATTTTTAAAAAGCTTCTCCCCCCGATAATGCGAAAGGACCTTTCTTCTTGTTTCATCCCATTTTTTAGGAAGCTTCCATCCTCGAGCCGATCGCCAGCCCATCACCATCTATCCAGTAAGCTTTTTCGTGATGCGTTTTTCTATTCGAATTTTCCAGGTACGTTGAGACTCGCGACAAGCCGGCGGAAGCTTCGAAACCGAAGCCTGCTGAAAAAGAGACGACGACAATAGTGGAGCCGCCGGTTACGGTATTTTGTTTGCTCAAAAATTCTAGTTTGATTTTTCGATTTTAGCCCACCACCAAACACGTCAGTGCTGTCAAAAATGGGAAAACAGGCCGCCAGGCTGCTGCTCAGTCCGTCGTCGAATCCAGTGTTATGGTGAATTTTAATTTTTTATAATTTTATGATTTTAGAATTTTAAGAAAGCCTTCTTTGGGAAATTAGGAATTTCGAATTGTTCCTTCTCTATTTTTATTTTTTCTTTTTCCAGGATCTACTCGGCGGGATGGGCAGCCCGGAGGCGATGCCCGATCTGGCGCAACGCATCATGGATAAGATATCTTCCCGAGGTATTTTTATCCGTTTTTTAAAATCTCGAAATCCTGACGCCAAAATTTCTCAATGCCGAAATTTCATAATTTTGACATTTTTTGGCAAGCAATTCGGGATTCCTAGTTTGTGTTTCTTATATTCCCAACTTATAAAATCTGGGCATTCAAATACCAAATCATTTTTCTGTTTTTTTTTTCGATAAAATCCTGATCTTTCAGATGCCAGCTCAACGCAAAGTCTGCCCAAGCAAGAAGCCGGCGTCTCATCCGATCCCAGCACCTCGGTACGGTCCAGTTTGGGAAAGATAGGGGATAGCGACCATTGGGACCAGCGCCCGGAGGGATAAGACTGGGTTTAGACCAGCGCCGCGGAGCGGCGCGCCTTTTTTTGAAAAAAATTGGGTTTTGGGATAATTTTGCAGGATTTTTCGGTTGTCGAAAATTATCGATGGTATCTGTGTATGCTGTGATTTCCGTCTCAGATGTCGTAGAGGTAAAACTTTGACCAGCTGACTCGAGGAACCGATAAATAATGTCAAAGAAAATTGCAGGCGACATTAACGCGAAGGAAACTGAAAGAAGCCGAAGAAGAGTTGCAGTCTCTAAAATGCATTCCTTCTATCTCTCAAGATCCGTCTTACCCATTCTGACATTTAAAGCTTCCTCGATGTGATGGTACGAAAGTTGAAACCCCAATTTGTTATCCAAAGTCACAAACCTCAAAGAGAACTGAAATCATTGCCGGAGATAATTTGAAACCAGAATTGAGCCATCCTAACGAAAAACTTATTTTTGATTATATCACCCAAAAATTGTTCCATCAAAACTCAAATTTTGATTCCAATGACCGATCACTTCAAACTTGGCCTAATGGTAGATCTGGGTCTACTCAGCACTAGGAAAAATATCAGATTTTTGTACCCGGTTAAGACCGGTTTTCGGGACCAGCGCCAAATCGACCAATCAGCCGACCAATCAAGGTTTTTCCCGGTTTTGGTCCCCTGAAATATCAGCTAGATTGGTTTTAATTGGAATGAAGGTAGCCTAAATGGTGGGTTACCGTATGCCGAAAAGAATATTTAGATTGCTTGCGTCTGCTTCGAGCCTGGGACCAGCGACTGTCACTTTTTTTGGATTTTGAAAATCGGCCAAATTCGGAGTTTTTCTCTTAACAGGGGGGAGTAATTTTTTAAAAATTTTTCCTTGACGCCGATGATAGAGTAGGATGTGCTCTTTCGAATGACGTATCGTACGTCCGGATCCGGCTCCTCTACGCGGAGCATGGGACCAGCGACTCCATTGGTCGAGCCGATTTTGCACCTTTTATATGGCATTTGGTGTTATTAGTAGGCTATCTCTACCGAATTGGAAGGGATCGACTTCAAATGTTCCCTGAGGGTGAGGCACGTCATCAGCAAGCTGGAATAAATCTGGCGACTCGATTCGGTGCATTTGAAGATCACTTTGGGACCAGCGACGGATGTTGCAAGAACAAAATCGGCTCGACCAATGGAGTCGCTGGTCCCATGCTCCGCGTAGAGGAGCCGGATCCGACGTACGATACGTCATTCGAAAGAGCACATCCTACTCTATCATCGGCGTCAAGGAAAAATTTTTAAAAATTACTCCCCTGTTAAGAGAAAACTCCGAATTTGGCCGATTTTCAAAATCCAAAAAGTGACAGTCGCTGGTCCCAGGCTCGAAGCAGACGCAAGCAATCTAAATATTCTTTTCGGCATACGGTAACCCACCATTTAGGCTACCTTTCATTCCAATTAAAACCAATCTAGCTGATATTTCAGGGGACCAAAACCGGGAAAAACCTTGATTGGTCGGCTGATTGGTCGATTTGGCGCTGGTCCCAAAAACCGGTCTTAACCGTGTACAAAAAATCTGATATTTTTTCCTAGTGCTGAGTAGACCCAGATCTACCATTAGGCCAAGTTTGAAGTGAATCGGTCATTGGAATCAAAATTTGAGTTTTTGATGGAACAATTTTTTTGGGTGATATGATCAAAAAATAAGTTTTTCGTTAGGAAGGCTCAATTCTGGTTTCAAAATTATCTCCGGCAATGATTTCAGTTCTCTTTGAGGTTTGTGACTTTGGATAACAAATTCGGGGTTTTTCCAACTTTACAGTACCATACACATCGAGGAAGCTTTAAATGTCAGAGATAGGTAAGGGCATACGGATCTTGAGAGGATAAGAAGGGAATGCATTTTAGAGACTTCAGCAGCTTCTTCTTCGGCTTCTTTCAGTTTCCTTCGCGTTAATCGTCGCCTGCAATTTTTCTTTGACGATTTATTTTTATCGGTTCGCTCCGAGTCAGCTGGCTTCAAAAAAGTTTTTAACCTACGTACGACATCTGATACGAAACTGCCGACTTCTGCAAAAAAGCTTCTAGATAATAAACGGCGCGTAAGCGCCGAAAAATTTTTGCTAATGCTAGCCCTTAGACCAGCGCCCGGACCCCTTTTTGGGACCAGCGCCCACCCGGTTTCGACCAATGGGGTCCCAGACTGGTACGGTCTACCTTTCTTTACTCCTTTTTGCTTTACTTACTTTTTACTTTTTCAATAGTTTTGACTAACTTCTCTCCTTTGTTTCATTTATTAATTTTCAGCAGAACCAATCGACGCGGGCTACGAAACGGCGGCGGGTGGCGGAAGTGCGGCAAGAGCAGAGCGAAACAGTGGTGATCAAGGAAGAGCCGCTGGAGGTCAACACGTCGAAACGGGCTCGGACAGATCAGGAGCACGGCGACGCCTTCCCGAACTTGTTGATCGACTGGAGCACGCAGTGAGTTTTGTTTTCATCTTGATAGAAAATCGTCTCCGAAAAATCTATTTTTGTTTTGTTTTCCAAAACAAAATTGTCGAGATTTTGCGTTTAGGAATATTAAGAAAAACAGCGTAGAAATAGTTCTTCTATTAAACATTACTAAAAGAAAAAAAAAATCTGTATAAATACTTCATTCTGGATTTTTTAAAATTCCAATGATTCAGGCGGCCCGTTGATGACGACAACGCGCAGGAAGCTGCGGAAAACTTGAAGATACGCTGCTTTGACGAGAGCATACAGCCAACCCCGGGCGCCACGTCGACTCTTCGTGCTTCAGCGACGCGGGTGTCGGAAAGACGAGTCGACGAAGTTGGGGCTACGCCTAGATCGGCGGCTAACCGTGCTTCTAACTTGAGGTAGGTTAATTTTTCGAAAATTTCCTAGTATTTTATGTTTTTATTCATCTTTTGTTTCCAGAACCAGGCAACAACCGGAAAAGCGTGCTCCCGCCCTGAAAGTTCCGGTGGAAGAGGAGGAGGTAGGAGTACTATTTTTACCATTTTACCTCTTTTTCTAGCCAGCGATAGTTGGAGGCACCTTCAGCCCAACACCACCTCATCAACAAGCTGCGCGAAAAGTAGTATATTTTTTCGTTCATTTATATTTTTATTTTTAGGCCCCCGCTGCTCAGCCCGGCCCATCAAAACCCCGCCCTGAAGCGAAGGTAATTTTTTTTTTGCACAATAATATCCACGGTTCAGCTACCGGAAATCGGCGATACCTTCAGCCCGACGCCACCACATCAACAACCCGCCCGAAAAGACGACCCACAACCGGGCCCCTCCAAGTCGCGCCCGGAAATTCGGCAAGCCGCGCAAGCAGAGCCGGCCCCAGCGCGCGCCGCCGTCAAGCTGCGACCGGAAAGCCGGGTAATTTTTATACCTTTTGCTTTTTAAATGTTTTTTAGTTGCCAGAAAAGGGAGCCACATTTAGCCCCACCCCGCCACGCCAACAACAGCCTCAAAAGGTGCGTGACTTCATTGTAACGAAATTATTTTTTATTTTAGACCCTGGCGCCGCAGCCTGAAACGACGAAGCTCCGCACTGAAAGCCGCACAAAATCGGTTTGTTGCAACTTGTTCGGTTTGGGTACTCGGCTGTTACCGGGGGGTATTTCCCTTAGCTACCTATAAGAATTTCTCGCGTTTGATAGCGCATTTTTAGGGATTTTTTAGTAGTTTTCGCTCACGCAAAGTCAAAAACATTTTTAGAAAATTTATAAAATTCGAAAATTTTACCATTTTCATGAATTTTTGGCCAAAAATCTAACTTTTGCGAAAACGTTAGTTCAAGTTCACCCTAATGGTGGTCAAAATTAAACCCACGCTATGAAATCCCTCGGTAACAATCCAGTGCGATCTGTTTTCTCACCTTTTCCGGCTCATTACCATTACCTCCGTTCAGCGTCGATCAGCGGAGCACGAGGTCGTCCCACACACCGCACCCGAGGTATTGCGTTCGCGTACTTATCTTTTAAAATAAAATTTTAGCCGGAAGTTGAAGCCACGCCAGAAGCACCGGCTCCCGCGCCCGTCGACCCGAACGCCGCCAAGAAGTTTTTCGCCTGGTCGACGTTCAGCGATCAAAATGTCGGTTTTCTGTTATTTAAAAACCGTTTTAATTTATGATATCGAATTTCATGCAAAATTTCGAAGTTTGGCTTAAGTGCAGTTTACCCCCCCCAGCCCTAACTTTTCAGCCATACGTCCTATTAATGCGCCGAGTATCTCAAAATGTTCGCCGTGGTCGAATTACTATAAAAAAGTTGTTTTCTTACATCAAAATTCGTTAAAAAAATTTTTATAACAATTATAAATCTGGGTTTTCTTTAGTTAATTTTTGCTGTTCCAAAGTGAGTTTTCGTATCTCGGCTATCTTTTGACGTACAGAGCTGTCAATGGTACCAAAATGTAGCTCTTGCTCTGTAGAATAAGCCTACAGTACGTTTGAGTCGAAAAAAATAGCGGAAAATAAAAATATTTGAGTTTTAGACTCCTAGTACATCGAAGCATAGCGGCTTAATCTTTTCAACTTTCAAAATCTTGTAAAAAATTTTTAGCAATTTTTGCCGCAAGAAAACAACTTTTATAGTAATTCGACCACGGCGAACATTTTGAAATACTCGGCGCATTAATAGGACGTATGGCTGAAAAGTTGCGGCTGGGGGGGGGGGGGTAAACTGCACTCTAACCCGCGATTCTAAATTATGAAATTTCAACAGATACCAAATCCAAGGTTTTTAGTTGTGTTCTGGAAATAGAGCTTTTTAGGCGCTGGAAGCTCAGGTGGAGATCGTGAAGCAGCTCGGCGGCAACTCAAATTATGCGCCGGATGCTGAAAATAGTGGTCTACTGCCGACGACAACGCACCTCATTGCCGGTACGTGCTTCTCTTTACGCTTGAAATATAGCGTGGTTTTTTTCTTTAAGCGGGAGAGCTAGGCAAGGCAAAGAAAATCGATATTCATGTCTTGTCCGTTCCTTTAAAGGACTGGGAGCCAGAAATTTGGAGTTTTGCAAACTATTGGGCCTTTTTAGCAAGACAATCGACGGCTTTTATAGAATCGGCTCTTTCCTGGTCTTTTAAAATGTACTCATCCTTTTCCAAAAGAAACACTTTACCGTATAAAATATCTACATTTAGAACGAATGCTCCGAAACGAGAAAGTGCTGAGCGCGATCGCCAGCGGCTGCTTCATCCTGACGCCGCGATACCTGGAAGCTTGCGCCAAGCATGGTCGCTTTATTCGGGTATTTTTAGCTGCCTTTAAAGTTATCATGTTTTTAGGAAGAAGCCTACGAGTGGGCATCTGAACTTGCCGATGCCGCCGACACGGACGTTGCGAAGGTCGTGTCCAAGACGGCGCTCTTTTGGCGTCAGAGGCTGGAGGGGAAACGAAAAGCCGGCGAAAAGGTACTGTTTTGCTCACGTATGGCAATTTAGCTGTTTTTTAGAAAATCGGCGCGTTCTCCGATTGGCGGTTGATCATCTACGCGGAGAGCAATCCCGATGTTTATAGGTGGGATTTTGTAATTTTAGATGTATTTATTACGATATTTTGTTTAAATTTAAATAATGGGAATTGCCCCTCGGGGTTACGTTTATTTATACATTTTAAATAGCTATTTTAATTTCTGATTTTCAGAAGAATCGTTCGATATGGCGGCGGCATCGCCGAGTTGCGAAGTGATCTCAGCGACGTGCGCCTGTTCAAGCCCACCCACGTCATCATCCACCGCGAGCGGAACATGGCCCCCTGGGATAAAAATGTATTTTTGTTGATTTAGCTTTGTTGTATTTTTTAGCTTGGATCGGTATTAACTGATGTTTAAATTCAGAGAAATTCAGTTAGTAAAGGAGGATTTTTAGGAATTGGCTCGAGTGGTCCGCGCCGGCGCCAAAATCTTCCCGCCCGACTACCTCTTCACGTTCTTGTCGAAGCGCGGCATCTACGATATTACCGACTGCACGGACAGCTATAGGTATCTTTATGGTTTTAAATTAGAACTATAAAAATACCCTTCACATTTTGGTTGCAAATCGGCCTTTTTTGGTCGATAAATAACTATACGTTTTGTTGTTTTTAATAAAAATGTGTAAAGTTTTTACGTTTAGAAATACTAAAAAATAGTTCAGAAACACTTTCGCTATTTAGACTAAAATATTCTGTCATAAAAAATTGGCCCCCCCCGATAATGCCAAAGAACCATTATTTTTAATTTTGAAATTCTATTTCTTTAATACCAAAATTTTTAATTTTTCCAGGAAATTCATCGGCAACCGCTCGAGCGAGCTGCCCGATCGATGGTGATGGCCAGGAATGATAGATCCAAATAGAATTGTGTTGATATTGACTACCCCGCATTCATTCCCCCCCCCCTCCCCGCTAATGTAACTAAACCCTACGATTTGTGATACCTTACTTGGAAATGTTGTCCCCCGTTTGCCGTGTGCCGTGTCTCCTCTGATCAGCTTCTGCCATTCCCCCTGACTCTCTCCAAGTCGGTGGTCATTTTTGTCTTTCTGTTTATTGTTTTACGGCGTGTTTTTGCTGGCGCTGGGACGCGGCTTTTTGCGCAAACCCGCGCCTCACGCTGGTCATATAGGGATAAATTATCGCATTTTATGAAGGCCCGTGTTTAATTTTTCGAAGATCAAAAATAGCGATAACGAAAATCTACCTTTTTTGCTAATATTTTCAGATATTAGTCGCGAGTCCCGACCGATATTAGAGGCATCTTATCAGGCTCCTATTTAGAACTAAAGAAAAGTGGATTTTCAGTTTTTTCGAAATTTAATAATGCCGAAACTACATCATCGAAATTTGAAAAGGCCGGAATTTTGATATTACGAAGTTTACCTTGAACTAATCTTCCAGAAACCCTGAAATGGTCTGCCAAGTTTTCGTAAAAATGAAATGGCGGTATTATCGGAATATCGCCTTCTATCAGAATTCGACATTGTGAATTCCGGCGTTCTGATCGCAAAACCAATCGAGAAAATGTGAATTTGGGAGCAAGAGGCGAAGGAGCAGCGCAGACAAATGGAGAACATTCCCAAGGGATGCTCCAGATGCCCCGGATGCAATTAGTGATTGAGGCCCACCAGCGGCGGTGGACCACCCACCATCCACCACTGCTTTATTGTCTTCTAGCGGTACTTACTTTAAAAAAAATAGTCATTCCTCTCATAGAAAAGAATTTTTTATTTTTTGAATGATGTTTCAAATTTTAAAATGATCTGGTACGCTTGGAAATCAATCATTGGGCTTCTTTCCTGTGATTCACAATTTTCTCTGCTATTATGGGGCTAGAATAATTTTTGGACTGGAGCTCCGAATTCCAAGAAAGCTTGCGCCTGAACTTATCTTTTTTTTTGCTGAAAAATGAGGCAGAATTCAGGGAGTGTTTTTTTAGGGAAATGAGACCGATCTTGGTGGCCATTGCCGGGGGAGTTGGAGCTGGAAAGGTAGGAAGTGACGTTTGAAGCGTGTTTCGTTGCGATTTCCAGATATTCTTTGCTAGATCGCCAAAAATCCCGCAGTTCAGGGCTATCTAGGAGTGAATATTTGGGAAATCTTGGTTTTGGACGACAACCAGGCTTAGGAAAATGGAAGGCAGCCTAGCAGAGACCTCAAATTTTTTTGCTGGCCTCGAAATTTCGGCCTGTTTTGCTCAAATAAACTTGCTAACATGTGAAAAGCTTGTGGGCAGCTTGCAGAGATTATCACGGAAATCCAGCTTGAGCTTGCAAACGCCAGGCCTGATGAAAGGCAAGCCAGCAAAGACCTTTGGGGAACAGAGGCTAGCCAATTAATTGGTTCCGAGCCTCAATTTTTGAGATTCTAGAGTTCCCCCAAAGAATCTCTGCAACCTTGCCCAACGTTTGTCGCCAGCTAGGAGAGATTATGGTGGCAATTCAGCTCCAGCTTGCAAGCTTCAACCCCGATGAAAGGCAAGCTAGCAGAGTTTTTTAGGGAACTGGTCCTCGCAATCGTAAGATTATTCTGGTCCCAGAGTTCCCAAAAATAATCTCTGCTGGCTTGTCCCACGTTTGTCGCCAGCTATCGTCAGCTAGCAAAGACCTTGACGGAAATTCAGCTTCAGCTTCTAAGCAGAAAAGAGATTAAAGGCAATCTAGCAGAGATTTTTAGAGGCAATTTTTCGGGTACAATAAAAATCTGGCTACAAAATCGGCGCTAGTAGATAGATTTTTTTCAGCAATGGGTGTCATTAATGTTTTTTAGAAAACACTGGCTGAAGCACTGGTCAAGAATCTATCTGCTACTTCGACATTGTTTGCTTTCGACCCCGAATTTGGCAAGTTTTTCAATGAAACTCATTATTCTGCAACGTTTTTAGGTTTTCTAAAAAACAACTCTTCGCAATGCCTATTTGTCCATGGTTTGGTGCCATATTTGGAGCAGAAACACGCAAAATTCTTCGATTTAAAGGTGCGCAAATTTTTAAAAATAACTAATTTTTATTGCTAAAATTTTTCCAGGATCAAAAATAACGATAAAAAGTTTAGGTTTTTTAGTAAAACGTTTTTATTAAAAATTGCAGGTTTTTCTCGACGTCCCGCCGGATATTAGGCTTTGTCGAATACGTAAGTGGTTTTTGACTTATATGAGAAGGAATCTTTGGCATTATCGGGGGGTGGGGGAGGATTCTTTTCGTTAGTTACCAATTTTTCTAAGATATCCTAAATGAATGAAGTGTTTTTACAGTTTTATTACTATTACTAAACGTAAAAACCTTCCTAAAATCTGAATAAATAAAATATAAAAAAAAATTTTCTATAAAAATTTCGAATCTTTAAAGTTTTTCGAATTTTTTTGGAGAGTTTTCCACTGAAAATATAGTTAAATTTACTAAAAACACTCTTAAAATAATTACCACTACGTTGCTAGGCTTTTCTGGGTTGTAGAAAACCCCCATCCCCCCGCCCCGGATAATGCCAAAGCACCAAAGGAAATTTACAGTAAAAGCCTCAAATTACGAGTGGAACCAGCAGCTCGTCGAAAAATACCTAAAAGAAACGCGGCCATTCTACCTGAAGAATATTGTCCGTCAAAAAGCGATGGCCGATGTCTGGCTGGGGGCTGATTATCGGAAAGGTTAGTTATTCACTTTTTGCTGTCACTGTCCCTTTAAAAAATCTCCCCGAATAATTGAAGATAGAAAATGAATGAGATTTAAAAAATTTAAATCTTTTAGAACACCTCGACATGGTTCTGGAGAAAGTGATGGCAAAAATGAAGGATGACCACTATGTGGATAGTCGAAATAAATAAATATGTTTCACTTCAGCGCATTGATATTCCAGTTTTAAACGCACAATTCGGCCATTCTTCTTATTCTAGCGGAGACTTCAGAAGAGGAGACCCGGGTTCTTTCGCATTATCGGGGGGGGGGGGGGGGGCATAAACTTTTGCTTCTCAGAATCCTAATTTTCAAATATAAATAGCGGAAGTGTTTCTAAACTCTTTTGTCACTATTTTAAACATAAAAACTGATAAATCCTGATTAAAAAAGACAAAATATATCGAGTTTCGACCTAAAAACGGCCGATTTTTGTCCAGAAATCCGCGGAAAAATTGTGTCTAAGCTTTTTCTTGATTTTTGTCAATTGAAATACAGTTGAATTTTATCAAAAAGGATTTCTAGAGCGATAGAAACAAATCCTCCCCCCGATAATGTGTAAGAACTAAGCTTACTTTACAGCCAAGCTTACCCAGGCCTAAGCCGGGTTTGGCTTGGCCTCCCTGAAGCCAAGCTCGAGCTTAGCTTGACTTTTACAAAATTTCTAGGTTAAAAACGGAATATGAAGCGTATTGTAGCCTAACTTGTGAGCCAGCACCCAGGTTTTTCCGGAATTTTAACAGTGCACTGTACTCCGAGACGAACCTCTGGACGACTACCGTACTCGGATAGTAAACTTCGGCCAGAATACTGTATCAAAATCCCGAAAATATCTCGAATTTCGCTTTTGGACGTCAATACATGCCCGTTTTGTGTATGGCCATGTGGTTGCGTGAGGGGTGTTGAGTTGTGGGCCCTTTTGCATGCATCAGAAGAAGAGGAGGCTCCATTCGCCCCTGTTCCCCCTAGTCAGTCCCCCTTTTGCTTTGCCCTGCTCCGCGGCGCTCCAAATCACGTGCCCGGGCCAATTGATTCCCGGGGAGTCCCCCGATCCGAACACCAGCCATCTTCAAGCCAAAATCCTGGGCCTGGAGCTCGATTTTGAAGTCTTTGAAGCCGGTAAAGGGAAACTCCAAGCCGGCTTGAGCCCCGAAATACAACCCTGTACTTTGTAGCCTGGGCGAGGTCGGCTGGACCGGTTTCTGCGCGAAAAAAGGAGCTATTTTTAGGAGATTTCAACGGAAAACCCGGATTTTCGCACAACAAAAATTGGTTTTGCTCCTATTTCCTTCTCAAAATATGGCATTTAGGACGTTCCACACATTTTTTATGCACAATAATGTCAAAAATTCGAAGCTGTTTAAAATTCTACAACCAAAAACAGCTACAATATCTAGTGTTTAAAACAATAAATCACCGATTTTTAACGTATTCCTTGACCAGAAATCTTCAGCCCGTTTCCCAAACATTATAGACTTTGTAACGCGTTAAAAATTCAAACTATTTAAAAATTCCGGACATACCACGTAAAAATAGAAGAATCATATCTGATGCTGGCCGGTCTGTTTTTCATTCCAAGACCAGCACCCCCATCAAATTATCGATCCAACCCCCACCCACCCGACGGCCGTCGACGTATACACAGCGCCTTTTCGAAAGTGGGCCGCGCGCCAAAAATAGGTCTTTCTCTTCCGCTTTATAGAGTTTTTCAGCCCTGAAAACCCACCAAAAACGCCTTTTCAATGGTTTTTATCAAAAAGAATGGGCTTTTTACGGTTTTTAAAATATCAGAGAATCAGCCACTGGATGATGTTGTTCTGATAGCAAAACAGGGATTCATTCCTAACATTTTTTTACTTTTTATAGCGCCTCGATTCCGGTTGCTACAATGTGTTTGATGTTTTTGGAGAATTCACGCTCCCCGGCGCGCCTTTAGACACCATAGCGTCACGCTTTTTGAAACTCGTGAGGGCCCGCCCCTCCCGATCGGCCCCGCTCTCTCAATTTTCTTACTTCACGCTCCGGCGTGAATTATGATTACTGTT
The DNA here is from genome assembly GCA_038088335.1 of Mesorhabditis sp. LJ9110. Taxonomy (NCBI): domain Eukaryota; kingdom Metazoa; phylum Nematoda; class Chromadorea; order Rhabditida; family Rhabditidae; genus Mesorhabditis; species Mesorhabditis sp. LJ9110. Next base: position 238,446 of record JBBGBA010000176.1, on the reverse strand, counting down.
TAATCGTTATGTTTTATTTTGATTATGTAGACTTTTCTAAGTATTTAGTCGGTTGAAAAGCTTTGGCTCGACACATTTTTTGCCGCACTTTCGAAATTGGGCAGAATCTAGAGGAATTCTTTGACTTAGCTAGTTTTGTCATTAAAATTTTTGGCTTTAACTGGCTTTACCTTGTTCGCGATGGTCTCATTAGTCTTTGGTTGTAAGTCTTTTGGTTATTTCGTATTTTCAAGGGGTTATAATGAGTTTTTCGATCGTTACGTTTTCGTATTTGGCTTGATCTGACTTTATAAGTAGTTACCTGGGAGAACATCTTCCGTACGATGGGCAGTACTTCCATATTTGTGCAGAATAGATTAGGTTTGTTTTATTTAGCTACGTCTGACTTTTAGTATCATGTTTTTTATCATTTTAACGTTATTCGCGACAAACTGTACCGGGATCCATAGTTTCATTTGTTTTACTCGTAGGATAAACATACGTAACTTGTTCGAAACGAACTATTCAACTGAGAATGGCAAGCTTTTTAGAAAATTCTTACTTTGATCTGAATTCTGAAGAACGTCTCCTTGTTTTCCTCGTTCAATACCGTCAATTTCTGCTTATATCAATGTACATCTTCCTTTTTCAGGCCATCACCTACTCAGTGAGGCACAAACCGCTGGAATAGAGGCGCAACCCACCGTGTGCTAGCCGTGTCTGTCTGTGTGTGTGTCGGGTGCGCGTGTGTGTCTTCCCGAGCTGCTTCGTCTGCCTCGGTGTCTGTCTGTCTTCTGCTTTTCGACGGGACGCCATGTCGATCGCCGTCTCCATCCCATTCCTCATCGACGCCAAGCGGCAGTTTGTCGAGGAGGAGGGCAAGCTCAATGTTCAGCTACTCGACAAGGTAACTTTTGCTTTTTTTCGTCATCAAGGAGTGAAATATAGCGCTCAACGCGTGGTTGCAAACATAATCATCCTTTCTAGGTCGTCACCATGATGAACCAAGGCACCGGTGATGAGCAGCGCCAGGCCAACTGCGTGCTCGTCGAGCTGAAAGAAAACCCGAATTCGTGGACCAAGGTCGACGCCATCCTCGAATTCTCATCTCTGGCCGAGACCAAGTACTTTGCCCTCCAGATTCTGGAGTCCGTCATCCAAACTCGGTAAATTTGTTGGGTTGATTTATTGATCTTTTTTTTCAGCTGGAAAGCTCTTCCGATGGTGCAACGCGACGGAATCAAGAGCTTCATCGTCCAATTCATCCTCAAGCTCAGCGAGACCAACGAAGCGGCACAGAAAAATTCACTGTTGCTGCACAAGCTGAACCTCGTTCTCGTTCAGGTGCGAGTTTGACCTTTGTCGCTTTCGATTAAAAGATTACACGATTTCGTATCTTATAGAAAGTGATTAATTTCTTGTTTTATGGTTTTCTTTCAGATCGTCAAGCAGGACTGGCCCAAAAACTGGCCCTCATTCATCTCGGACATTGTCGCGGCCAGCAAGTCGTCCGACTCGATCTGCATCAACAATATGAACATTTTGCGACTTCTGAGGTATAATTTCCCATCTATGATCAAGCTTCTCTGCTTTTAGTGAAGAAGTGTTCGATTTCGGCAGCCAAAGCCTGACCCAGGCTCGCGAGCAACACCTCAAGACCCAATTCTGCGGCCAGTTCTCCGAAGTCTTTCAGCTTTGCCTGACGATTTTGGTGCGTGCTAGAAAATTGAATTAAAACATTTTTCTTCCAGGAAAAATGTCCGGCTCCAACGATGGTCGAAGCCACGCTGAATACGCTGCACCGCTTCCTGTCGTGGATTCCGGTGGGCTACGTCTTCGAGACGAACATCATCGCCATACTTTCGGAAAATGTGAGGAATTCCGGACTAACACGAATTACTTTTTCTCCTTTAGTTCCTGTCGCTCGAGATGTTCCGCGTGGTCACCCTTCAATGCCTCACCGAGATCGCCCTGATCAGCATCAACACGAATGACTACGACGACAAGCTGCGTCAAATGTTCTGCGCAACGATGAAGGAGGTATGAATCTGGTTTAGAAAAAACTTGTGTTTTTAGATTGGCCAGCTGATACCGCCTGGCACGGATATTCCGGTGGCCTACAAGAACGGCTCGGACAGCGATCAGAAGTTCATCTCTTGCCTTGCGCAGTTCACCGTCGCCTTCCTCAAGGAACACGCTAATCTGATCGAAGTGCGTCCATTGTAATTCTGCTATTCTGTATCGCATCAAAATCCGAATTTCTGGCCTTGAAGCCCCCGAATTGTCTAAATTTCTAGCGTTAGTTTGATCTTGAATTTAGGTTATCGAGTGTAGAAATGCCTGTCCTTGTTACTTGATTTATAATTTCTTTTTGCAGCCCGTCGACAACGACAATGCCAATCTGGCCGATTTCCACACCTACTCGGTTGAGACGCTGCTCAGCATCAGCATGGTTGAAGATGTCGAAGTTTTCAAGGTAACTTGCCTTTATTGAAGCCAATTTTCCTTTTTTTAGATCTGCTTGGACTACTGGAACTGGATCACCGCCGAGCTGTACCGTCTGGCCCCATTCAGTGCCCCGCCGACGTACACATCCTCGCTGCGCGAACATCCACGCCGACGCCTTTACAAGTGAGATTCAGGCGCCGTTGATTAATTTATTTATTTTTTAGGAATCACCTATCCACCCTGCGCTGCATCATGATCTCGCGTATGGCCAAGCCGGAAGAGGTGCTCGTCGTGGAAAACGATCAGGGAGAGGTTCGTTTTTGTTTCTTCTCGTTCTCGCCTTTATAGCGTCTCTTTCTTGGTGTAAACTCAGTAACTTGAACTCCGTGTAAAATTCTTTGCCAGTTTGATGAAAAATGAAACGCCACTAATTTGCCCGTTTTCAGGTCATCCGCGAGCTGGTCAAGGACACCGACTCGATCACGCTGTACAAGAATATGCGCGAGACGCTCGTCTACCTCACCCATCTCGACAACAAGGACACCGAGATGAAGATGACGGAGAAGCTGCAGACGCAGGTATCCGACTGGGAGTGGGAGGTGAATCGACCCGAAAAGTGGCAACCCGTCGTATAGAATGGCCGTAGCTCTTTTCTTGTGGTTTTCCGCTAACAACTTTTCAACCTCTTGCAAGATATGTTTCGAATAACCTAGCGCCACAAACTACTGGTAAAGTGGCAATTCTTTCGTCCAAAATCGTCCTTCGTCCAAATTTCGTCCAAATTTTCGTCCAAAATTCCCGTATAGCTTTTCTCTGGATGCTAGATAACTTTCCACTAACTTACAATTAATTGCATCCGTATATGTATTTTTTTTAGGTCTCCGGCAACGAATTCTCCTGGAAAAACTTGAACACTCTCTGCTGGGCTGTGGGATCGATCTCCGGAACCATGTCGGAGGACGATGAGAAGCGTTTCCTCGTGCTCGTCATACGCGATCTCCTCGGGTTGTGCGAACAGAAGCGCGGCAAAGACAATAAGGTATTGAGCGATTTTCGGACTTGAATTTGGTTTTTACAGGCCGTAATTGCGTCGAACATCATGTACGTGGTCGGCCAGTATCCCCGTTTCCTGCGCGCCCATTGGAAGTTCTTGAAGACGGTTGGATTGGCATTTCCTTCATCAACTAGTATTTAGGTCATCAACAAGCTGTTCGAGTTCATGCACGAGACGCACGAGGGTGTACAAGATATGGCCTGCGACACGTTCATAAAGATCTCCATCAAATGCAAGCGTCACTTTGTTATTGTAAGTTTATTTTGACAAATTCTACTTTTTCAAAATTCCATTTTCAATTTAACTATTTAGTTGCAACTTGGCGAGCAGCAGCCATTCGTCGAGGATATGCTGGACAATCTGACCGGCATTATCTGCGACTTGTCTCCACCGCAGGTCCACGTCTTCTACGAGGCCATGGGCCAGATCATCTCGGCCCAAACCGACCAGGCGGTTCAGGTATCGGTTTTGCGAACTTTTGTAACATTTCGTTTAGGAAATGCTCATCGAAAAGTTGATGCGGTTGCCGAGCACCGTCTGGGACGAGGTCATCCAGCATGGATCTCAGAACGTCCAAGTGTTCCGGGAACAGGATGTGCTCAAGAACGTGCTCAACATCCTCAAGACGAACGTCGCCGCCTGCAAGTCGATCGGCATGCCCTTCGTCTCGCATCTCAGCCGGTGCGTTTTTCAAATTACAAGTTACATCTTGATTGCTTTTGAAGCTTTTCTTTCTTTTAAAACCCCCTTCTTTTCAGTATCTACAGCGACACGCTCTCCGTGTACAAGATCCTCTCGGAGAACGTCTCGGAGGCGGTCAGCAACTCGGGCGAGGAGGTTCTCAAGAATCCGGTGATCAAGCTGATGCGAGCAGTCAAGCGAGAAATCCTGATCCTGCTCTCGACGTGGGTGGCGCAGGCTGACGATCCGAAGGTGACTTTTTACTCGATTCCTATGGGCTGTTAGCATTTCTCTCGCTTTTGGCATCAAAGCAATTTTTGTAGGTTGTGGCCGACGAATTCGTGCCCCTACTCTTTGACGCGGTCCTGTTTGACTACCAGAAGAACGTGGCGTCAGCTCGCGAGCCGAAAGTGCTTTCGCTGCTCAGCATCATCGTCTATCAACTACATGTACGTTTTGCCTTGTTTTGTTGGGGTCGTTTTTTCTGAAAGTAAGTGTGTACCGTGTAAATGCATAATTTAGTGTGTTTGTCAGTCAGTCGTTCGGATTTCACAAATTTCGCGGGCTGTAGCCTTTTAGAGGTGGTTTTCATGGCATTGAGTTTTCGGAATTCGCTTCGATACTAAATTGCCGTTTCCAGGACCTCGTATCGCAGCATGTTGCACGTATCTTGGGCGCCGTTTTCGAGTGCACGTTGGACATGATCAACAAGGATCTGGAGGTGTTCCCCGAGCATCGCACCAACTTCTTCGCCCTGCTCCTCTCCATCACGTACGCCGTTTTTGGTTTTTTTTTTAGCAATTTTTGTTTAGACAAGAATGCTTCTCGGTATTCCTGGAGATGCCGCAAGATCAGCTGCAATACGTCATCGATGCCGTCGTCTGGGGCTTCCAGCACAGCATGCGGAACGTTGCCGAGATTGGTTAGTGTTTCTTTATACTCTGGCTCTCAGAATCATCGGAATTACGCCTTATATTTTGTAATATTGCTTTCTTCCCGAATTTTTATTTTTCCACTTTTTGTTGTAAATTTTTTTTCTTTTAGGACTCGACATCCTCAAGGAGATGCTGCAACGTGTGGCGAAGATATCCGAGAAGTCTGACGAGAAATCGCAGCCCTTCTACAAGAACTTCTACATGCAGATCCTTCAGCACGTGCTTGCAGTCGTCGCCGACAGCAGCCAGGTCCAAGTCGCCGGTACGTTCATTTTCCGATTTGCTGATTTATCGCTTCTTAGGCATCACCTACTACGCTGAGGTGCTGTGCGCGCTGTTCAGTGCTGCCGAATTCTGCATCAAGGTATTCAATTTATTTCGATCCGTTTCATCGTATTCCTTTTTCCAGGTGCCGCTGAATGATGCGAACCCGCAGCAATCCAACATCGACTACATCTACGAGCACATCGGCTCCATCTTCATGCAACACTTCAGCAACCTGAACGAGTACGTTTTTGAGCTTTTCAATTTCGTTTTTTTTTTGTTAAATTTTATAACTTATCATTTTTAGGCAGCAAATTCGCGTGACTATCAAGGGCTTCTTCTCGTTCAACACGGACAAGACGCTGATGCGCAACCATCTTCGCGACTTCCTCGTCCAGATCAAGGAGTTCAACGGGGAGGACACGTCCGACCTGTTCCTCGAGGAGCGCGAACAGGAGATTCAAGCCGTTCAGGTACTGTTTTTGTGAGATTGCATGCCTTCTATTTGTACGTTTGTCTTTGCGTTTTGTCTGAGCAGAATCTCGCATATTTCGATTAGGTGGAAAAAGTTTCAAAAGCTTTCGGTACTGTACACTTAGCGGGGGGAGGGGATCCGTATAGCAGTACCTGTCTGGCGGAATTTGCAGCATTTATATTTTTCGGGGGTTTTTGTTTTCTGAAGTTTCACATTTTTTAAACTTTTTTAAATCAAAATTTTCGGAAATTTGGGTGTGAAACCCCTCCCCCGTTAACAGTCCAGTTCAATGTGCAGCATAGAGTCGGTTGTTTAGGTGTGGTCAAGTATCTGTGCGTGGCTCGATGACGATCTGTCTGTCGATTACTCAAGCGCGTCCCTAGTCCATTTCAGTGCATTACCTTTTGCTGACGTGTGTTTTATTATGTACACTTCATTCCTTTTTTCAGGCGAAGAAGCGTCAAGTGCCCGGCATGGTCGACCCGAACGAGCTGAACGACGAGGACGAGATGAAGTAGATGTTCAACACCCATCCAACGTCCCGCTCGATTCGATTTGGATTTGTAATGGCTTGTCCCTCGTTGTACCCTTGGATTCCCTCTGGTCTCTCTCTCCCCCCTATCCACCACTACCAACAATGTGATGTCGTTATTCTAAAAAAGAGGGCCGTCTGAACAGAGAGGTTTGCATTTCGGGAGCCAAGCTTGTGAGCGGCTTTTGGCTTGACTAGGCCCCTATTACCACTCAAAAAATTAATTGTACTTCCCCACCTTGGTCAAGTCATACCTCCCCCGGGCTCCTCACCCATATTCCAGACCCTCCCACCATTTATTATGTCATTTTTCGTGTCACCTCGTCGAGTCTCCCGGTCAAAGGGAACTGGAATTTAGATATGTAAATTCGCGTTGTTACTCGGCGATACTCTCTGGATTCCCGGCTCCCTTTCTAAAGATGGCGTGCCGGAGGTGTTTGTTGTAACGTTAAATGGTTGGGATTAATGGCGACTGCGCTCCGGCATGGCCCTCCTTTTCAAGCTCTCCCTTCCGACCCACAACTACTACTCCTCCTCCGTAAAAACCGGTCCTTTTCCCCCAAATCCAGCCACGCTAGAGATGTTATGCATGTAAATTCGACGTCGAGATAACGGGCGAGTTAGGATAAAAATTATAAACTTTTTCAACAATATAAAGTTCTTTTCCTAACGATCCGGTTATCCCGATGTCGAATTTTTATGACTGACATCTCTTCGTCCCTCGATTCTGCTGTACCCTGCGGTTTCTGATGGTTGACGCCCTGCCCCCATTTTCTACCGCCCCAATATTTTCGTTGCAACCCAGATCTCTTCCCCCCTGTCCACCCCACATCCAATAAATGTTCCTCTTCTTTTTATTTTGTTGTTCACCGTCGATTGCTTCTTCGCCCCCCACCCACTCTGGATACTGTTTTGTTGTTATTGAGTACGCGCCAAGTTTGCAGCCCTCCCCCTGTCCCCGTCCATGCCCCCATTTTCGCACCCCACCCTCCTGCTGCCCCTTCCTTTGAATAAAATCACTAAATTATTTTGGCCTTGCGGAAATCACGTATGAGGATCTCGTGTGACGCGGCGGTGACTACAATTTTGTACGGGATTGCTGGATGCCGGTTTTGCAGAGGCGTGACTCAGATTTTGGAAATATTGTGATTTAGGTATACGATCGGTGGTTAGGAACGTACGGTCCTTTCGGGCACAAATTGGTGCGTAATCAGGAATTCATCTGGCCTAGCCTGTAAACTGGCTTTTGAAAGTTTTGTAGGGGAATTCCGTTCCCGGTTAAGTATAAGTATAAGAACCTAAGCCTAAATCCCGGAATTCCGAATTTGCAGAGGCGTGACTCAGGTTTTGAAGTCTTTTGCTTTCGGTATACGGTAAGCAGATAGGAACGCAGCTACTTTCTGGACGAAATTGGCGCGTAATTCGTGAATTCAGCTAGCTTGGCCCATGAAACCTATTGTAAAAAATACTTTTTTTTGATGATAGTGCTGCACTAGCAGCCGGAATATTTTAACCGAACAGCTCCAATACTAATTTTGGCTGGAGTTTTTCGATAATACCGGCTTTAGATGTCTTACTAAACTTAGTAAGCTGGAGAGGATTTTGTAACCTATTTAAAACGGTTTAATAGGTATTAAGCTAGCTTAAATCTTTGCTAGCTTCAACGGTTTCGTAATGAAAATGTAAGTACGGTGCCCGTGCAGGGCTATTGTCCCAACTAGATATTCTAATACTTTAAACAACATAGTAGAGGGGACATTACTTGAGTACTGCTTTCAGGAGCTATTTTTACGACTGAAACATAAAGATTTTCCCGACTTCCCCGAACTATAGAAGTTGTGAGGTATTACGAAGCTCATTAAAACGTATTAACCACCCAGCTTCTAAGGCATTTTCGGGCTCTTCTTGTTGAGTCAACGCCAGATTTCCGAAATGCACGCGGTGATGTGTGACGCGTGTGCGTCTATGGAAAGAGTATGGAGGCGGAGTCTCGGCCTCTATACGCGTCATCTGATGTCTTCAGAAGGGGGCGGGGCTTCTCGTCCTCCTCCTCCTCTTCCTCTTGCTCCTCCATTCCTCCTCCTCCTTCCCCCAGCCGCCCTCCACCACCCCCATCATCTACACTGTGCAATGAGATGATCCGATCGTGGCCCGTGCTCCTCACCTTGGCCGTGCTCATCCAGGCAACAATCGTCTCCTCGGCACCCACCAACGCATTCCACATCATCAGTACGGTTGTTTTGAAAAGTATTTTTAATGGGGGTTGGTATCCGGATTTTCCGGAGCATGTTTTTCGAAATTTTTGGTATTTTCGATATTTTGAAACCGTTATTCGATCGTACCTTAAAAGTACGATTATTCGTAAGTACCTTAAAAGATTGTTTATTTGCCGAATTTTGCCTTTTATTCGCCAGATATCCAGATTTTTGTGAGCTGCCGATGTATTGTGCACTGTCGCATTTTTCAGGGACTCCGAATGTTTCTTGCGCGAAACAGTTTTTTGTTATAAGTCAGCTCATTTTCTGAAAAAGGGCCCCAAGGTGACCAATTTTGAGCCAAGTAAAGGGTTTGCGATGAAGCCCTGTTAATTAGTTTTTCATTTTTTAAAGTTTATTTTTTGCAATTTTGCGATTCACCTATTCCATTTCGGGGTTCTTTATTCCAAAGGTCATCACGATCAACTATTTCGAAGAGGTGCAACTTTCCCTGCGCAGCCTCCAGTAGTTTTTTGCGCTTTTTGAGATTCCAATCCTCACCTGGTTTTGCTCGGCGAATTTTATAGGTGGGTGGATCTTTAAGAGATTCGGCTTTTCGCCGAAATCTCGTGATCTAGACTGGCAAATATGCAGGCAAAAGAGAGAGAGAGAGAGAGAGAGAGAGAGAGATCGAGAAGCTCGTTTTTATTTTGCAAGCTTTTAGACGTTTCCTTAGCATTTTTCAGCCTAAACCCCCTGCAATTCAAGGCTGTTTCGGGTTCTCTCTCTAGCCGATTCCAAGCACTTCCTTGCCGCAGAATTGGGCCTATTATCCGGATACTGTGCATAATTTGATAGCTCAGGACTTCGACCTCCAGTTTTAGCCTTCATGCAGCATTGCCTACCTAAATTTTGATGTTTCATGCGTCAGCGACTTTGCAAAATTTTTTTGATACCTTAATATCTTTTTCGTTTATGAGCGAATTCATTTCGCTGAATTGACGCTCTAAGGCAGCAGTATTTAATACACCGATTTTTTAGATTATTTTTTTTTGTCCCCCGGTTGCCCCTCCCCCGCTAATCAACTAGAACCTATTATTTTAGCGCATCACCCAATCCGTATTATTATAAGTGTTGAAACAAAAAAAAAATTGAGGTTGCCATCTCGGAAAGCGTCGGAATTTTTGAAAATATAATTCAATGCGGGATAGTCGCTCAGAGTTCTTGTGTGGGTTTGAGCTGTTGAATTTTTGCGGATATTAGAAATCCTATAAGTTTTACATAGAACCTGTAGAAGGAAAAATAGTTGATTTAATCTTCAGAAAGAGAAAGCCTTTTAGTTTAATTGGAAAAGTTGCCAAGTTTTACGCCTTCCGTGATTAAAGCACGAACAACATATCAATAATGCCAACGATCGATGAAACATGTTCTTTCTAAGTTTCCCGGAATCGTTTTGGTCATCAACTTTTCCGGCGTACAACCAGACGTTTTACACGCATAAATAGGCAATTGACGCAGCATTGATAAGTCGAGCGGATTTTCGTATTAGGCTCCGGTGAAAGAATGTCAATCTTGGAACTCCCGACGGAAATTTTTAAAACCGTAATCATAATCTGCTAGTTTGTTTTTGAAATTTTAAAGTGTTGAAATTACATTTTTATGTAGATACCAAAAGCCATTTTTACGTAAAACTTATGGAAACTTGGCAATCGATTCATTCTTTTCCTTTAACTTCATTCTTATTTGATAGCCACTGCAGGAATTTTGTCATTAGTTTTGTCATAAATTTTCACGCTTGAAATATTTTTTTTCTTTTTTCTTAAGAAAACGGTGTTTCCTGTTTGACGCCTCCGCGAATTTTTAAAATAGGAATTAGAGTTCCTCCGAGTTCGCGAATCCTTTTATAGTTTTTGGTTATAGTTCTCGCCCTACAATTTGGGAAATACGCGGACGTTTTCAAGTTTGGCGCGTAAAGAAAAATAATACAAATATCATTATTGATTTTTTTTATTTTTCGGTAGAAAATATAATGTTTTAGCTTTCATCTCCTGTCCGAATTTTCCAAAACGTCGATAATAAGTCTGTGGACAGGGATTCTTTTGCCGTTTTTAGCTATAGTTTTGGCCCCTGAAATTCGGGGAAGACGCAAAGAAGTTTTCACGTTGTTACGGAAAGAAAAATAATCGATTTTTTGTATTTTTTCGCAGAAAACTTAATGTTTAAATATTTTAGGTCTTACACAGATTTCCCAAAAACGCCAATGAAACACTGCCGGTCTTCATGCTAGTTCTTTTGTAATTTCTAGCGATAGTTTTGGCCCTTAAATTCGGGAAATACACGGAGAAGTTTTCACGTAGAACCCGTAGTTTCGCCGGCCGACCGACCGACGACGAGCCCCAATTAACGCCATTTCTCTCGCGCCGGAACCGCGCATTAAGGATTCAGCGGCCGCGGGGGTTCGGTACGCACGGCTGGGTTTAAAGTGTTGCTTGTAGTAGGAAAGTGAGCAGGAACAAGGAAAAATAATTTGTTTCGAGTTCAAAGGGTAACTTCAAAAACAAAATATAGTTAAGATTTTCCTTTCTCTTCCTAAGCCTAAGCCTAAGCCTAACCTAAGCATTAAAAGACAAAATTAAATTATCACCTCTATAGATAGAGTTCTCAATGAGCTTTTGACGAACTGTGGTACTTTCGCATTATCGGGGGCTTAATTTTTCATATACGTCTAGAAACAGCAATAGCAAGCGTTTTGATATTGTTTTTAATAAAATTTAACCACATTTCCAATGGAAAGCTGCCTCAAAACCTAGAAATTTTTGAATTTTGATAGAAAATCGACCATTTTCCGTCGAAAATAGTTATTTTTGTATTTTTAATGGAAATTTGTAAAGTTTGGACGTTTCATAATAGTAAAAATAGTGCACAAACACTCCTCTATCCTACTATATACAGGGTGTCCCATAAAAAAGCACCCCTCCGGCATTTCGCCGTATTACATCCGATCGGCCCTAAATTTGGACCAGAGGTGTATCAGACCCTAAATAACCACAATCCTGAGTTATAGCCCGCCAGTTACAGTAATCTTCGAGATACAACAAAAATGAACTTTATTATCCGTTTTTCATATGGTTTTCGTCAAAATCGACCCTTTGAATGTTAAGTGAAAATGAAGCGGCAAGCCTGCTTTACCCCTAGAGATTTTTTATGATAAAAATTAGTGAAATAACCGTTGATTTCAACAATTTTTGTAACGCAAAGACACCCCCGATATTAAGCGAAATTAGGGATTCGCAGCCGGAAGTCGATGCAAATCTATGCAAAGTCCAAAAAGATAGCCGAAAAAACTGTTAAGAATCGCGTAAAAAATAGGTTTTTGGCAATAACTTGAAAACTACTGTAGCGATCCGGCTATAACTCAGGATTGTGGTTATTTATGGTCTGATACACCCTTGTGCAAAGTGTGGGCCGGATTGGATGTAAGGCGGCGAAATGCCGGAGGGGTGCTTTGGGACACCCTGTATAAAAAAATAGTGTCTGTGTGTGTGCATTTGCATGCAACTTCCGTCAGATTGTCCGGGGGATATCTCAAGAGGGGAAGGGCCATAAGCTACATATGATACGTCATTAGGTGCGTAATCGCCTCAAGATGACTGCACGCTTATCCGATTGCGCAAAATGTGCTATTTTCGAACTTAAAATCAAGTTTTTGTTGAAAAATCGGATCCCCTCTTTGTTAAGAAATAATTAGCATTCACGGGAAGTGGCGGGAGCCTATATATGAGAGAAAGAGTGAAGCTTTTCACTTTTTCTCATCGAAATTCATAGGTCGTATGCAGAGTGAAGAATATTATGAGGCTAGACAGGGCCAGAGTTGAAAAGTCGCGAAGCGGCTTTTCAACCCTGGTTCAGAATAGAAAAATTGGACCCTGAGGGAAAAAAACTTGTTTCAGTTAAAGTTTCACTTTCAATTTTTATCGTTACGAATTCCTATAGATTTTAGTGCGCAAGCGAAGCGCAAAGCGCCGCACCCGGGTCCTTTTTTGTGTAATGGAATACGATTTTTGGCGATTTATTTTTGCCATGTCCGATCAGTACGCGTTGCGTATCGCATTGCGACAGAATTCGTGGAGAATCCCCAGCAAGAAAAAGAAGCATAGTCATAGCCGGCTACAAGCTGTATAAATTCTATCACCCTGGAAAACTTATAATTTTAAAAAATTTTGGAAAAAGGATGTTTCAACAATATGACGGCTCTAGAGAAAAATTTGGCGATTAATTTTCTCAGGTGGGTCGTTTCCCAATGCTTTTCAATCCGCCAGTCACACTGCCTTTAAAATCGTCAAGAATTTTATGTGACATTTTTTGGAACAATTACAGTTTAAATAATGCTAAATAATAATTTTAAGAGTTTCAATACGTTAAGGATGAACACCGCTTTTTGCTAGCTTTTAACCGGATTTTGCCAGCAGTTTTACCTCAGCTATTAATGCGCTCACGATACGTCACATTTCCCGTTACGATTTTCATGACGTAATCGAATATTTGGCCGTCCAAAGGAGTGAGTCGCGACAAGTTCCGGGATGAAAAATACCCTGAAATGGACGAGCGAGCGCATTTCTGATACCCCCCTCCCCCCCGGCCGTGTAACGCCACTTTCTAATTGCACAGGCAGAAGTTGAAGGGGAACTTATGTTTTCCGAATTTATTTGGCGCGTAACCATCACCGTCTAATATTAAATGAGCAGGCAGTCTTTGAGTTTTGGAAAAACCTTGAAACATTTATTTTTAAATGACCGGAAAATGTATCTGTAGCCTTTTTAAAAGGAAAAAGCAAGAAAAAGACGATATCTATTAATGTTTAAAACGCCAACACTACACCCAAAAAAATGTCAGAAAAACTAAATTGTCAATTGTCGAAAAGTGGGAAAACACCACAAATTTGGTATAACCCGCAAATGGCACTTTGCTAATAGAAAACCAAGACAACAAGCGGCTCCCTAAATGGCAAGGTTAAATGGTTTGCTTCGACGGGATTCGTGCGATGATTACTGTCTCAACCCCTTTAGAGAATCAATGGACAAAAACCTATCCTATTTTTACAAAATTTATGTTTCAAAGATTCCAGAATTTTGCAAATGAAAATCTAGTTCAATAAGATCTTACAAGAAATGTGCAGAAAAAAATTCCGGCACTTTTCGAGGAATTTTTGGAGCAACCCAAATTAAAAAAATGTTTGATCTAAATTACTAGTCTAGAAAAGAATTTCTCTGTCAATTATTCTGGGAGGAGTATAAAATTTTAAAAGTGCACTTTTTGTCTAAATGACGCATTTCCTCGAGGGGAGGGTGTGTTGTTTAGAAAACAATAGTAGCGTAGTGTGGTCTTTCGGTGGGAAGTTAAGAAAGCACAAAGCACACCCACTACCCCCCACGAGTGGTGAAAAACGGAAATTCGATTCCAACCCCCGCACCGATGATTTTGATAGCCCTGTGAAGAGGGAATGAAATGGCACGCTGCCAATAGTAGATTATCGTAGTTTTTAAAGGGGCCGACACCCCGGAATTATCGTAAATTTAATGGTACTGGACTGTTAGCGGGCTACCAAATTTCCCAGTACCCCCATTGGGCCCTACAAAAAATCAAGAGCATTTTTATAGCATTTTACATAATTTTTAGTGGGACGTTCAATACATTTAAAAAACACCATAAAATTCAATTTTTTGGTAAAATGTATGTTTCAAGAATTTCCAATAAAGGTGCAACTTTATTGGACTACAATTCTGTATTTCGGGTAGCTTCCCAGCAATCTATTAAAGCTGCTACTTCGCATATTAACAACGCGTGAAGACGCAAAGTTGACCGAAAAATAGGAATATGCTTCCCCGGATAACCGCCTAGAGATTTTATTTGTGCAAATTTAAACGAATTTTATAAATGGCATGCCTAAGGCCCTAGATGATGGCGATTCCACTTAATTTGATGCAAACTAAGGCTATGAAAAGACAGCCGTTCTGCTTTTTAAGATGGCGTATGGCAACTTGGGAGAAAAGAAATGTTTCTTCTAGATTTAGTTTCGAATTTTCTCAAGCTGAAATAATCCTGTCTACATTACATATATTGTCTGCATTAAACTTTTTTTATACAAGTGTAGTCTCTGTTAAAAGGACCGACAAGCCAGGGCTATAATTTTTTTTTGGCTAAGGATTTCCTTGAGCCTTAACCGAAGCCAACGCGGTGAAACGATGGCTATCAATTAAGCAATGAAATAAAATTACTTTGCGAGGCTCAACCCGTTAACAAAAAAAGTGTTTTATAACCTTTTGAAAAGCCACGAAAATTCTATGCTAGAATTAAAATAAATCCTGCAAAAATGTTTCTTCCACAATTAGTGATCAGCATAGGTACATCCAATTAATGGTCGTCCGGCAAACTGTTCTGAAAAAACGTTTCGACAAAACTTAGTCATCGCCACCCTTGGATACAATTAATAAATAAACCATACCGCCAAAAATAATCTTCTCAAACTCTGATTTTTGGAACCTTGTTTGAAACATCACTTTTTTCGTTCTATTAGCGTGTCGTACTGTACTTCCCAGGGGGGTCTCGAGATTTCCGTGGATTTCACCCATCTGTCACGCCCATCACCGTACTGACACTTCGCACGTTTGTATCCAAGGCATGCCGGGGGTAATGGCATTGTCGTCACGGGACCCAACCTCCAAAAAACCATAAATTTACTGGGTTTTATGTGTACCTGACATTTGGCAGTACTGTGTGAAATTTGGGTCCAAAAATGCTAATAACATTAAAAAAAAAATCATAAAATCCTTGAAAATAGAAAGAAAGGGTATCTATGGTATCAACCAAGGTAATTTAATTTAATTTAGTGATTTTTAATTAGCTCTATAATTTATAATATAAGTGGTGTAATTTAATTAGCTTAATGCCTTCTATATTGAGACTTAATGAGGTCATTTAATAGCTCTCATTAATGCATTTAATATTAATTAAATATTTTGTAATGTATTTCTCTGATTTCCGCACCAGGGTGTTTTTAATAGGGTCCGAACATTTTCAGGTAACAACAAGATCGGTTGGAACACATTTTTTGTGAAAAACTATCAATAGCAAAGAGTTCTACAGGATTGTACCTTGCTAGTTTCTCGTAGAAATAGGAAGTTTTATAACTGTAACCCTGGAGCTTCCTGTGAATTTCATAATTGAATTTAGAAAAAGAAAGTTTCATAAAAATCATGAGTGACCTGACCGGGCACAGCTTTAATCGGTAACTTGTTTGCATTGTTTACCTGGAATTTTCGCGCTAAAACGGCTGAGAAAAATTGCAGTATTTTTTGCGTAATATGCGCCCCTACTGGCTCACCAAATAAACTTCATACTTTAAAATTCATCCAATTTATCGTCATTGCAAAAAAACGAGTTTCAGAAAAAATGTGTGTGACCGAGTCGGTTTAAGGTTTAATTTTCAATTGGAAGGTGTCAAGGATATAAATCGAAACTTTTAATAGGAAAATCTGAAAATTACTATCCCTAAATGCCCGGAAATCTACAAGATTTGCCGCTTAAGAATGCATTTAATTCAAAGCTATATGTGGGAAAAACCCAGACATGGCAAATCGGCCGGCCGATCGGCTTTTTCGGCCGAAAAAATTAGAATGCGGCCGGCCGAAATCGGCCGGCCGCCATTTCCGGTCGGACGCGGCCGCGGCAAATCGGCCGGCCGAAATGTCGGCCGGCCGCGCGGCCCGGAAACGGCCGAAAAACGGCAACCAAATTAGATTTTTGGATGCTAATGAAGGGATTTAATCGGCCATAAATGTTTAGACTGAGGAAATTAGTTAAATACCAGGGTTGAAAAACCGCTTCGCGGCTTTTCAACCTGGCCCCGTCCAGGACCTGTGAAAGTCCTTAATTTGCATGTTTCTTCCTGAATTCTAGCAAGAAAAAAAAGTGAAAACGCCCCCTCTTCGCCTTTATATAGGCTATTTCCACTTCCGGCGTAGGCTAATTGCCCCTAACAAAGCGGGTTTTACAAAAACCTATTTTTAATAGCGAAAACCACAATTTTTCAAAATTTTTATGTGTGTGCAGTCGATTCCGGACCATTCTAAACCCATTGTCGTTTCTTCCCTATCAAAACCCTTCCGCGAGGCTGTAGGAGCGGAACATCCTAACGAATTGCATGCAAATACACACACACACACACAAACATTATTTTTTATATATAGTAGGAATGGGGTTGCAACGGTCTAGGGTTAGACGCGGTTACAAAGGATTTGACGTGGCTGTTGCTTTACGTTATCATCACTAATTGCTTCATCGCCGTTACTTGAAACTACAAATTTTTATTGTTAATCAACTATAATAAAAAAGTTGTGGTGTCTGTCCGTCCGTCTGTCCGTCTGTCCGGTCCCGAATTCAACTGGAAGGGAAAGGAGCTAGAGCTTAGCTCTCTTCGGATTCGGATAGAGCGTCATCAGAAACCCCCAAACTGATAAAAAAATTATGAAAAAGTTTTAATTTAAACTATTAAAATTAGCTTTGAAAGTTTTTTCCTTATTAGCAAAAGGGGTGGGGGACGCGGGTTGGGCTGATTTTGGACATAGTGAGCCAGGTGTCGCGCGTTTCGTGGATGAAAATTTTCACGGGGGGCATTTCATTTCTTTTTCCGCCCAAGTATCCGGTCGGTCGTTATTTTTGTTTTTAAAGGGCTGCCGACGGCATGTGTCGATCCCCCATCAACAAATTGGCAAGTAGCCAACAGGGCAGAAGGGGCGCCCTGGGGAGAGGCGCAGAGACAATTTCTTTCCATCGCGTAACCGATTGACTATGCCGTCGGCATCCCTTTAAGGGGATTTCGCCTAGGGGAGGTATCTAAAGCCATCAGGAAGGTATTTAGGTAGTTTTTGAAGGGGATTTCGGCTATGGGGGTACCTCCCACGTATCCGGTCGGTCGTTATTTTTGTTTTTAAGGGGATTTCGTCTAGGGGAGGTATCTAAAGCCATCGGGAAGGTATCGAAGTAGTTTTTTAAGGGGATTTCGGCTATGGGGGGGGGGGGTTTCTGAAAACAGCAGCATATGTATTCATGAAAGTGGCGAGGGATGTGGTGGTGTAGAATATGTAGGGTAGCCTGAAGGCCAGTCGATTACAGTCGCGAAGCGGCTGTAATCGGCTGGTTGTTTAATATTAGTCTTTATCTTTTAGAATTCTAAAT
The DNA here is from genome assembly GCA_038088335.1 of Mesorhabditis sp. LJ9110. NCBI lineage: Eukaryota > Metazoa > Nematoda > Chromadorea > Rhabditida > Rhabditidae > Mesorhabditis > Mesorhabditis sp. LJ9110. Next base: position 220,649 of record JBBGBA010000176.1, on the reverse strand, counting down.
TTAATTTCTCTCAGAAAACTTGAATTATATTTGAAGCTGGCAACCTTCCAAAAAAATTCAGGGTTGACATAAAAAGCACGCTTTCCCCAAACAAAAGAAAGATTTTTAAATAAAATTTGGTAGGCAGGCATCCTAGGAAATAGTGAAAAACAATGCCCAAACCCATTCCTTATTTATTCAAAATTTAGAGGCGCCAGCGACACGTTTCTGTGAAGCTTTTTCTCAGGTGTGAATTGTCGGCCGGCCGACGCGGCCGCGGCCGAGCCGACCAAAGTCGGCCGGCCGATCGGCCGACCGGAAGTCATTTGCATAGAGTCGGCGGCCCGGAAACGGCCGATTTTTTATGCTAATGCGGCCGTCGGCCGGTCGGCCGCGGCCGGCCGACCGAAATTGCCATGTCTGGAAAAACCTATGAGCGAACGATTTCGAATGTAGGTAAAAGTTAGCCAAGAGAATAGGGCCAGGAGAGAAAAAATTAAGTTTCACAAAAAAATTAACCGCTTTGCCCGGGGCGTCGTGGATTCACTTAGGGCCAGGAAAAGCGTTAGTAAAATCTACGTAAATCCTTTTCTGTATTTAGCTATGACAATTATTTAGTCATAATTGAAAGAGAAGTTTCATAGAAAAGCCTGACTGGCCCGGTCTGGCACCCCGCTTTGATAGACAGCTTTTCTTTTCCCGGATTTTTTTCAAAAACGACCGGATAAGTCGAAGAATCTTATTGTAGTATACATTTCCGACCGGCAAAACTGTCGGAATTTCATAATGTAAAATACATAAAATTTTAACCCGGCGCTACCGTCGGCTTTTTATCACTGCAAAAATTGAATTTCGAAAAAAGAAGTTTCTTAAAGGCGGATGGTTGGTCTGATCGGGCACGGCCTTAATCTTAATAACTCTCTATTCCTGGAATTTTTTTGACGCCCGTGATAAATTGAAAATTTTTACCGTAGTATACATCTGCGACTGGCAAATCGATTAAAATGTCCCAATTCAAAATTCCTCAAATTTTAAGCCGGCGCCAAAAAATAGTTTCGTAAAAAATGTAGGTGACCGAGCCGGCTGCGGACTTAATGAAGCTACCGACGACCGGTGTCAAATAACTTCTATAGTAGAAATTTTTTCAGAATTAGCGCATTTTTAATCGCTTGAATGTTTGTTTTAGGATTCTCTTTCGAAGGCGCGACTATGCACAAACCATAAAAGAATTCGTTCTCGTTCAAATAGAAAGTTATTCCAAATTATTTAACTTGGTTATTAGTCTACATGCTTAATTTTGTCCTGCAAAATTCGAAATATATTGATTTGTCGCTTTCTTTCCAAATTATTTGATTTTTTCGGGATATCTTGAAAACCGTCGCTTTTTGCCACTTCAGAAATCGATTTTAGAAAAAGAAGTTTCATAAAAAGCATGCCTGACTTGGTCAGGTACGATTTTAATGCGAACAACTTTTTTCTGGATTTTTTGAAAACGGTCCAGATAAATTAAAAAAATCTTACCGTAATATACAGCTCAGAATGGCCAATCAATCAAAATAACATAATTTAGCATTCACCAAATGTAAAGCCGGCGCAAAAAAGGAGTTTCGCAAAAAATATGGATGACGGGGTCGGTTCATGATTTATCAGGAACACTCATGCTTTCCATGGGAAAATTTTTTACCAAAGTTACTATCCTCCAAATCTATACGATTTTTTCCTTAAGAGTTCCTTTAAAAAGATCGACCATCTAGACGAACTATAAACGAACGATTTAAAAAGGATTTAACGGAAAGCCAGAAAATAGAAAAAATGAAAAAAAAGGTTTCATAAAAATGACTTGTCCAGCCGGGTCGACGCATTTTAATTTATCCGCGCTTTGAATTGTAAATAATTTGAGAAAAATACCTAATACACTGTAAATATTGTATTTTGTAGTGCGACGAACGGACTCATCTGCGGCCTCTTCATCATTGCCGTGGAGTTCAATCTTTTCCACGTCTCGTCGGCATACCCGAAATTCGCTGGTCACTTCGCTGCGCGACTCGCTGAGGGAGTACGTTTTTTAATCGAATTAAAAATCGAAAATTCAATCGTATTCTAAAAATCCCCGATCGTTCATTATTTTCTATTAGGTGAGATTACTCGAAAATAAAAATGAAACATTGAATATCGTATTGCCAAGAAATTGGATTTGAAAGTCGTAAGGACATTTATTAAAATTAAACGGTTGAAAAACAGCAGTCAAAATAACATAGAATTACCAAACGAGAGAGGTATTAAAGTCGCAAAATCTGCTGAATAGTGCCTAAAACTTGAAACAAAAATTTTCAAAGTGATGAAAAAAGCGTAAAAACCGAATTTCCGATTTAATTCGGATCTGTCTAACCGATTAAAATTCTTAAAATTTAAAATACTTAAACTGACTCACAGCGGTCCTCAATAACCTCTGCTAGCTTGCCCCGGGTTTGGTAGACTTCCGGGTTTTGCCATTTTAACGTCAGAATTTGAAAATTCAAAGTTTTCACCACGACGCTTTGGATGATTATTTTAAGAAGAGTTTGTCGGGGACGTTTTCGAAATAAAACACACTTTTTTGCCGGTCATGACTGGGTTCCATTCGTAGGAATCTTAACCTTAAATTTTCCGCCTTTTGGTTTAAGGCGTCCCCCAATGACCTCTGCTAGCCTGCCCCGGATTTGGCAGGTAAAAATTGTCCTGAAACGACGACCGGTGTGTTATATTGATTAGAGTTTACGGTAGACAAATTTCAAGATAAAGCACACTTTTTCCAGGTAACGTCTGGATTTCTAATATTTTTTTGATTGATATTACGCCGTTATTCTCTTGCCAATCACCTATTCGGGCATGATTTTCCTAAATTATTGGCTAAGAGCATGCAAATCCCTAAAAATTCCCTTTAATTCCTCAAAGAATCCCTGCTAGCCTGCCCCGAGTATTAATTAATTCATTAAATTCCGTGCTAAAACTCGCTCCAACCTTTCCAAAGTGTCTCCAAAATGGCATCGATCCGGTTTTCCGGGTTTTCGCCATGAAAAATTCCGGGTGGAGGAGGGTGGAGGCTTTAGAAGGCCTAGAATTCATTGCCGATCTCGAAAAAATCGCGTGCTTGATTTTGGGGGTGAGTGAGAGAGAGAAAGAGAGAGAGAGAGAGAGAGAGAGAGAGAGAGAGAGAGAGAGAGAAGAGAGAGAGAGAGAGAGAAGAGAGAGGAGAGAGATAGAAGCAGAGAAATGCCATCCTCCCTCCCAAAAAGATTCGCTGTGAAATATTCACACGACGGGCTGATCCCCCACCACAAACTTTCTCGGGGGGGGGGGGGGGGGGGCCGCAACACGGATTTATCTCACGTCATTTGGAGTGGCTGGAGACATCGTATAGTGGGGGGCAATCTGGCATGGATTTTTGAGGAATTTACTAGAAAACCAGGAGAGCTAGACAGCAAAGGAAAGCTAGATAATTTCAGTAGAATTTCAGGCAGACTGGCAAAGATTTTTTAGAAAATTTAGACGACTGGTTATGTAGGTAACTAGCAGAGGTTTTTGGGAATCACCCTTATGTCGGTGAAATTTCGAAAATAGGCAAGCTAGCAGCGACCATTTGAGCCGGATTTCAACGTAAAAGAATTAGCGATCTTCGGAACAAACGCCGAGGAATATTGCTTAGCTTTGCTCGGCTTTGAAACATACCTTTGCTAATTACCCCACGCACGTGGCCTGCCAAAGATCTAATTCCAAAATTTTTTGATGTCCTTTCTGTCAGCAATTCAGCAGCCTTTATAAAGCTAGAAATTAACAATTTGAACGCGCTCTGAAAATTGGAGACCCGGAACGCGCTTAAACCAATTAAGAGGGTTTTTTGGAATAATGCAATATCACGCCGAATCTCGGAAATCGCTGATAAAATATCTGATCGTCTTAAGAGAGTCTTTCTTAAAGGGGCTCGAACTGCCAAATCAAAGCCCTTTTGGGAGGGCTCTTTGATTTCTGGCAAATTGCCAGCGGGCGCTGCGGGACAAGAGCCCTCACTCTTTCGATTTTTGCGCGAAGTTGTTTATGCCCGGTTTCTTTGTGAAAACACTATAATTCGCGCATTCTGAGCCCATTCTTGAAATCCTCACTCAATTTTAAATAGTTTTGGTGTTTTAATCATCAAATTTGGTCCAGAAACAGCCGAGAACGTGATTTAGAGGTGACAACAGGCAATTTCAAATTTGCGAGCTTCCCGGCCCCTGGGCGTACAGAGGCCTCCGACGTACCGGGCTCCGATTTTCGGGCCGTCACTCAATTGTTGGCATTTCGTAGCCCCTGTAAAGAGTTCAAAATTAAAAAAGATCGTGGGCGGTGCTCGTCAGGGATCGTTAAGAAAATAAAATACTTTTTCAGAAAATGCGTTTCACCCCACAGAATAGGGCCGCTTGTCAAAGCTGGAAAACAATCCGGGTTTCAGATTCGGTAAAAAAATAGAAGTTTTCGTTGTTGCTTGGCAAAATTAATCAGCTTGGCTGTAGGTCGAAAAACAAAAAGTCTCTCTCTCTATCTCCTCTCTCTCTCTCTCTCTCTCTCTCTCTCTCTCTATCTATCTCTCGTTCTCTACCTTATACCGTTTTTAAAATTCAAATCTTTCATATCTCTCTTTCTTCTCTCTCTTCTCTCTCTCTCTCTCACTCTCTCTCTCTCTCGCTCGCCCTCTCTCTACCTTACAGCTTTTAAAATCCAAATCTTTCACCCCGAACAATCCTCCCCTCCCCCTGGCATCCCTCCAATGTTCTTGCTATTTCGTTGCCCTCCCCCTAATTATCATCTCCCCTCCAAAACCTGTCACCACCCACCCAACCAATAGTCCCAATTTCTGAATTCCTGAATTTCTGACGTGCTTTCTGATGAAGCAGCTTCATCCCTCTCTCTTCTAATTGATGTCATGCATCAACGCCAATTTTTAGCGGGGTTTTTAATCGAAATCCACCCACCAAATGACTGCTACAAGGGAATCGAGGATTTTTGGATGATTCGGAAAATTGGGAGGGATTTTTGGGGCTTTAACTAAATTTATATTATTAAATCCTTTTTTACCATAGAAAATCTGGTAAATTTTTCGGGTATAGAAAAACATGTTTCAATCCAGGACACTATTAAGAACATACCGACTGCTTTAATTCTTCTGCTTTTTCCGCGTAGAAATTAAAAACCAGACCGGGATTTTTGTAATCTTCAAGGTTAGAAGGAACATTAGGGAATATTGCTTATATTTTTGAAGGAATAATTACTTTTTAGAAGCTTTGAAAATAAGAAATAAGTTTCAAAACGGAAAATTGTTAGGGTTTGTTGGAATTATCTAATTTGGTTGCTTGTTGCACTAGCAAAATCACCGCGACAATCCGAAAAAATCCGAAATGTAAAAAATAAAGGAGCTACAGGTCCCGATTACCCGGAAAAAGACTGAAAAATCACTTCGAACGTTTTTGCAACTTTTTCGGAAAATGTGTTTCGAAGTCGCAAAAAGACAGGAGTAACCGAATATCCGTTACTATGGGGGCACTAGTATCAAATTTACCCAAAGCTTTTACTTAAAATACTACTGGATCTAAAAGGAATAAAAACCTAAAAACCTAAAAAAAAACCAAAAAAACAAGCAAAATAAACAAAACCAATCCTTGGAAATGGCATCAGAATTTTCCAAATATATGTTTTAAGGATAGAAAAAGTCTGGGCTAAAGGTTACCTTCCAATAAAACGACGTAAACGCTCGACAAATCCTAAACTTTCTAATCAGCTGGAAAGTCGATCTAAATCGTCATTTTGCAGCCAGGAAAAGCCGCGTCCACTGCGTTTCGGATGAGGCCAACAGCCACCTACGTCTACGTTTAATGCCAAATTCGTCCATCGCTTGACTCAACGAATAAATGAGACATTTGTTTTTATATGGGCAAATACATGGTATCGAAAGAGAGAGAGTGAGAGAGAGAGAGGGCGAAAGAGTGCGCGTGTGAGAGAGATAGAGAGTGAGATGAGATATAGTGAGAGAGAGAGCGAGAGATAGCGAGAGAGCGTGAGTGGGAGAGAGGGAGAGCGAGAAGGAGCGAGAGAGAGCGAGAGAGCGAGAGAGAGTGTGTGTGCGAGAGAGATAGAGAGTGAGGGGGATATAGTGAGAGAGAGAGAGCGAAAGAGAGGAGAGAGAGAGAGAGAGAGAGAGAGAGAGAGAGAGCGAGTGAGAGTTTGATAGAGAGTGAGAGAGAGATTTGAAGTTGAATTTGAAGTTGAAGTTGAAAAATTGAGAGAGTTTTCTATAAAATTTGCTGAACTATATAACTTTTTATGATTAGTTTTAACTTACAAAATTGGCCAAAACCCCACAAAAAATCCGGAGCGGACTGATTGCAAAAAGAATGTTCCAACGAGATTGGCCGCAGAAGAGAAATCAGTTTTCCTCAGGCACAAAAACTTAAATTCGTAATTTGCATCCAAAATTAGAATGAACTTCCGGTTCCTGTGATTTGGTTGGGAAATAATTCGGAAATCTTTCATTCTCAACAAATCGACAGCTCCCATCCGGCTGCTCCCTTTCCCGGATTGTAAGGTAAGATTTTTCATTGGGGACTCTTGGCTTGTTGAAACATTTATTTTTGTAAAAGTTTAAGTTTTTGGTTTTTGACATATGTTATCCTTTTCTCGTTTTCTTTTCCTTCTCTTTCTCGCGCGCCATTTCTTTGAGTTTCCTCTGTCATTTTAGAAGCGTTTGCCTTGCTTTTTAGGGGGGTGAGGGTGAACTTTTTGTTGTTATTTTTGTATAGCATTTACATGGGGGTAAAACTAGCGGGAAAAAGGAATTGTGGCTAAACTCTAGTTTACCTCCCCCAGCCGTAACTTTTCAGCCATACGTCCTATTAATGCGCCGAGTATCTCAAAATGTTCCCCGTGGTCGAATTACTATAAAAAAGTTGTTTTCTTGCATCCAAAATTGTTAGAAAAATTTTTATAACAATTATAAGTCTGGGTTTTCTTTAGTTAATTTTTACTGTTCCAAAGTGAGTTTTCGTATCTCGGCTATTTTTGACGTACAGAGCTGTCAATGGTACCAAAATGTAGCTCTTGCTCTGTAGAATAAGCCTACAGTACGTTTGAGTCGAAAAAATAGCGGAAAATAAAAATATTTGAGTTTTAATCTCCTGGTACATTGAAGCACAGCGGCTTAATATTTTCAACTTTGAAAATCTTGTAAAAAAATTCTAGCAATTTTTGCCGCAAGAAAACAACTGTTTTATAGCAATTCGACCACGGCGAACATTTTGAGATACTCTGCGCATGAATAGGACGTATGGCTGAAAAGTTAGGGCTGGGGGGGGGGTAAACTAGACTCTTACCGGAATTGTTCTTTCTCTCCATTTTTTATTCATTTTTCCGTACATTTGGCTTTATTCCGCTACAACGGGAGGCTCGTTATTAGAATTCATCTGAAAAATATCTGCAATATCATGGGTGAAACAGCTTTTTTGAACTCGCTGGGATCTGGTGGAAAGTATTCCAGTCCACTGGGTAGCTCACACCTGAGAAGCGCAATAATAACCGACAACATCCGGTCCCTAAATGGCCTCTGCTAGCTTGCCCATAGCTCTGGGAGCCTCTAATGGTTTCTGCGCGGGGGACGACTGTTGGGGCCAGCTAACTATTTTTTTGCGTTTCTTTTTGCTACAAACAAAACTCTTAGTATATTTTTCGACGCTCTGTCGAATGGCACTAAAGAAATGATGTCGAAAATGTCGAAAATTTGATTTCCTTCTATATCCTCCATGAAAACAACGTTTAATACTTGTTTTTGATATAAATATTTTATATTACGTTATTTTGAGCTAAAATTAAAACTCTTAGTATATTTTTGGATGCTCTAGCGAATGGCATCTTTAAAATGTCGAAAAAATAGCGCGAATATCGAAAAACAGCCGCTCAAACCGATTTTCAAAGCTTATTTTTGTATTTGCCATAACTTTTTTATATTACACTAATTTTAGCTAAAACAAAAACTCTGAGTATATTTTTCGATCTCTATCGAATGCCGTTGCGAAAATTCCGAGAAAATAACGAAAACATCCAAAAAGGCCTCACCCCCGCGCAGCCGACATATACCGCTCATTTGATTATTGAACCCCTCATTATTTTTTTAGAATAGCTTGAGCTGAAACCTCTTTTTTTTCAAGCGAAGGTCTTTTTCTGTCTTAGGGCTTGATGGACAAGTATGTATATCTTTGGCGTGAATAGGCATTTTCCTTGCGCACTAATGGTTTTCATCAAATGGCCTCAGCTCGTTTGCCCGGTACTGGTCTGTTAGTAGGGGGGGGGGGGGATTTGTAGCAGGGGAAAACTAATTTTTGTTTTTCCTCTTGATGATAGTTTCTAAGTTTTTCTAGTGTTTTTAATACTTTTGATTGCTAGAAAGCTACAAAACATTTTTTGGAATTTTTATGGGTTGGCTTCTTTTGGCCATTTTTCATACATTCCTGAACAAAAAGTCCAAATTCTCGTAATTTTTGGAAAATTTTCGATATGTTTTTCTATGTAAAACGGTGTAAAAGGGTATTAAAATGATTTATTTTCCGTTATTGAGCCGTATGGCATTACCAAAAAAATTAGCTCGCACTTTCCAAGAAAGAGAGCTGAAACATTCTTTTTTTTCTTAAAGCACCAAAAACGCGCGGTGAACGTCGAGGAATTTTTACCAAGTTATACGCCCACTAAAAGACACTAATCTGACGACTTTATTTCCCCCAAATGTCTCTGCTAGATTGCCCTGTTTTAGATAGTAATAAATTCTTTGTTCTTCCAGGATGTCTGCTCCTTCTCGTCCTGCTCCACCTCATGCTCAACTGATGGTCTCCTGCCTGAACTGCCCAATGTGTCATCTACCATTTGATGGAGATGTTCATCGTCCTCAGCGTGTCCATCCATCAGCCAAGATCATTTGCTCGCGCTGTGTTCCGACACAACAGCAAAGTGTACGGTATTTATTTCCTTTATTATTTCTGGCACTCTCCCTTTAAGAGATCTAAAAAGGTTGTTTCTTTTTATTTAAGAGAGTGTATATTGCCAAGGTATACATTGTTATAGTGCGTCGTCTCTAAAGTCTTTGTTTTGGGTCTGGTGCATTAGCGGGGGGGGGGAGGAAGAGGGTAAAAAGCATCTAAATCCAAAAATCGAAAAAATTGGCGATTTTTTGCGTCTTTTGACGAAAGACGGTGCTTGATCATTAGCGGGGGAGGATGAGATTAAATCCCAATATGCCTAAACAACCAAAAATTCCAACATCCAAAAGTATTTGATCGACGATCGGTTCTAGTATCTTAGCGGGGGGTTAAGTCCCTCTAAACCTAAAAAACCCGAAAATTTCAAGCATTGGCACCATTTTTCCTACTTTTTGGCCAAAGCGCGGTTCTGGTCCGTTAGCACGGGGGGGGCTGTAGCGGGGGTTTTTAGGTCACACCCCGCTAATGCACCAGTATCCAAAACGAATTCTTTGCTTCCAGTCGACGGCGTTCTACGTGGTGGACTTGCTGCAGTCGTCGCCCGGCCTCATCTACCGTACCCCAGATGGATGGATGATCAACACCAACCACACCATCAAAGCCCCCGACTGCAACGTGTGCAATGAACAGGTAGATGATCACTTTGCTCTCTCTCCCTCACTCTCTCTCTCTCACTCTCTCCCTCTCTCTCTCTCTCTCTCTCTCTCTCTCTCTCTCTGATTCCCCAATAATCTTTGCTTGTGGTTGTAGATGAGCATCTCCCGCCAGTGTTACGACATGAAATGTGGTCATGCCGTCTGCATGCCGTGTGCTATTCGTATTTCGACAAACGCCCGACAAGACGGGAGCACGAATGGCAGATGCCCATTCTGTCGACACGACGATGCCTTCACGTGAGGGCTTTTCTGTTATAGGGGGGGGGGGTTTGACAGAAACAAATTGGGGAATGTGGTGATCTATTAGTGCTTTACTGGAGCTTGGCAAACTAGCAGAAATCATTTGGGGGCCAGAGGAGACGGCTAGTAAGGCAGGCTAGCAGAGACCATTTTGGAAAGATATTTCATTAATTCTATTGGGCTATAGGATGTCTATTAGTGGGCAATGAGGATGGGGGATGCTAGCAGAAACTATTGGGGAACTGACGAGGCAGGCGAGCAGAGATCATTTGGGAAATACTGACCATGCAAGCTAGTACACTTTCCACCGGATGCGGCAAACGAGCAGTGACCATTTCGGAAATTGACGCTAGCAGGGATTATTTGGGACAAATAGTCCAGGACAGGCTAGCAGAGACCATTTGTTGGCTGTCCTCTATTATCCTCCTCGAAAACCGGATGTAACTTAACATTTCGTGGCTAATTTGCATAATTTGCGAAAAATTAGAACGTTTTTTTCCAGAAATGCCCCCTCGGCCCACAATCTCATCAACCAATTCATCGATTTTCTGGATCGACAGGCGGCCAATATGGAAATCAAGGGAAGAATGTCATCTTACCAGTGCTTCGATTGTGAGGTAATTTGATGGGTCTTGTGGCTACTGTATCTCGGCTGTCCTCTATCGTACGAGGGTGTACTGTATACCAAAATACTCGTCTTGGCCTGGCGAGTATTTTGGTATACTTTACAACTCTGTATGTTAATGGGCAGCCGAAATACAATAGGCCAGTTAGTCGGCTGCCGGCCCCCCGCTAATGCACCAGTACCCTCTAACTATCTTTTCCTTCTTCAGGAGACGAACGAGGGATGGCGAATGCTATCATGCGGCCAGTGTTCCCAAATCTGTTGCGCCCTATGCGCCTGGAGACGCCACAAACAACACGAGAATGTGGGTATCTCTCGCTCTCTCTTTCTCTCTCTCTCTCTCTCTCTCTCTCTCTCTCGGTCTCTCTACTAATTACTTCTCTTCTTGTAGATCACGGACCTCTTCCCGGGAACAACCGAAGAAATGGCCGAAAAGGGGAAGGGACTGCTCGAAGACGGGCTCGCCCACTTCACCAACAAGTTCAACACGTTCAATCGGGAAGTGGAGGTGGCCATGGGAGAGTATCAGCACGAGACCAAGGCGGTATGGAAATGTTCTTTTTTGGTACTACTGGTACTGGGCTGTTAGCGGGGGGAGTAGAATTCTAACTTTGGCCTAGTGTCGGGAATATCTCGTAATGAAATACACACTATTTATATAGCCTTTTGTGTCTTTTTAGGCATAGAAAAGTCTTGAAAGGTGCGTTAAATGGTTCTTTTGCATTATCGGTGGGGGCGGGGTTATCAGTGGGGAAGCTCACTTTTTCTATAGGATTCTTTTAGAATGTTCCTAGTTTTTCCATAATTTTCTGAAGCGTTTCTAAACTCTGTATGTTTTATTGATAAACTTTACACATTTATTAAAAGAAAAATACCGATTTTTCGACCAAAATTCGAATTTTTACAGTTCTTGTGGACCTTATTTAGATATTTTTTTCCACCTGAAATATCCCTGATTTCATTAAAAAGACTGGTAAAATAAATGCTCTCCCCGATAATGTAAATGAACCCGTAAAAATTTTTATAAAAATTGATTTTCGTTAGATTGTATCAAAATGCCAAAAATCCGATTTTTGAAAGCACCAGGAGTGGTCTTATGGCTTTTGATAATAAAAAACTAAGAAACATATTTTATTAACCGGCCAAAATTTTGCTGTTATGCAGTGGTCTATAGTCCAGATACCACCCCTCCCCGTTAACAGACCAGTACCAATAATACCCCGCCATTTCTAGGTGCTGGACGGCATGCGTCCGGATGGCCATGCAGAAGCGGAAGAACGGCTCAATTTTGTGCGAAACACGCTCTCACGTCTGCAGGTATTTTATAGGGACTCTTTTAAAGGGACTGACAAGGCAATATATAGCCCATATATTGCCTTGCAATCCCTTTAAAATTATTGTATTTTGTGTGTCTTTTAGACGGCAATGGAAGAATGGCTGCCAGATGGGACTCGCCTCCTCAACACCATCCGCCATCTCACAACGGCTACACGCCGGAAACCCAAGAAGAATTAATGCCCCCTTAATAATTAATTATTGTATTTCTTTGTAATGTCTTGTGATTATATGAATTCTCTGTTAATATTATTGTGTTTTATTGGGAATAAATCGGTGAAAAAAATGTGTTTTGGTGCTTTCTGGAAAGTAAAAAATTGGAGGAGGGTTGATTCGACACCATTTTCGGACGTTCTAACGGTTATTACGATAAGTCGGTTGATATTAATCTTTTTTTCATGAATAAACCTATGAAAAAAATGTGTTTTGGTGCTTTTTCGAAATCATAAAAATTGAAAAAGTGGGAAGTATATTGGATTTTCCGCGATGATGCTAGCACCGTTCATTGAGAATTCTCAATTGGCAATCTCGTACATAAGTTTACGTGTTAGCTATTACAGGGTGTGCAAAAAAAAGCCCACAGTTTGGGTCGAAATAACTCGCGAACGGTAGAGAATCGAAGGTACGTTACCATGCCAGAATGCTTAAATATGCTGGGCATGAAGATTTAACACAACTTGATTTTTTCGATTTTTGGCGACGTATCAATACAAATGACACCCGAAAACTGTGCGTTCGGGGAAACTTCATTTGTATTTTCTCAGTTTCCTGTGGTGGCTGGCATCTAGTTTTTATTAAGTAAGTTAATATAGGCAGCAGATATGTACCTACAAAATTTAAGAATTTTTGAAGGTCTGGTTGAAAAGTTAGAGAGGAATGAAATTTTGTATGGAGAAATTTCGTAAATTTTTAATATTGGAAAAACCTATGGCGAAAACCTCAAAATCAGTTGTTGTGGAATACCTACGAACCCGTTACAATCGCATCAAAACCTTAAAAAAAATTTTGAGATCGATGAATTTTCGAGTTTTTCAACGACCCCTTGGTCATGGATTTTTCGAGGTCACGAAACCGAACTTTAGAAAAATATTTTTAAATTGTCAAAGGGGACTCAGCAATTTTCTTTGCTTAACTATGTAGTACTGGTGTTTATCTATCATCTCCAAAATTTCGAGCTACCGTACCCCTTTGGAAGGGCGTCTTTTAGGGCCTCCAAAACGGTTGGTTCGTGCTTTTTCCGAATCTCTCCACCATCTTCAAAAATTTAGTCGCGCTGTGAAACTTATCGTTGATTTTTATCTGATATAATTTGAATAGCGCATCCTAAACCCTCATTCATGAATTTTTTTAACCAGCCGTTGGCGCCATGAAAATTCATCAAAACCCGAAATAAACCGAATTGGAGGTTGCGTAAAAAAATTTTGGAAGGTGGAGTCGTAGGGATATTTTGAGCAATAATTCAGTGCTATCAGTTGAGTAAAACTATGCAAAGATTAAAGCAATTTCACGTCGCAAAAATTTTAAGAAGATTTCTAAACTTCGTTTTTGGAACAGGGTGATCTTCGATTTTGAGCTGAAAGTCACCATGATCATGAATCAGATTGCTCCCAAATTTTACGGGTGTAGATAATAACATCAATAGTACAGTTGCGTACTCAAAAATCGAAAAATCAAGTTGTGTTAAATCTTCATACCCAGCATATTTAAGCATTCTGGCATGGTAACGTACCTTCGATTCTCTACCGTTCGCGAGTTATTTCGACCCAAACTGTGGGCTTTTTTTTGCACACCCTGTAGTTGTTGTTGTCAGTTTTCGTAGTTCCGATGTAGCGCATTGTTGTAAACCGTATTCATATGTTTTTGTGGGGGCAAAACTCGGTACAAAAGATGTGTTTTGGTGTCCCCACGCAATTAAAATGGAACACGTTTCATTTCGAATTAGCACCTATTGGGCCTGCCTCCTGAAAGCTTGGCTAATCCAGACAAAGTCCACTTCCGAGAACACGCGTCCAAAAACATGCTTCATGGAAACCACTTCCCAATTCCCGTAGGTTGGTGGTAATACGCAGTTTTTTTTTCCACACATGTATTTTACTTTCCTAAACGCAAAAATTTTTGATGCAAAAAATGCCAAAAGTAACGATGTTTCGACTAAAATTACGACTAAAACTTTATCTAAGTTTTCGATTGTTTAGCCACGTCAAATATGGTTAAATTTGACCGTTAACACTGGTGAACCCCAATATTTAATAGATTAGGTATTTCTCGAAATATACGTAGAATCCGCCCCCCCCCGATAATGCTAAAGAACCAATTTAAGTGGTCATTGATGGATCTGCGGGAAAAAAAAAATAATTGAACTACCTCATTTGTAGCAGGGTTTTTTTTTTTGAGGAAAACTATGTGATACGGCCAGCGAAGGAGCTTTTTAAAAGTTGATGTTTCGATTTGTAAAGCCAGCTAAAAAATTCTAGTCAGTCGCAATCGCAAACACTTTAGTGCTTCCGGCCATTTATTTAGAAACTATTTGCAGCTGAGCCGACCTTCTTGATGATGTTTTTCTTTCGAAAATTGGCCGCTGGCTGCACGAGATAGATTAGACGATCGTAGGTCTGAATTCGAGAAGAAAAAAAGCGTGTTTCAATGATTCTTAAAAAAAATCAAAAAACTTTTGTATTTTTTACTGTGTATTTTAGTGTACTTTACTGATTATTTTTATATATGATTTCAATCCAAGAAACTGACCCTCATTTCATTCGGTGAAATGTGATGCAAAGAGATCATGTCGTGCCCGAGAAAATTGTACGGCTACCAAGAAACGTACTGTCAAAAACTACAAATACCATGGGAGGATCATCCAATATCCATTTCGAACTGACTTTTCCTTCAAAGATCATTCGAGGAGGGTAGCCGTTAAATCTATAAAATAGGAACTAAAGGGACCGGTAGGATATTTTTATGGATTTGCCATGCATTTTGCCGCGCCGCGACACGCAACGCATTTCAAAATTTTGCTTGCCGAATCGGTTACGATATTTTGACCACAAGAAGCACGCGGGAAATCGAAAATGTCACGCCCGCACGCGACACGCAACGCGCACGCCTGTACTTGTATAGCGTAATCGATTACGCCCGTTTTGAAGGCGGCTAAACGGCGCGTTACGTGGCGCGGCCTGCGCGAAATCTGTTTCCATGCCTTGACCATCCCTTTAAATGGTTATGGATTTGTTCAGTTCACATTTTCATGGTTTTTCCGCAACCGCGAGACGCAACGCGCATGACGGCATTTTCATAGCGTAATGGATTACGGCCCCAGGCCGGTTAGGCGGCGCGTACGCGTTGCGTTTCGCGGCGAAATCTGTATGAAAACGCTGTTTCGATAAATCCAATACCTCTGCTGCCCATGAGAATTTCTTGTGTCGGCTGGCAAGATACCAATATTTGCCAAGCATCTAAAGATACATTTTTATCATTATTTTACCAAGTCATTATTACGACCAGATACCTTCCCAGCCCCCAATCCTCATTAACATCATCGGGGCATAACGTCGTATTACGGTAGAGGAGAGTGTCGAATAGCCGCATTGCCTCTCTGGATAACACATATCCAGCACCCCCCGAGTTGTAGCTGACCGGAAAAAATAGAGTCCGAAAGTCAAATTTTGTGGTTCTTTGGCATTATCGGGGGGATGCAAGCATGAGCTTTTTCTTTGTCAATTTTTCTAATAAAAATAAACGCCGCATTTCTAAACGTGTTTTGACGTTTTCGAGCCGTAAAAACTATAGTTACGCGAAATAGATATACAAAGTTTTTACCAAAAATACGCAAAATATCAGTGTTTCGACCGAAAATATGCACTTTTGTATAGTAACGTGCTAGTACTTATTTTAATCGTCTTTTTGGTAAGTTTTAACTATATTTAAAGTGAAACAACTAGCCAAAAACTTAGAAAATTTGCAAATTTTGCTCGGAACCCCCCCGATAAACAAAAAGAACTGAAATTTCCAAATTCTGGCTGCGACTAAATTTGTGAAGATGTTTTATTCGATAATAAGAGCAAATACCAATTTTGGATTAGTCCGTAGGACAACGTGATGAAACCATCCGTGCTCCTTCGGTCTCAATCTCAAACCAGTATAATGAGGCTCATTTGGGTTAAGATGCGAGAGGTATTCGCGAAGGTTTTCCACCACGACGTAAGTGTCGTCGTCAGCCTGAAAATTATCAATTTTTCGTTTAATCTCAAGCACCTGAGGCTACAGAAGAACAAAATGCATAGCCTTAGCTTTAGATACCTTTAAATACCAATCAAAATCGCGTGAAATATGTGTATATGAATAGTGGAGGGCGTAGATCGTTTTGAAGAACAGGTTCTCGTATTTATCCTCGAGGCCTGGAAGAGAAATTTAGGGTATTATCAACTGGAAATTGTCGAAGTATGTTTTTTTATTTACCTAGTTTTTCATGTCATACTTTTTCTAGATCTTGGCTACGTAAAATACCTACGCCCGTTTCCTGTCATAACGTCGAAATTGATAAGTTTTGTGTTGTTATTGTTTCGAAAGGTTTTGGGGGATTTTTAGAAACATTTTTTTTGATACATTTCGAGATTATGTGCTGATTGTTTAGTTTCGTTTCCTGACTGCCTCTATTTAGAATGAAGCATACTTTTTCTAAATCCGTGAGGTACGAAAACCCGATTTATGATATTGTCGACCTCGCATAATGTCGGCATTGTTGCGTACTATTTAAAGGATTTTCCGGCCGATTTGCTTCTGATAAAATGGTCACGATCCAAAATGGACAGTACGAATTTCGCCTTTTTGGAAAGTAACGAAATGATTTGTAAGTGCCGCCCACCGGTAGAAAATTATAATTTCGTAAGCTACCCGCAAATACCGTAGAAAAGGGTATCGTATCAGCCAGTTGTCCATCGATCTCAATCGGCGCATTCGTGTAGAATTGGCCGTGGTCACAACGGGGTAGCCAGGTTTCGTTCACGGCTGGCACCTAGGGAAGGGATAGAGAGAGAGAGAGAGAGAGAGAGAGAGAGAGAGTCAGAGGGAGAGAGAGAGAAAGAGAGAGTGCAGATATTTCCGGTTAAATTCGAGTAAACTATGACAAAAACTAAAATTGACACCAAACCGGCGTACAAATTTTACAAAAAAGGTGTTTCGCAGAAAAACTCGCTAGAAATGGTTAGGTCGCTGGTAATAGCTGTGCGTTAAGGCGTCATAAAGTACCGACCCGGTGATGCGTTTTCGACGACGTCATCACCCAACAGAAAAGCGAACCGCGGCGCGGAAGCGCTGCGGCTGCCGGGGACGATTTGATCCACGCGTCCAGCGCATCCGAGCGATTCCTGTGAGTAAAATGGCATCATTTCCAGTGAAAAACGGTTAAGATTTTATAGGATACTGCGTGCCTACAAGCAGATTTTCGCGAACCGAAAAAATGTTTCAAAAATATTAATGCCTGTACTCTCCGGCTGACGCTTAATTCTCTGACCGAAGGTGATGATAGTAAAGTCTATTGAAAAATGGTTTTTACTTTACTCTCACCATTCCGCTGGAGTCATCGGAATTGGGCCGGAAACGGGATGAAGTAGAGTAAGTAGTAGCGGTAATGGCAGCAGAAATACCAGAAGAATCACAGCACAGCATCCGGCAAGAATTAGTGGTTTCTGGCGTAATCGACGCGTAGGGAAGTGCTATAAACAATAGGATAGGCAAAAAGGTATGTGTAGGTATGTGTGTAGATCAAAATGAGCTGTCTGATGATCTGTCGGAGTTTTGGGTGCCGGGATTGTCGACATTTTCTTATAAATTTTTATAAAATATATTTCTAGGGCTGGAGAATGTGAAAATAATCACATTGCACTAGAAAAGTTAATGAGATAAACTTGCCTCCCAAAACCACAGCCTGCTTGCTTCAATGTCCATGCCATCCATGCCAAAGTCAGTGTCTGCCGGCACGCCACTTTTCGATCTACCTCATTTCCATGCATCGTTTTCCAGGTAGGTCTCCTCAAAATTCCGCTTTTCTGGCGGCCGCCCTTTGAGAAAGCCGCTTTTACTAGACTAGGCGACTAGCACAGATTCTTTCGAATAAAAGACTGTAGGTTGGCATCGTCCAATTGCGGATACCACTAGAAATTTTTTGGTATCCGGAGACGTCTAAAAAAGCATGTTTCGACGCAGATTAAATAGGAATGTACCAGATGGTTCCAGTCGCTTCGCGACTGTAACCATCTGGCCTTCGGGCTACCCTTCTTTTCATACACCATCACATCCATCCCTACCTCTCCCAAAATACCCCGCTGATGGCTTCAGATACCTCCCTAGCCAAAATCCCTTCAAAAACTACCTACATACCTTCCTGATGGCTTCAGATACCTCCCTAGCCAAAATCCCTTCAAAACTACCTACATACCTTCCTGATGGCTTCAGATACCTCCCCTAGCCAAAATCCCCTTCAAAAACTACCTACATACCTTCCTGATGCCTTCAGATACCTCCCTAGCCAAAATCCCTTCAAAACTACCTAAATACCTTCCTGATGGCTTCAGATACCTCCCTAGCCAAAATCCTTCAAAACTACCTACATACCTTCCTGATTTCAGATACCTCCCTAGCCGAAATCCCCTTCAAAAACAAAAATAACGACCGACCGGATGGAATGAGAGAAAAAAAAGAAATGAAATCCCCCGTGAAAATTTTCATCCACGAAACGCGCGCCACCTGGCTCACTATGTCCAAAATCACCCCAGCCTCCGTCCCCACCCCTTTTACTAAGGAAAAAACTTTCAAAGTTAATTTTAATAATTTAAATTAAAACTTTTTCATAATTTTTTTATCAGTTTTGGGGTTTCTGACCACGCTCTATCCGAATCCGAAAAGACCTAAGCTCTAGCTCCTTTCCCCTTCGAGTTGAATCTGGGACATGACGGACGGACAGACAGACACCACAGCAAAATTATTATAGTAGATTTCTGCTTTTAACGCGGTGATTACCCTCGGCTAGCGCGCCCAAGATTTGAATTTTGTAGCTAAAGAAAAAACGCTAAAAAGAAATCCTTTCTAGCTCTATAATAGCTACTTCCGCTATTCTTGCTTCAGAAAAATGTCAAAGTTGCCTGTTTCAACTAAATGTCTAAAATTTTCATAAACTTTTAAATATATCGAACATACAGTAACGTGCAGAGATCCTTATAGAACCCAATATTTTTCCGAGGCAGTCTAGCAGCGATTATTTGCTTAAAATCCATCCGCTAATTAATGAAATTCAGAGAAAATTCCAATGTTTCACAATTTTTATTGGTCTCGTTTGGAGAATCAGGCCCCAACGCCGAAGAGTTGAAAACTAACCGGTGCCCGCGGTACCGTACCCCGCATGGCAACGGAGACGTTGCGCGTTCGGCTGGTGCACCGATTCTTCTGATTTTCTTGGATTTTTTCCCGCTCCGCTAATTACTCTAGCTTCTCTCTTGTTTTGGCGCGCGCAGTCTTTTTTTGGCCATCTCAATCTTACCGTTTCCCCGCTATCGTTTTCTATTATTTCTATTTTATTCCGTTCGCTATTTTCTCCGCCGTCCTCTCCTCTCAAAGTCCTCTATTTCAGGCGGCCAATGTCCGACGAGTTTCTACAAGACACGCTCAAGCGGACCCACGATGATGGCAACGGGCCGGCCGTCAAGCGAGCACATCTACAGGATGATGATGGTGGGCTTTTCGAGGTTTTGGACTTTACGTGAAGGAGAAATGCCGTTTCCCTTGGCTTATTTGGACGTTAAAGATCGCCTAGAGTCTAATATACATTCTGAAAAAGTGCAAATTTTGCAACGGCTTATCACTTTATTCTTTTTTTTCAGAAGATGTCCTGCTGAAGATACTCATCCCATCATCGGCAGTCGGCGCTATCATCGGAAAGGGCGGCGAGACGATGCGCACACTCAAGAACGACACGAAATGTCGGGTGCAGATGAGCAAAAACCAGGACGTATATCCAGGTACCTGCTTTTCTTTCTTACGAAAATCCGCTTTTCTTTCCAGGCACAAACGAGCGGATCTGCCTGGTGCGAGGCCGCATCAGCCAAGTGATGATCGTCATCGAGACGCTAATGGGGAAGATTCGCGGCAAGGTGGAGGGCTCGGCACGCGATCCATTCGACCACAAGGATGTGCCGAGGGCAAATGAAGTGAAGATCCTGATGCCGAACACGTCGGCGGCGATGGTGATCGGAAGGGGCGGGATGAACATTCGCGATATTCGAGAGGGAACCGGATGTCAGATTCAGGTGTGTTTATTTGCCCTCTAGCTCAAGAGGGACTATTTGGTGCGGATGCTTTCGCATTATCGGGAGGGGTAACCGAACCTTTTCTGTATAAGTCTAGAAATGTCTAGTGACTTAATCGCAAGTGTTTTTAGTAAAAACGACTATTTTTCAACTACAAACTATCTAAAAAGTTTTCGAAAATGACTATTTCGGTCGAAAAAATCCGCATTTTGACGTTTTAATCATATTTTGTATAGTTTTCACGTCAGATCCTAGGAAAAGTCAGTACCCGATAATGCGAAAGAACCAGCTTATATACGAAAGAAAGGATCGTTATGGTTATATTTCGCGGGGAGGCAAATGATTTATTATTTATTATTATTGATGAATTCCCGCCTTCCATGTCCTAAGATATTTGGGCCAGTTTTTGTCTTTCTGACGATTGGAATATCGCATTTTTTAGGTTTTCCCCAAATCGGGCACCGTCGAGGCGCAGAGCTCACAGGAACGCGTCGTCACCATGGCCCACGATGACCTTCACGTACTCATCCGCCTTTTTTCAAGTATTTTTGCTTTTCTAGAAGCTGCTCGAGGCCGTTGAACGGGTGCTGGAGAGGGTGGCCGCCGATCCACAACACGCCCAGTATGCCGACAAGGATCACGACAGCTTCATCTCGGTCCGTTTGCATTTCTTGGTGCTTTTTGTCGAAGGATATGCTCAAAGACGTCTTCCTTGCTGGTAGAGTTGGTTTTTTTCGGCGAAACCCCAACTGTTTGGTTAGAAAAATTGGCAAACTTACTCGCCAAAAAGTTTGTGCACTTTTTTTCTAGAGTTTCTGTTGCTGTTTCAGTTCGCCGAAAAAAACCAACTCTACTGGTTGTCATAAACGCGTTTTTAGGGTGCCTCGGCGTCGAGCGGCTTCTTCTCGGCCCAATCTGCCCTCAACGCGCCCAAGTTCAACGGCTTCTCGTCGGCCGGCGCCTTCCAGTTCAACCCGCTGCAGAATCTCGGCAACAATGAGGTAATTTTCGGCTTTTCGTTTGCATTATTTTCTTCTCTAGCTGCTCAGCTTCCTGGACAGCCTGCAGGCAACGCTGCGCACTTCCGGCTTCAACGAGATGGCCGTCACGGAGGTGATGCAGGCAATGCAGGTTCATTTTCCAATTACTTTTCAATATTTTCGTTTTAGGTGTTGGCCAAGTACAACATCATGGGCCTCGGATTGGGGCTCGGCGTAGCGGCAATGGCTCAGATGAGGGGCGGTCAAGAGAATGGCGGCTACCCCGCATCGAATGTGTTCAGTGGAAGCACGACGGCCCTCGACCAATCCTTCAACACACAAGGGGTCAGTTTTTCATACCTACAGGGAAACTTTGTTGAGTGTCCCCGTAGGTTCGAAGTGGGGCCAGGTCATTTTTGTGTAGAATTTTTCGCTGATTAGAACGTAGCCTTCAGAATCTCCGAAACGACAACAATACGAAACTTATGATGCTTTCCAGGGCAAAAACGGCCGAAGTGCGCTATTTTCCCTTCTTTAGAGCTTCGTAGCTTTTCGAATATGGTCCAAGTTCCACTTTCATCAGCGAAAATTCTGCACAGAATAGGCTTCATCTCGAATCCGGGGACGCTAAAAACGTCTCTATGTTAGCAGACAGGCGTTTCGCGTCTTTAGACGCCCTCGGCAAGGCCAGATAGGTCCAGATTCATAGGATCAGACTCTGATCTGAGCGCGGGCCTATTTGGCCTTCCCGAGTGGAAGCGCATGCAAAAGTGGTATCTAAACCTGCTGTTTCCAGAATCAACCGACGGGCAGTCAATGCTGGGGCTACAGCATCTCGCAAATGGGTCAACCGCAGAATATGGTAATACCCGGTTTACGATTCCTATCGCTCATTTTATTGTAGCCACTTCTCACGCGTCTGAACACCGTCGAGGCGGGCGGTCACGCGGCGTCCGTGATCAGCAGCATGGAATCGAGGGAGGAGAATCAGCTCGACGTTCAGGTATCAATTTCCTTTTTTCTTTCGTCGGTCGTAAAGAAGTCTCTTTATTTCCGCACCGCCCTAACTGGGGCGACTTTCGGAGCTGATTTCGACTATTTCAACGATTTTGGATGTTGGTACTCGAAATCAGGGCTAAAAGTCGTTCTAGAATTTTCTGAATTAATCCGACGCATAAAAGCTTTTTAGTACGCATCTTTGTACATTTTTTAATTCCGTATTTTTTAGGTTCCCGACTCGTACATTGGCGCAATTCTGGGATCGCGTGCGCGCACCCTGATCGACATCCAACAACAAACCGGGGCCAAGATCACCGTCCACAAGAGGGGCGAGGAGCCGTTTCCGCTTCACGACGATGACACGCGGCTTATCAGGTAGAGACTTCA
The DNA here is from genome assembly GCA_038088335.1 of Mesorhabditis sp. LJ9110. Taxonomy (NCBI): domain Eukaryota; kingdom Metazoa; phylum Nematoda; class Chromadorea; order Rhabditida; family Rhabditidae; genus Mesorhabditis; species Mesorhabditis sp. LJ9110. The sequence continues at coordinate 198,119 of JBBGBA010000176.1, read as the reverse complement.
CTGATTTCTCGAGTTCAGTATGATTTTGGCATTAATCATTTCTTTTCAGTATTGTCGGCGATGCGGACCAACGCCTTGCCGGACGTCTTCTGATCGAGCGCGTCATCAACGACAATTTCAACCGTCGCCAAGTGTCGTGAGAAGGCACCATCTGCTCGCCTCGATTCTCGTTCATCTCCTTGTTATCTCCATTCCCTATCTCTCTCTATTTCCATCTGATTATCCATTTGTCGCCGTTTGTCCGTTATTTCCAATTGTTATGTTGATATACACACTTTCACAAACACTTTTTCACACGTTCCCTCCGAATAAAATATACGTTTCCGGCAGTTTTGCGTAGGAATACTGGGAAATACGAGCCTCTGCTTACAGGCGAGTACCAACTTTTGGGTTTGAAATCGAATTTGTGAGATGCTGCCAAGCCACGTGCTGAATCACGATTTATTAGGCACAGAAATAGAGGTTGTCGCGGGGTTAGATAACCATTCCAACACGTCGATCAAGCGCAATATCAAAAAAACATGAATTAACGATACAATTTCAACCGAGCAATGTGATTTTACGAATTTGTGTAAGTGAGTATGCCGGGGGCAAGCGTGACTGAATTAAGCAGGTTGCGGCTTCTTCTCTTCGCCGTCGGCAGCATTTCCTCCTCCGTCCTGGGTGCCAGACGTCTCGGCCACGCTTGGACCATCGTGGATGTTGGTGGCTCCACTGGAAAACGCGGGCAATTACACAGCGCGAGCCAAAACAAAACCACGGCCCGATCAAAACTATGCGCACCCGAATCTTGAAGTCAAACCCTTGTAAATAGTTTCTTGTGGATTATCGAGGGGGATTTGGTCCAAAACTGCCCGTTTTTTGTCGAAAAAAAATCGATCTTTTTGAATTTTTGTTAAAAATCTAAAGTTTTCCGTTTAATAAAACCCAAGGAAAAAAAAACAATTTAGAAACACCTGCCCGATTTATATTAGAAAACCTGCAATATAAGAAAAAAAGTTGCCCCCGAGTTTGAGGGAAGCCGGATTCGAAAGGTTTCGTAAAAGTGAAGAGGTTTCCACCTGAAGGCTTTTCCGTACAAAAAGATACTTTGATATGACGCGCTTGCTATTTTCACAGCAGGGAAAATTTGCGAAACGATGCCTTTTGCCAAATTATCCAATTTCCGAGTATGACGAAAAGAAATTACGAAAATACTTTTTGAGACCCCCTATCTTAGAGGCCGAAAACGCTTACGGCTCCTCATCACCGCCGATGACGGGCCGCTGGAAGTGGCCGATGGCGCCGAGCAGGTTGACCACTTTGAGCATGTCGGTGCGCTGCTTCTCGCGAACCCAGATGTAGTCGTTGCAAAAGTTGACCATGTCCTGCGGGATCCCGGGCGGCATCTTAGGCGCAGTATGGCGTTGCACCTAAAGGGTAAAAGCTACAGGAGAATTCTGATGCCTACCAAGCCCTCCTTCACTTCACCGTTCGTCTTTCCGGCATGCGGGAGCTCGCCGTTCGAGTAGATCTCGACCACCAGACAGCCAAACGCCCAGACGTCCGTCTTGTAGGTGAACGTGCCGAGCTGAACAAGATTTTCAAAATGAACAACTCGGATAGTACCGTCAAAATCTCCGGGGCGAGCCAGCGAATCGGCAGGCGCTGGTTCGCATTTTTCGGCAGCAAGAACACGGGCCCACGCACCGACAGCCCAAAGTCGCTGATGCGCAGCTGAAACGACATTTGGGTTCAGCACCAAAATTCTGAAATTTGTTACTGGACTGTTATCAGAGGGAAACCAAATTTTTCCAGTAATCCTGTACAGCTCGACACAATAATTGTAGAATTTTACGTGGTTTTCAGATACAACAAAAGCTCATAAAAATTATGAAATATTTTTAAATTTAGCAATCAAAAACAGCAAATAGAAATAAGCTTCCCCAAACACTCCAGTACCATAAATTTTGGTAAACCGAAACAATGGATAGGTGAAAAATGAATTCTTCTTAGCACGCACCCGCTCGCCATCGTACAGACAATTCCGGGCCGCCAGATCGCGGTGGATGACCTCCTTCTGGTGGATAAACTCCAGGCCACACGCACACTAGCAAATCAAATAACAACATGTAAATCGTGTAAAAACCTGGAACATGATGCGCTTGAGCTCACGGCGCGTCGGCTTCGCCTCGGACTTGAGGAATTTGAGCAGATCGCCGCCTTGGATCAGCTCCAGCAGAATGTACATGGGATTTTCGAGGACAGCTACGCCATAGGCACGGACCTAATCGAAAACTGTCTAAAATAAGGAAATGTCACCCACCACATTCGGATGAATAAGGTCACGCATCACACGGCTTTCCTGCATGATCTCCTTGCGCTTCTTCTTGGCGGCCGCCACCTCGCCTTTGGCCTAAAACTAGGCGCTCAGGATCGTGAGAAAAGTTACCAGTTTAATGGCAACATCGACCTGCTTCGGCTGAGGCCCTTTCCGGTTGAGTTGGCCTTTCCAAACCTAGAATTTGGGCGATGAATTTGTCAAAAAAAACGGTCAACCTCGCCAAATTCTCCATTTCCCAGCTTTTTCTCCAGCTTCACGTCCTTGTGCTCGTACTCCCAGATCTGACGCGGTATCGGCTCCTCGAGACGGCATTTTTGCTGTAAAAAGGGCGTTGAGAAGAGAAGTAGAAGTAGACACCTTGGCGTCTGCGCGGCTCTCGCCGGCGGCCGGATCACTAGTGCTGTAGTAGTTAATGAGGTCGGTGAGGTTGCGAAAACACTAAAAAAAGCTCGGTAAGAGTCTAATCCAAAATGACGCCACCTTTTTCTGGTCAACGGAATACTGCTCTTCGACCAGATGGACGATCATGTGCTTGATGGGTCCCTTCGGCTTGTCGGCCTTCTCCTTGGTCAGCCCGCGCTTGCCGCTCATGTTCACCGATTTAGCCGTAGTCCCTCGGCCGCTGTCCTGAAAAAAAATCGAGTCATTATCGTAGCTCATCCACATTTCTCACCCGCTGACTTCTGTTCCGCCTCGGGCGCACCACCGGGCCGCCACCATCGTTCTGGTAGAAGGAGATGATGATTTCCTTTTCTTGCTTCTCCTCGGGCTAAAATGGGTTAAACTGAATGCTCGGCAGTGGAACATTTTTTTTGTGCTCCTCGCCTAAAACCTGGGTCATTGGTGCCGGAAGCGGTTGAGAAATGTTCACAAGCTACGCCTGTCCGTTCAAGGTTCAAAATTAACCCAAAAGTTAACTTTTCAATGTTGTACAAATGTTCCTAACAATTTTAGGCGCACAGAAACAATTTTTCGAACAGTTTTCGACTAGGGCGAACCTTTTGAAATCCTCGGCACATTTAGGCCCTGAACTGGTATAAACTGGTGATATTTTGAACATTTCAATGCAGATTCCGACGCGAGAAACCGTTTTCCGGGCGAGGAGCATCAAAATATAGCAACGCCGGTAGGGCTGACCTCTGAGATCCGCACCAGGAATTGCCCATCTTTCACGAGCAGGGTGGCGATGTCTTCACGGGGCAGAAGTCCTGGAAAGAAAGCATTGTACAAATGGAATTACAACGAAGAATCAGGAAAACGAGAAAATCAAGTGAACAGAGGAACGTACCATGGTAGTAGACGAGGTTAATGACATCTTCGGGAGGGAAATCTGTTCGCCGCTCTTCCATGGGAAGCAGCGGTATGTGTGTGGGGGATTATGGGCACAGAACGGACATCATTTTGATGTAAAAATTAAATGCAAAGATTTTAATGCAAATCTTTACGTAGTTTCTAAATTTCAGCGCTTCGCGAGGGCAAGGACGCGCAATTTATACTGTTGCGCGACGTTATGAAAAAGTTTCTAACATTTTTCTAGAGTGTCAAAAGTGTTTGAAAGTTTCTAAATGTTGCCGTTTTTTTAAAAAATAACGTGGAATTTATTAAATTAATTTGTTAAATTAAATTGATTTGTGGATTTTTTACAGATTTTGCTCTAAAAAGAAATTCCGCTATGCTACGCCTAAGGCTGGATTCTATCTTGTGCGCGCTACCGTAACGGCAGCGCAAAATCCCCCTCGCACGATTTCGTGATTTTGCAGAATCTTTCCAATTTTCTTCTTTTACTCCTTTTTTGGCATTTTGTTTCGTTTTTCTTTTCGTTTCTGTCTTGCTGGAAGATTAATTATTGGCAGACTGTTTTTGTCCTTCAGCGGCGGCAGTCTGCGCGTTAGTTAGAAAGTTTGGTCCCCGCAGATGCGTTTCATTCAGACAATTCCCCTTGATCTGCCACCGCTCTCTCAAGCCGGACTTTTTTTTGCCTACTCCTGTAAAGGTGAAAATTGACCCAGTCCAACTAATAATATCGTCTTGCTTTCCCTTCTGTACGTTCCTACCACGCTTTGTTTAATTTCATACATTTCAGAGATGTCTGAATACCACAAGAGCGATGCGGCCGTGCCGGAAGTCACGCTGCCCGGCCCGATCGCGCCCGGCACCGACGGCGAAGCGGTGGATCTCTACAGCAACTTCTTCAAATTGGACGTATCCGGCGAGACGATGGTCTACAAGTACGAGCTCGACGTGACCGCCAGCCGATACGAGGACATGGACGATGTGACAAAGAAGCACGTGATGCTGACCCGCGAACCGGCGCAAGGGTTGGTTTTTGGTTTTCGTTTTATTGGTATTTTTGCTTTCCCTAGCTTTAGTATAGCCGCTTTCTGGTTATGCCTTTGGGCTTCTCCGTTTCGGTTCATTCAGGTTTTCAATTCTCTATCAATGTCTAAATTTAGGGGTCTCCGTCTGGTCTACCGGGAGATCTGCTCTCGGATCGTCAAACACTGCATCACTAGCGAGAATGGGCTGCCGAACTGGGGCACCTGCATGTTCTACGATCAGCACCGTCTGCTCTACGTCATCGGCCGGCGCATCGACAGCGAAGGGATGATCACGGCTCGGTATCCACTGCCTGATGAGAGGCTCTATGCCCCCTTCAAGTTTGCTCGCCTGGAATTCCGCTATGCTGGCCAGATGACGGTGAGTTGTTACTAATTGGTGCAAATATTCTTATGTTTTAGTTGTCCAACTCCACCATCTCGGAGCTCACCGGTCCGCTGGCCCGCACCAAGGACGACCAATCCGCAAATTGCTACGTCGAGGTCGCCGTCTCGAAGAGCTGCTTCGAAAACCTCGAAAATGGGCAAGAAGGTCAAGCTCGGAAGTTCTTGTGCTTCTCGAGGAACCGAATTTTTCTGCGCAACCCGGTTGAAGCTCAAGATTCCAATGTAATGTAATTTTTTTATGTTCATCTTTGCTTTTAGTTGTCGGAGCAGAAGCAAATTCTGCTGGGTTCCAAGAAGAGCGTGGAGCTGATCGCCGGCGAGGGCAATCAGCCGCAGTTGGCCCTCAATATCGATGCAGAAAAGGGCTGCTTCCTGAAGGCCGGCCCGATCTTGGATACTGCGCGCCGGATCTGCAATGTCCAATCGCCTACCGTGGGATGGAGCATGGAAGCGGTCGAGAAGCTTAACCGCGTGCTAAAAGGTGTGTTTATCAGTTTATTTCCGCATTTCTTTTTGCTTGATTTCATGTCGGTTTTTCAGGTGTGCTCGTCGGTACCAGCTACGCTGGGATGCACCAGAACTTTCGCATCGACCGCATCGTCCCGGAGACCGCCCGCAACGCCAGGTTCGAGACCAAGGAGGGCAAGACATGGACGGTCGAGGAATACTTCAAACAGCATCGCAATGTCGCCATCGAGTGGCCGCTGGCTCCGTTAGCAGAAGTGAAGCGCGGCCCCGGGCGTAGCCACTTCCCGCTCGAGTTCCTGGCAGCATACGAAGGACACATTGTGCCGACAGCCAAGCAAACGCCCGAGATTATGAAGACTTTCGTTCGCGTATGTCATTCCCCATTCCATATATATATTTTAATTTTTCCAGTCTGCCGCAATGGTACCGGATTATCGCCAAGGCGCCATCATGAATCTGATCAAGGAACAGAATATCGGCCTCGACCTCAGCCAGAGCGCGCATCTGAAAGTCAACACCGTCGAACCAATCGGGGTATTGCTTTGTTGCTGATCTAAACCTTTTTAGTTCAAAGCTAGAAAGATCCCGGCCCCGCTAGCCGTCTACCAGCCTGGAAGTGCAAACATTAGTCAAGGGACCTGGCGCAAGCCGCAGGGCGCCGGCTTCTTAGTGCCGAAGACGCTTCAGAAATGGGCGTTCTTCGCCGTGTCGGATCGTCCCATCAGCAACTTTGATGCGCAGCGCTTCACACAAGGCTTCGCGGACGAGTGCAAGAAGCGACAGATGAACCTGCCCCCATGCGCTTACATGGATGTATGTTTGCTTTTATCATCTTTTGCGCTGTTAGGAAGTTGCGGGGGGGTTACGGCGTGGGCTCCATCTCGCAGTTGTTTCTTTTTGCTTTTCGTTGTCTACATCCTTTCTTTCCAGGTCCTCGGCTCAGAGAAGCTGGAATGGGCTTTCATGAACCTGCGGCAGAACGGCTTCGACTTTGCCCTATTCGCCATGGAAGATCAACTGAAGCTGCAAGACCGTCTGAAGTACTTGGAACGAACGTTCGAAGTGGCCAGCCAGAACATGAAGTGGTCGACGGCGCAAGCAATCATGACTGGGCGAAAGGCTGCCACCCTCGAGAACATTGTGCAAAAGTTCAACGTGAAGCTTGGCGGCCAGAACTACGCGGTCAGGCGCGGGTACGTCCTTATTTTTCGGACTGAATTTTGCTTTTAGGAAGGGATTTACTTCCGAGCTGCACAAGGGCGAAGCGCTTGTTTTGGGCATCGGCCCCGTCGAACTGATGAAAGACCTCGACGAGGCTTGCTTCCAGAAGCTCGGCGGCCAATCCAGCGCGAAGCCGGTCGTCCTTTCGGTAAGATGGTTTTGTTCTGCCGACATGTTTCTTTAGTATTCCGGAAACTTTGGTGAGGTCAACGGCTCTTTCATTGGCGACTTTGTGATCGAGAAGTTTGCGAATCCGCAAGACGCCAAGGTGAGAGAAGTCTCTCCTCGATTGCAAATATCGTTTTAGGTCATGGGCGGAAATCTTGTTGCGAAGGCGCTCACGGCGCTTCAAGCTGTTCCGGGGCGCATGGACACGCTGAAGCGCGTCGTCATCTACCGTAGTGGCACGATCGACACGGACTTGCAACGAATTGCTGCTGTTGAAGTGCCAATGATTCTGGGGAAGATCCGTGAGGCGTTGCCCGGGAAATCGATCCTTTTCACCTACATCATGGCGCACAAGGATCATCACGTCCGCTTCTTCAACCAAAAGGTGAGTGATTTGGAAAGAGACTTCTTTTTAATCCGGTTTTTCTTTGCCAATACGGTGCTAATGCAGTTAAAGAGCAGTCCGAAGTTGATGGTATGAAGTTACAAAACGCGACTTCAGCTGCTTGGTTTTTAGCTTAAGCCTAGGCTTCTTCTAGCGTTAACTATCTGACGTATGCTTAGGTTTAAGCTTAAACCCAAACTAAGCTTACCTTGGGCTTTAAATTGACTTGCGAGGTCAAAATAGAGTAGGATTACGCTTAGCTTAGTGTTCCAGAGGCTTCGAGCTTAAGAAACGGCATTCTGAGCGTTTTATAGTCATAGCCTAAGTGCGTTAGCACCGCCAATATTCATTTTTAGATCGTGAGCGGGGATACGCCGGCCAAGAAGAACATTCCGCCGGGCACCGTCGTCGACCGGTTCGTCATCAGCCCCCATGGACGTGAATTCTACCTGAACGCGCACACGGCCCTCCAGGGCACCGCCAAAGCTCCAAAGTACACCGTGCTCTACGATGACGCCAACTTGTCGATGGACTATCTACAGGTTGAGGTCGTTTCCGCTGCATTAATTTTGCTTTTAGGGGATGACTTACGACTTGTGCCATATGCACCAGATCGTCAACCTGCCTACGGCTCTTCCTAGCCCCTTGCGCATCGCCGCCGAGTACGGCGACCGCGGACGTCGGCTTTTCAACGAGTTCATGTAAGTTTGTTTTTGCTGGCAATCGTTCTTTTCCACGGGAATATCCGACCTAGTTTCTATTCTTATTTTTCCAGGAAGGGGCACGATGCGGCCAGCGCAGTCGACTTCCATGCGCTCGAGTACTGCAACAGCAGCACCTTCAAGGCGCGCCGCATCAATGCTTGAACCAGACATTTCCTTCTTTTTAATCGATTCTGTGATTTTTACTACTAAACCCTTGTGAATGCGCCTTTCATTTTGCCTGTGCTTTTCGGTGTGAACTGTGGATAAATGGTACTAAATCTAATACACAGGATCAAGCCAACATTTTCTCATTAAAGCGTATCAGATGGATTTGTGGCGTGGCTGCGGCAGCTTCGGGGCGTACCTGCGCAGTGGGGTGGTTTGGAAAGGGCGGCTAGCAGAGCTTTTAAAGGGGCTACGAAATGCCAAAATCGGAGGCCTCTGTACACCCAGGGGCCCGGGAAGCTCGCAATTTGAAATTGCCTGGTTGACCTCGAAATCACGTTCTCGGCGGTTTCTGGGCCAAATTTGATGATTAAAACACCAAAACTATTTACAATTGAGTGAGGATTTCAAGAACGGGCTCAGAATGCGCAAATTATAGTGTTTTCACAAATAAAACGGGCAAAAACAACTCGCGCAAAAATCGAAAAAGTGAGGGATATTGTCCCGCAGCGCCCGCTGGCAATTTGCCAGAAATCAAAGAGCCTTCCCAAAAGGGCTTTGATTTGGCAGTTCGGAGCCCCTTTAAGGGAAATTCATACAGGGTGGTCCATAAGTATTGTCGTGCGTTTTGGCCAGCTGTATCTAATCGGGGCCTATGCAATCGGCTAGTTGAGCATATACTGATGCAGTTTTTTTTTCTTCTCTATTCGATGGTAGGATAGGTTGCACGATCGTTTTGAGATTTGGGGCTTGGAGGGCGTAGATTCTAAAGAACCTGCAAAATTAAGCTTAAAAATTGCTTTTTAGAGGCAAATCTGCAAACTAGAGTTTTCTTTTTTGCGGCTGTTAAACTTCTGTTAAAGTACGAGTGTTTCAGGGTTTTTAGGGCAGTTTTCAGGATTGTGTAAACTATTCCTCGGCATAAAAACTACACAAATTTTAGGTTAAGTAAGGAACCTTTCGGACTCGCGCGAGGGAAGGACCAAAAATTACCAATTTTCGACTTCTTCAAACGTTTTTCGAACCTTTTTGAAAGTTTTTCTGTTTTAAATATAGTTAAAATTTACTAATAACGGTCTAAAAACACTATATTTGATTACTAGGCCAACGGGGACCGCCAGGAAAAATTAATTAAAACATTTCTCTGATTTTAATCATTTTGTGTGTTTCAAATTTTAGGGACGGAACGGCAGAAATCAGCAGTGTAATGGCTTGAAGCTTTGCATGACCCAAATGATCAATGGATATTGAGATGAAGCTTCAGGCAGACTAGCAGGGGTTCTTGGGGAGCAGGAAAAACATTTTCGATAGTCCTGGGCAAGCTCGCTGTGAGCATTTGCCCCAGATACGACCCATTCAAAATTTAGGAAAATTTGCTGTCTCAGGCGTTTTTTAGGCACAAGAATCGTTTGGGATTCAATATTGCTTGATCCATTCAGTTACCCAATTAGCTGAGGCAGCAAGCACAGGTTGTTTGACAGGGGCCGGCTAGCGGAGATTCTTTGGGAGTAGGTTTCTAGAATTTTACGTTTAAGGTTTTTTGCTCGTGACCTGGAATTATTCATATTAATTCGGCGTCCTGGTTTGAGACTTTTAGGATGATGGGGCAGGCTAGCAAGGATTTTTGCGGAACCGGCTGTGTAATCCGCAGTGCTTCTTTGGGCCATTTTTTATCAAAAAAAATCTATATTTTTAGTATTTTTTAAACAAAATTTGTAGAGTTTTAGGGTTTAGAAATACTAATATTACGTTCAGAAAAATTTTCTCTATTTTTTTAGATCAATTCAATAAGCTGTAGCGCTAGTATATAACTTGAAACGCTTTATTGACAAAGACACAGAAATCGAATCACACAAAAAGCAGGTAAAAATCATCAATCGAATCAAAGAATGTAATGCAGCATCCGGTATCGTTTAAAGGCACAGCGACACATCAGCCAAAGCGGGTGAATAAGCTCATTTTAAAGGGCGGTGGAAGTGGCGATCCATGACGCATTAATGACCGTTCAGTTGAAGACGTCGCGCACATTGTCCAGCCCCAACTCTTTGCGCGCCATCTCGCGCATCTCCACCTGAAAATTTATGATTACCTAATTAATTGTGCCTATTCTAATTTTTAGATTGCTCTACATGAATGAGCGAATTAGCATTCTAAATTAAAAAATTACCAGCATTTTCTTAGAAACATTTTATTGGAAAACACAAAAAATCATTTTTTACCAGTTTCTCTTGCCGTAATCGATCTGGTTTTTTAATTGCCGCATTCCCTAAGGATCTCTGCTAGCTTCTCCCAATAATTTTTTCCATTCCAAAAAGCTCCCGGTTGGCTTGCGCCCCAAATTAAAAACCATAAGAAAATACTCGAAATTAAAATCTTTCAAATCTTCTCATGGTTCATGATTTTTGTCAACAATATTATTACTCGCCACTTTTGAACCACGCATAATTACAATACCTTTCGAATCTTTCCGGTGGCCGTCACCGGGAAATCCTCCATTTTCTTGATGCACACGTAGGCCGGAACTTTGTAGTGCGCTATCTAAAATATTTAATACATATAAAATATGCCTAGCTTTCCCATTATCGGGGGGGGGGCGGATTTTACCAATAATAAATCTATGTTTCAAACGGATAAATCATCCAAAAAATACTTTTGAAAAAATTTGGGAAACAAATCGGTTACTTTGATCGGAAAATTGATCTTTTTGTAATTTTTTAAACATTGTAAATTTAACAAAAAACTTGAAATGAAAAATAAAAGCGTTGTTTCACCAAATCAGCATTAGAAAATCTTAACAAGACTGTGAAAAGTATGGGTCCGAACCACATTAAACTCAACAGAACGCGCTTCTAAGCACCATTTGTCGAAACATTGAATTCAATGTTAAATAGAACTGACTTTTTTAAATATTTTTAACATACCTTTCCCTTGCAATCCTCGCGAATCTGCTCAGCAGTGACTTTTTCCTCAAATCCCTTGCGGAGCATCACCCACACGCATACCGCCTCACCGAAACGCTCGTCCGGCACGCCGATTACCTGAACCAATATAAAGGTAGATTACCTTAAAAAGGTATATAAATAGCTAAGCGTTTCAAATCTTTAAATTTGCCTTCAACAGTTCTTTAAATGGCCCAAAAGTTGTTGCAAAAAGCGTTAAACTTAATAAATGTTTCCAAAAAATTTCAGGGCGAGAAAATTTCAGATTGAGCAGTTAATAAAGTCGGACCGTGTTCCCGCAAAAGACAAACAGAAGGTAGGAAAATATATTAAGCAAGTGTATATAGAATTTATTACTATTATCGTAAACTCGAGAAATCACGGCTCGATATTCTTCAAAAAAAAATCGGTGTTTTAGAAAGTTTAAAAGTCTTTGAAATTCCCAATGCCGTAGTGTGTTATCAACCGAATCATCCTACTACTCCAAATTTCTTACGTAAATAATAGTTTTCTTAAACCGTGAATTACGCATTTTTCTATTTTCTTTAATAGAACCAGATATTAGCAAAAAATACTAATTAGGTTCATTCAATCGGTAGATTTGAAAAATTGCATGTTTCATAAAATTTTGAGGGCTAAGGAATTGGCAGACCAGTTAATCAGGATTTTAGTGAACGTAGGTGAAATTATTAAAATTCTAGACATTATATATTACCTCTAAATTTTTATCTATTATACTTTTAGATTTTTTATGTTTTGCATTCGAATAACCTGAAATTAGTCTTATTTTTAGAACATTACATGTTTCACAGCCGTTTAAACTCTAGCGAATTTTCGGCTAATTAGTTAAATGAGAGGGAATTTCAAAGCGAAATCTATTCAGCCAAAAATCATCAAAAATAAAATGTTCCCGTTTACCGTATTTTCATATCAGATTTTATATAAAATTTAACTGATTTTGTTTAATGAGTTGGTGCATTTTAACCAGAAAAACTTGGACGCTGCATTGATGGTAGCTTCCGATTCACTAATTTTTCCAAAAATTAAAATTCATGGAATTTTCTTTGCGTCATTTTCGCTCATTTTCGTTAAACTTCATTCAATTACCATTTTTACATGCAGAGCCTAAATTGTCAAGGCCAATCCTTTTCACCGGTGAAAAAAATGTGTTACACATATTTTTCAAATTTTGTGATTTTAGTTTAGGTTAATAGAATGGTAATCATTACCAAATTACCTGCGCATCGGCAATGTAGGGCAGTCGGAACATGAACTGCTCGATCTCGGTGGGGTAGATGTTCTCGCCGCCGCTGAAAACAAAAAAATATTTAGATTTGTATTTCATGTGGTTGTATATTCGAAGAGCTGCTGTATTTCAAGAAGTGGTTTATCAATTTAGGAGATCCACGAATTCGTTATTAAATCCAGGAATTCGTCATCACTGATGAGGTCATGATGACTCATCAGCCAAATTTTAGGAATTTTAAATAGCATAAAACCCATGATTTTACAAGCAATAAAAATCGGTTAAATAGAAGATTAAAATACTTACATTTTTTTTAAAAAATTATCGCGTTTCTTCTGTTTTCTGTAGGTAATTTTCAAACAACGGGAAATATAAACAAATTAATAAAATTACCCGTTATTAATATGGCAATCAATGCTTGAAAATTCGAACAAAAAAATGTTTCTAGAGCATCCGAAGATTTCAATGAATTTTTTTGTTTTAATTCAGATGGCATATAGGCGAAGACATCCTAGGAATTTTAATAATTTTAGTAAATTAACGATTTTGTTTTTAATACATAGCAATCAGTAATGTTTAAAGCCCGCTCTAAAAAAGGTGGCTAAAAAATGTTTCTAAAGCTGCCAAAGATATGATTGCATTTTTTGGCTGAATCAAACTAAAATTTCGTCCCATACCGAATAATCATATCCTTGGTGCGGCCGACGATGGAGATGGCCCCATTCTCATCCATCAGCGCCGTGTCCCTGCAAAATACACATTCTTTAAAAAACTTTGAAAAATTAATCAAAAACACTTTGCAAAAAACATAGGAATGTTAAATGATAAAAAATAAATTAATTTAATTTAGCCCAAGTTAACTTAAAATCGAACGAAATTCAACCCTTTGAAAATTCAAGGTTTCACGAAAATTTCAGGGCCACTTATCGGAATTAGGCGCAATCTCAGTTGATTGGATTCCAAAACTAAAAAAATTTCATCCCATTTTCTAAGTAGCAGATTGGAGCAATATTTAATATTTTTAATCTTATTTAGTAAACAATAAAACTTGCTATTAGAAAAGATAAATTTTCATTAATAAATATTGAGCAAAATTTTGAGGAAATTAAGATCCTTTAAAGATATTGAGGGAGATGCTATCGAATGTGTAAACCGTTGTAGAAATCTCTGCGATGCCCGGAAATAGCATATTTTTATTAAGGTGGTTGTTTACAAAAATTAAGGTTTTTGACAAAAAATTAGCAAGTTTCATAAAAATGACAGCTCGTCCTTTCTTTTGTTCTTAGTGATCAACAAAAATGAGCTTGATAAATCTTGAAAAAAATTATTGGCCCAAAATTCCGACCGATAAGCCTGAAATGTCATAAAAATAAGACAAAAATAATGGGCTGTACTAGAATATCTAAATATGGATATAAAAATAAAAACGAAAACAGCTACCCGGTGTGGTACCAGCGCGTGTCGGTGATCTCCTTCTTCGTCTTTTCCTCGTCGTTGAAATAGCCCGACATTAGCATATAGCCCCTGAAAATACAGATAAAATAGAGACAGATTTACCAAGCTACAAAGTATACAAACCAGACTACAAACTACAAAATCTACTGTAGACTACAAGAAAAATGCCAAAGGGATGTAATGTATCACCTGGCCATCAGCTCGCCCTTTTCGCCACGCGGCACAATTGTTCCCTCCGCGTCGACGACACACAACTGAAAACGGGCAGGCTAGCAGAGGTTATTTGGGAAGAGGGAGAGAGAGAGCGGGAGAGAGAAAGAGAAAGAAGAGAGAGCGGAGAGAGAGAGCGCGCGAGAGAGAGAGAGTAGAAAAAGACAGAGAACTAGCAAAAACCCTTTCGGAAATTTCCGAGACTCTGAAAAACCGAAATCTTCTCTCAGGCAGGCTAGCAGAGACCATTTTGGAACCATTCAAGGCTGGGTAAATCAGTTTCTACTCTTTTCCCCGTTACCTCGGTATGCGCGGCGACGTAGCCGACATTTTTAATGCGCTCGAGCGGGGCCTCATCGAGCCGCGACAGCGTCACAATTGGTGACAGTTCCGTGCTCCCTAAAAATGAGATTAAATTAAAAGAAATTTGCATTTTTCTGGTGGGAAAATTTTTAAGCATTAACAGCCTTAGGACCACTATAACCCGGAAAAATTCGCCGAGCTATCAAAATAGATGAAACATCAAAAAGTTTTTATAATTTTCTGCCATAAAAATATTCAATAACACATACACAAACACTATTTTTTTATATATAGTAGGAAAACTGTGACAACTTTAAGGTCGCGCCAAGACAAACAAAATGCGTAATCGTATCCGTGTAAAATCAATTAAAAGGACGTTCAAGGGATTCCCATAGATTTCGTTAGCCATATGAACCTGATTACGCCCAAAATACAAGTAAGGCGTGAAAATAAACTACAAATTAAATCTAAAAATAAATAAACACGTATTCATTTCGACATTTTTTTTAGAAATTACGAAAATTTACGATGATTTAGCTCAAATAGCACCGACAGTTGTTTACTCAAACATTAAGCATTCCAAAAAGAAAGCCACTTCGACTTGGGTAGGAACACATTTTTTGTAAACTTCAGCTTTTTAGCTTTTTAATTTTCGTTTTAGATCTAGCACTTATTGCGCCCTAGTAATTCAATAAAACACATTCTTGTAAAGTTTTTAATATTTTCGCATCGCAAAAGCTTATAAAAACTAGTAAAGATCTCAAAAATCTAAAATTTCTCAAACTGTTTTGTCCATTTTTCCTGCATTTTTGAGGAAAAAGACAGCGATCCTCGAAGCTTTTAGTTTCGAAAAAGCTCTAAGTTTATTTAAAGCGTTTTGATATTAAGACAGTGCAAAAAGCTATGATAATTGCTGATTTTCAATCATTTCGTCCGTCGCAAAAATCGGACATGATTGGACGACTCAACATTAAGCATCCCGGAAAAGGCTGAAACTTCTCCTGGATCGAAACACATTTTTTTGTAAATTTTACTTTTTTTGGTTTTGGCTATCATTGCAATTTAATTTTGGAAACCGTTACAGAAGAGTATCTTACCGTAGAGAACAGCCAGATCGCGAAGGCCAAGATCATTCACCATCCGCTCGCAGAGGGCCACCGGGCACGGCGAACCAGCAATGTAACCTGAAACATACCGGAATTTCGACTATTTTTTCCTTATAATTTTTCGAAATTTGTTGATATAATTGAAAAGTTTATTTGCTATCACAATGTTGAACATAATAATGTCAAATTTTCATAATTTACAATTCAGAACGTCGACATTTTTTTTGGATTTGGCGGGTTTTCCGGGAAAATTAGCTTATAAAATTTCGGCATTCTGAATTTCGACATTTTGAAAGAAAATCAAAAAGTTTCGTATTTGAGCTATTACAAAAGCTAAAGGCTAAATTTCACTTTACGGTATGGTCCCAAAACGTCAGTTTTTCGACTGGAATCGATCCAGCTCGATTATTTTGTGCGTTTCCAGTTGAAAAAACGATTGGGAAACGCTTCTGGACAAAGTTATTAGCTTTTGAAAATTGACCAAAATATTGGACTTTTCAAAAGGGATTGCTAGCTGAATACCCAATTTAAGCCTAAAAATAAGGCTTCGTGCCACCCGGGGCCTAGTCGCTTCGGATGGGTGCGAGGCGTTTCGAAATCGGGGCGCCTGAGGAGCGCAAGCGCCCAGGCGCCCGATTTCGGAAGAGTGGAGCGGCAGCCCATCCGAAGCGACGGCCGGCCTTGCCTGACAATGTTGGAGGCCACAACTAACTGTTATTTATCTATTTTATGCTTAAAATACTAGTTTTAAAAATTCTAAATGCTTTTATATAAGTACGTAAGCGAGAGCGCGAGCTGAGAGCGCACGCGCTAGAATGCGGGGATAGGAGTGTTGCGTAGCCTACACTCCTTAGCAAAAATATCTTTGAAACGTCATAATTTTCTTATTTTAAGTTTCCCAATTGTTTTTTCAACTGAAAACGCTTTATCTCATCGAGCTTTATCGTTTCCTGTTCAAAAATTTAGGTTTTGTTCACATACCGTAAAGTGAACTAGCGATTTTCAAAAGCTTATAACTTTGTCCAGAAGCGTTTCCCAATCGTTTTTTCAACTGGAAACGCACAAACCCATCGAGCTGGATCGATTCCAGTCGAAAAATCGACATTTTGGGACCATACCGTAAAGTGAAATTTTCCCAAGCTAAAAATGCATTTTGTCGTTACCGGATCGCAACGACGACAGATCGCGCCCCTCGATGCCGTGCTTGAACACGTCGACGAACATCGTCGGCGTACCGTACAGAGCCGTACACCTGGAAAGCCGTGTATCCCACTGGAATTCCCAAATTTTCTTTGCTCGCAAGCCCCGGTTTAAAAAAATTAAGCCAAAATACATACCTCTCCTCCTCGACGGCGTCGAGTGTCGATGCGGGGTTGAACCATTTGTCGGGGAACACCAGGGATTGCCTGAAAAATGAAAATGATGCCTTTAAAATAAGTTATGTAATATCAGGTTATATCAGGTTATTATACTGAAGTCATAATTTAATCTCCATTTCGTATTAGCGGGAAACATCCAAAAAAAATTTAAGGTCATTGAAAGAACATGTTTTGGTTTTTGACAATCTTAAATTCGGCACTCAGGAGCTGAATCGGCAGAAGTTCGTTTTCAATTCAGTTCTATTCCTCGAAAATGTTTGCTGCATTAGAAGTTTTTTGTAATTTTGGTTAATGACTGATTTTTGCAAAAACGGATTGATTAATTTCATTCTGGAAATGCTTTTTTTAATTTGGGATGAAACATTTTTTAGCAAAGTTTTACGTCTAATATCCTATCCTATAAGCGAGAAAAGTATGTCTGTTTTCTGTGCAGACGATTTCTCGGCCGTCAGGCCGAATTCCGGCTGATTTTTGGCATGGAGGTGGAGACACATCCTCTTTAAACTTTTTTGTTTTTCGAAATTCCTTCATTTAACGATTTTATAAGCGAGAAAAGTATCTCGCTATCCAAATGGATTTGGGCGCTAATTTTTGAGGGTAGATTGAAAAGCGAATTCTCCGATATATATTTTTGCGTTTTGCCAGATTTTATTAAATAATGTTTTATAAGGATTTTTCTGAAAGGTCCTTAATAAATCGCGGACGGGCCGTGGTGTCCGGGCCCTAACTCGAAGCCCTGATGGGATTCCGGGCTGAAATTTGTACCGTTTATGCAATCACGGATGGGGATCATGCGCAAGTAGTTAGTTTTTGAAAATATTTTAATTTCGTTGCGTAAAATGCAAATTTGGAAAATTGTTTTTGCCTGCTCCTAAAGGTTAAAAGTGGGTAATTGACAGGCTGGAAAGATAGAGCTGAATATGCCAAATCTTTCCCTTTTTAAATTTTTAAAATTGGTTGAATTTCCGGGGCGATAGAGCCGTGTTTTGTTTCGGAGAGGGCCGCCCTTTTGGAGCGCCTGGGGAGTACCCTCTGTGTCCCCCAGCCGTCCCGACTCGCCCCCCACCTAACCCATACCCAGGTGATAACCCCCAAGGTTTTCGAGCGCTGCCGGGTGGCTGGCCGAAAGGTTAACACTGAACAGCCACCTTCCTAGAGCGCCCCAGCAATGGGTGACGAATTTTTGGCCGCTACGCTCAAGGGGGAGCCGTCTCCCGATGGCCATACAATTTCAAACGCTCGCTCCCTTGGGACGCCAAGGGGTTCAGCTAGCCTGTTGCTGGACAAGCCAGACCCGGAAGGGATGGTTCGGCCTGACGGTCGTAATGTCGGTCCTGTTGGCACCAGTACCGATCTGGCGGACCCGGTAAGGTGTCGGAAACAGCTGAGCCTCAGCAGGGTACGAAGAAGAGAGGCCTGCCGATTGGACCCGAAGAGGTAGCAATACCGAGGTTCAATTGGCTGGGCGAGTAGCGGCACCTCCAGCTGTTTTCCGGGACAACACCCCGCGGCCTATCATCAAACACCGCGGCATCCCATGCAGATCGTGAAAATGCCTTCGGTGCCCAATACCAGCAGTAACTCGACCGGTACGCTCCATACGGGAAAGAAGCTGTCTGACTCGGGATTTTTCGTTCCGAACCTGCGGCAAACGCTGGACCCTGATTCTTCGAAGCTTTGGGTGCCTCGACAGAAGCTAGTGGAACCCGCGCCTGTTCCAAGACCTGAGCCTGTGCAAATACAGAGAAGGAAGGAAAAGATTAGTCGCGCGGAACGTGTACAACTAAGGTTGGAATACGACCAAAGTCTACAACGGACCCCGGCCGATCCTGTACTTGCTCATGGTCCTGTCGAGGTGTCTGAGGTTTCGTTGAGCCAGACTCCGAGTTCACGCGAACGACGGAAGCGAAAGTCCGACGCGGAAGGCAAAAGGGAACCGCGAGTCGGAGAATCCCCTGAGGAGCATGAATCCCAACTCGCGACAAGGCGTGCGAAACGCTTGCATAGCTCCCAGGGAACTCCTGATCAATCGCACCTCCCATCGCCGTCCGTCGAAGGCCAGCCAACGTCACGCCTCTGTCTCGCCTCAATGCCCAGAAAAAGCTAATGCGGTGCGCATAAGAGGATTACGTGGCAAGGAAACTCCTGAGGAACGGGAAAACCGCCTCGCAAAAGTTCGTGAAGCCAAAAGGCTCAGCGACCCTCAATGGAGTGACTGCGACACGCAAGACTCGGCGTCGACTCTGAACCGCTACGCCACAATTTCTGAAGGTTCTGGGAGTGGTCTCAGCGGAAATCCAATACCGCCCGGGTGAGGATACTGCGTGCAAATGAAAGCCCAGCGGAGCAAGCGGCACGGCGAACCAAGGACCTCTACTCTAAAAGGTTGCAGGAGTCTCGGTTGAGCACAAGTGAACGTGAGAACCAAAATATCGCACGGGCCGCGCGTGTAGCGGCAAGGCGCTCCAGAGAATCGCCTTCCCGGCGTTCGGAGCGTCTCAGTCGTGATGCGATATCCACGGGAAGTTCACGACACCGAGAATCCTCATCCCAAAGAGTATTGCGTCTGGCGGCAAATGCTATTCGGGCCGCGGCTCACCGGCAGCAACTACGCCATACGGCTGCTGCGCGTGCAGGTGCTGCTCGGAATCCGGATGCGTTTCCACCCACTATCTTGGCAAACCGGACATACCTTGCAGCTGCTGTGGCGCATTGCATTACGCAGTCGAAACAAAATCCTCGAGCGGCAGTTTCCATTCGTGTTGTGGCCATGGCAAGATTGCTATTTCGTTGTTCGACGATTTCCCCCAGGAATTGGAAGACCTTTACAAAGGGGATACCTGAGAATCGAAAGATTTTCGGACGAACATTCGAAATTACAATAGCGGTCTAGCTATGGCTTCAATGACGGCCCAAATGGATGCTCCGCCCGGAAGAGGTCCACGGCCTTATCGGATCCATGGAGCAGTGTACCATTTGGTCGGCCCTATGAGACCACAGCCTGGAGAGCAAGCCCAATATGCCCAGATCTATATTATGGACACCGAGCAAGCGGCCAACGAGCTCGCCGGTCGTGCCATCAATCGGCACTGCGATCAAGGCCTCTTTGCCAACCTCCATCTCCTCTTGCAAAACGTCAATATCTATGTTCAATCATTGATGATGATGGCAGAGGTGTCCAAGGAGGAATCTGATCAAGCAGCAGCCGATGGGCGGGAAGCTCTCTCAGCGCAGTTGGTCTTTCGAACAGATAAAAGGGACGACCAAAGACGGTTCAATGCGCCTACATCCAATGAGATTGCCGTTGTTTACGTTGGTGACGATGAGTCGATACCCGGCGAGCGCGTGTTCTATATCCACGAGCGAGACGGCGGCCTCAGGCAGATCCACTACTTGCAGAAAGAATGCGAACCACTCTGCTATCCTCTCTTCTTCCCTCGGGGTGGAGAGGGGTGGCACCCTAATATTCCGAAGCAAGTGGGAAATGCTGGCCGTCGTGGTAACTCTGACGATGACGAACCGGCTATTGCCGATGACGGTCCGCCGAACCGGGTATCACAAAGAGAATATTTCGCCTATAATATGTTCGTCAGGCAAGGCTTCAATCCTATCCACCACGGCGGCAAGCTTTGCCAACAATATTACGTGGATGCCTTCGCCAAGACCGAACAAAATAGGCTTAATTATTATCTGACTCACCAGCGTGAACTTCGGCTGGATACGGTCCGTGGCCTCACCGATCACATGAATTCTCATGGTCAAGGTCCTGCAGGCAGAAAGATTATTTTGGGCGCCGGTCATCAAGGCAGTGGTCGAAATTCGGTCGGACACTATCAGGATTCAGTGGCCATTATGACCAAGTACGGAAAGCCAGATCTCTTTTTGACCATCACTTGCAATCCGAACTGGCGAGAAATTCAGGAAGGTCTTTACCCAGGCCAGACTGCAATTGATCGTCCAGATTTGGTTGCAAGAGTGTTCGAATTAAAAATGAGAGCACTCGATGAGGAACTTTTCAAAAAGCACATCCTCGGAGAAATGGCTGCCTACGTTTCGGTGATTGAATTCCAGAAACGAGGGCTTCCGCACCGTCATATGGTCCTATTTTTGAAGGAGGATTCAAAGCTCAGAACATCTGAGGGGGTTTATAGTATCATCTCTGCTGAGCCCCCCCGATTCCAAAAAACCCGAATTTTTTTAATTTGGGTTTTCCCCGACCATGGGCCCTTTTCGGTGCCCATAATCCTTCGTCGCCCCCATGCAAGACAATACCTGTTCAAAAGGGTTTCCCCAAAAAAATTCAGAGACACCAATTTTTTATTTCAGAGGGGTTTTCCCAAAATACAGGCGCCAGACCGGGGGTTTTGGTATACGAACCCCGGGGGTGTCGACTTGACAACCGTCACGTCGTGCCGTACAACCCCTTTTTTTCCGCTTCGGTTTTCTCCATCAATCTCGAATGCTGCTTCTCCTTCGACTCGGTAAATACCCTTTAAATACGTCTATATGGGTACTGAAAAAGCTCGCTTCCAACTTTTGATAACACGGACCTTGGGGGGGTCAAAAGAGATCAACGGGGGATAAAAAGGGGGGGTTTTTTGTGGCTCCCGAAGCTTGCCCTCGTCTTTTTTATTTTGCAAAAAAAAAGGACAAAATCATCCGACTCCCCAAAAAAAATCTTGACGGGGGTTTAAAAAAAAGGTTTTTTTCCCCGAAGATGGGGGGGGGGCACTGAATAAAGCTCGCACTCAAAACCCCCGAAAAAGGGGGTTTTTTGCCATCCCCCCATACAGCAGGAGGATACCGAGCAAGGGCGGTTTGGGGGTTAAACCGGTCAAAAGTGTCTGGATCAAAAAACGAAAATCTTGGGGGGAAACCCTTTTTCCCGCCCCAAAAACCCCAAGGGAAAATTAAAAAAGAATGCCCCTATTCCATTTTAAAAATTTTCCCCGGGGAAAAAAGGGTGAAAACCTGTTTTTGGCCCCTTTTTTCCCCAAGGGCCCCGGGGTTTAAAAATTTTTTTAACCCCCAAAAGGGTCAAATTTTTTAAAAACCCCTTTTTTCCCCAAAAACCGGGAATATAAAAAAAACTGTTTAAAACCCCCCTTTGAAGCCCGGAACCCCGGGGGGGGTGTGGAAACTTTCAGTTTCTTTTTTCCCTGGTTTTTCTGAAAAACCCCCCCTTTTTAAACCCCCAAAAAACACCTATTTTGGGGGGCCCCTTTGGGTTTCCCCCCCAACCCCCCTTTTAAAAGGCCCTGGGAAAGCGGGTTTTTTCACGGGGGGGAAAGGTTTTTTCCCAAAAAATTTGGAAAATACAACAAGAAAAAATTTTTTGTTGAGTTACAAATTTGAATTTAACAAAAAAATTTAAAAAAAAACCCCAAAAAAAAATTCAGAAAATAAAAATTTTTCCCCCCAGACCCCCTTGGGGGGGGTTTTTTTAAAAAACCCGGGGAACCAAAAAATTTTTGTTTAAAACCATTAAAAAAAACATGGAGGGAAAAGAGGAGGGGAAGGATTTTGGGAAACCTTTTGGGGAAAAGGAGAAAGAGAAAAAAGGGGGAAAAAAAAAAAGGAAAGAGAAAAGGAAAGAAGAGAGAGGAGAGAGAATAAAAGAAAAGGGGAAAGAAAATGAAGAGGAGGAAAAGACCTTATGGAAAAAATGCCATTCCCCCCAAATATGGATTGGAGGGGAAAATTTGAAGGCTTTGGGGGGGCGGTTTCGGAAAAAAGGGCGCCTGCTTTAAAAATTTTGGGTTTTTCCCCAAGTTTATAAAAAACAAATGAAAAAAATTCGGGGGGGAAGGCAACCATTGAAATATTTTCCCCCTTAAAAAGGGTTTTTAAAACCCAAAGGGAATTTCCCCTTTTTTAAAACTAATTTTGGGAAATTTTCCCAAAATTCCCTTTTGGAAAAAAACAAAAGGGGGTTGAAATTTTTTTTAATTAAAAACCTTTTTAACCCCCAAAACGAAAAATTTTTAAAAAAATTTAAAATGTTTGGGGGGTCCTAAAAAAATTAGAAAAGGGGGGGCTAAAAAATTTTAAAAAATGCTTTTAATTCAACCAAAAATTCTAAAAAAATTTTTCCCCCATTGGGGGAAAAAAACCCCCCCGGGGCCCCAAAAATTTAAATTTTAACGTCGAAAATAATAATTGAAATTTGGTTCGTGCAGTCACCCTGCCATTACGCCCCAAATGGGTATCA
Source organism: Mesorhabditis sp. LJ9110 (assembly GCA_038088335.1). Classification (NCBI taxonomy): domain Eukaryota; kingdom Metazoa; phylum Nematoda; class Chromadorea; order Rhabditida; family Rhabditidae; genus Mesorhabditis; species Mesorhabditis sp. LJ9110. Next base: position 175,113 of record JBBGBA010000176.1, on the reverse strand, counting down.
TAAAACAAAACCCTTCCCGGTTATCCCGGGGTGGGAATTGGGAAAGCACACTACAACAAACCTTTTTTATATATAGTAGGATTTTTGTCCAAAAATCGGCTATTTTTCGTACAGGTTCGGTGTATTTTCAATTTTTTTAGCAAACTTGTTGTTTTGGATTTAAAATAAAACATTTAAAACTTTCTATTGATATGGGAAAACCTAGGCCCCCGGAAACAGTTCCCCCTCCCCCGATATTGCAAAAGTACCCTTTTGTTAAATCGAATTCGCTTACGCAATCAAATAGCTCCGTGAAATGCGGGAGGGGCGGGTCAGTGGCTGTCTGTGTTCTCTCTATTTCCCCACTCTCGCGTCTGCCTCTTTTCTCTGCCTGTCACTCTCTCGCTTTGCCTAGTCTGCCATTCCATAGTTCCATTCCAGCTGACAATCAATCCCTCTTAGTTGCCCTACATCAACAACAACTCTCTATCGCTCTTGCTCTGTCTCTCTCTCCTCTCTCTCTCTCTCTCTCTCCCGCCTTCTCTTTTCGCCCCATTACTGTTTACGCGCTCTTTTGGCACGAGACTCGAGACGTACTAACTGGCTGATCAGCAAAAGTTCATTTCCGGGCTGATCAGGAGGGCAGATTTGACGGGAAAAGCACCTTTTCATGGGGTTTTTAGCTCTGGATTCCGCAAAAATCACGGCTAGCCTGCCGTACTGATTTTCGGCCACCTCGGCCATTTTGAGGCGCTCCCCATTTCCGTAAAAAATCATGAAAAAATCACTGCTCGCCTGCCCTAATCGCCTTTATTTCTAGCTTTATTTCGTTTCTATTTTTTTTAATTTGCGAAATTTTTGGTCCCTATTTTGTTTTTATTTAGTTTTCATTTAATCTCAGCAAACCACATTTTTCTGTCTAGAATTTACCGTCACTTTGCTGAAATGAAGTATCACGTTTTCTTGAATACGCCAAGGACCTCTGCTAGTCTGCCCTGAATTCCTCAAAAATCGCTGCTAGCCAGCCCACTTTTCGAATTTCTTGCGCCATTCCATTTCCTTAAAGGGATGCCGACGGCATAGACAATCGGTTACGCGCGGAAAAGAAAATGTCTCTGCGCCTCTCCACTGGGCGCGCTCTCTCCCGTGTTGGCTGCTTGCCAATTTGTTGATGAGGGGGGATCGACACATGCCGTCGGCAGCCCTTTAAAAAGCGATGTTTCAGTTCTGCCACTCCTTTCCGGGGTTTTATCCCTCCTATTCCCAATCCTATAGGTGTAAGAAAATTAAATTTATCGATAGATCCATCCTACTATATATAAAAAAATAGTGTTTGTGTGTTTGTGTGTGTGTGTGTGCCACTTTGCATCCACTTCCGTCTGTCTGTCCGGAGGATATCTCAAGAAGGGACGGGTATTAGGCTACGTATGATACGTCATTAGGTGCGTAATGGTCTAGGGATAACTGCACACATATCAGATTTTTAAAAATTAGCCATTTTCGCTATTAAATTTAGGTTTTTGTAAAAACCTCTTTGTTAGGAATAATTAGCATAGACCGGAGTGGGCGTCGCTATATAAAGAGGCAGAAAGGGTTGTTTTTAATTTTTTTTTGTCTTCTGAATGGAGGACAATTATGCAAAGGGCAGAATAGTATGGGGTCCGAGACGGGGCCAGGGTTGAAAAGTCGCGAAGCGGCTTTTCAACCCTGGTTTTAATTTAATAGTTGCGTTTATTTTTTATCACGTCGAAAATCTGAATTCCATAAACCGAAAAATATTACGTTTCAGAAAAATGGCCTATTGGCTGGCGTCGGGTGCCAGCTACCTGGCAGGACCCGTCTACAATTGGGCCGTCGACAGTTGCGTGCAGTACGTTTTATTTTGGTTAAATTGTGGTCATTTTATTGAAATTTAACTCAAGAAAAGGCTATATTTCAAGTAAATAAGGTAAAAATTGATCAAATAATTTTTGCGCGGAATTGTTTTTTTATAAAAAATCTTGTTTCAAATTTGTCTAAGGAACTGGGGGCGCGAAATGTGGCTATTGGGATCTGGGATTGAATTCAAATCAAAAACAAACACGGATTCCAAAAATGCAGCCAAGAAATAGATTCCAAGGAAATAAAAGATATTTTAATCCTTTTTAGTAAAATTTAACGCTATTTCGAATCGAAAATCTAGCTTAAAAAATGCGTAAATTTTGCCATTTTGCTCAAAAATCGATTTTTTTTGGAATTTTTAAACAGAATTTTGTAACGCTTTGACGCCTAGGAGTTGTTAAAACGGTTTTTCCAAGTCGTTTTTAAAACCAGCGGTAACCGTCGCTAATTATTTTGTGGTAACTTTGCGAAAGTCAAATTATTTTTGAAACACTTGATTTTCATAAAAATAAATTTTTCTGTAAAAATTAAATTTTTATTATGTTTTGGAATGCGTTGCGCAAGCCGTTCCTTGGACACGCAATTTGTTGTGCCACGGAAATTTCGTGAGGGAAGGGCTTAGAAAAAGCGCGTGGCCCATTCGGGAAAACGATCAGATAACGAGGGCAGCAGATGACCAAAAAAAACAGAATATTTCCCGACCCTGCAAGAAAAATAATTTCGAAAACGCGATCACCGTATTTTATGAAATTTTAAGAAAAAATTATTACCCATTATTTTACATTTTAGAAAGCAAGATATGGAAGCGCTGAAGGCAAAAATCCACGCGTACAACGAGAGGACAAAGGTTGGTTTTGGTTTGGCAAACTAGCAGAGAGAATTTGTGGAATTTTGCCGGCGAGCTAGGAGAGATCTTTAGGGGAAATAGTCGACCAGGGAGGGATGGGCAAGGTAGCAGAGATCTTTTAGGAAAAGTTCCAGGCATGCTGGCAGAGATCTTTTAGGAATTGTGCAGGAACAGGCTAGCAGAGTCCATTTGCGGTAAATATTTCTGAGAATAGGAAGGGAATGCTAGCAGAGAATCTTTGCGAAAAGTTCTCCGAGACAAGCTAGCAGAAATTATTTGCGAGAAAATCGCAAAAAAATGCTAAAAATCCCCCCTGCCACTGCACTAGAACCAAAAAACCCTGGTTTATTGCAGGAAATCCCCGAACGGTTCGACTTTATGCTGATGGAGATCGAGGAGATGGGGCTCACCTGGGACCAGTTCAATTTGTACATGCTCTATTTGATCGAGAAGAGGAGGTACAGATAGTAATTATTAGTCAAAGTAATAAAGTTTTATTATTAATATTAGCAAAAGATACGAAAAATAAAACTAGCGATTTCGATGCCTAAATCAATAAAAAAACATGGCATAACTCGTTAAGATTTTTCGAAACAGATAATTTTGAAAAATTTAATAGCGGTTGGACGAAAGTCAAAAATTTTCTTCAAAAAGACACATGAATTAAGAAAAAAATTCCGCGTCCATAACAATTTTTTTGAAAAAGGATTTTTGCAGCAGTCGAGAAAATTTTAATTTCTCAAGCTAGGAAAAACAAAACAAAATATACAAATTTTCGATTTCTGAAGGGTCAATAAATTAGGGCAAAAGTTTTCCTAACTTGGGAAACACAGGAATTGCCCTATTTTAAACGACGTGGGATCGATCCAGTATTAAGCGCAAACATCGGCGGCCAGAATTAAATTTTTTTGAAACACAATGTTTACAAAACTTCGAAAGGAATTTTGCTAATCTATAAAACTAGGGTGCGCTGAGCTACTGCTGGATTTTAGAAGGCAACACAGGAAGCTAGAAGTCGTTATTGACCACCATCAATCAACGGAAGCATTAAAAACGAAATTTGGGGCTCCAAAAATCATTTTTGCGAAACAAGCAATTTTCAAAATTCGTGATCCGGAATAATCGAAAATTCCGACATTTTAAAGGGATAGGCCAAAGCTCAGAGTTTATTTTATCACCATTCCAGGAGGTTGCATTAGGCGAGAAGTAGGCGCCGTGAGGTAAAAATTTCACGAAACAAATTTTTTTAAAAACTCTTTCTTGATTTTCTACTTTACTGGCTTGGGGAATCATACGAAAGTTCCATATTTTAAACGAACGATGCTATATTCAAAAAATTTTCGTAGAAAACCACAGAAATTCAGATTTTTTGACACAATGCCTAATGTTCAATTAAGAAAACGGTAGCCCGGACGCATCAGGTGTAACCGAAACACAAAATTTTAAAACTTCGGAAAAAAATTTTTGAAACTTCATAAAAGCTTTAAAATTTGGTAGATTTTTAGAGCAATTGTGCCACACGCATTAGAAAATTCTTTAGAAAACGCCGAACGCGCGAGGACCGAATTACGGGCTGGGAGTTGGCACATCGGCGGTGGATCCAAGCTACCACGGCCCTATCCCCTGATAATCTACTCGATGTGGCCAGTCAGTTTTTCAAAAAATTTAATGATGTCAACGGGGCAAGCTAGCGAAGATTCTTGTGGAAATACACACGCCACGCTAGCAGAAATCTTTGAGGAAAGCGACCTTGCGGTTTACGAGTCGTAATCGGAACAGGCCGGCTAGCAAAGATTCTTGGTTGCAAACGTGGAGGCAAGCTAGCAAAAATAACAGGTTTTTTGGGAAAATGAGGGGATAGCTAGCAGAGAATTTTTAGGAAACAAGGAGAGGGCAAGCTAACAGAGATTTTTGTGGAAATAGGTAGAGGCAGCCAGCAGAGATTCCTGAGTAAATCAAAAGCCACAGATCGGGCAAGGCAAACTAGCACAGATTATTTAGGAAAACACATTCTTCGTGAGTAGTAGCAGTGACAATTTAGGAAAGTTATTTTTTTCCTTGACTAGCAGAGATTCTTGGGGAAATTTTAGTACTATCTCTAGGGCAAGCTAGCAGAGATTATTCATGAATAAAAAATTCCAAAAATTTGTTTTTTTTTTAGAAAATGCGCGCGGAATCAACGTGAGCGAGACGGTGTCCAGCTATTTGGTATCGCCCGTCTACAATTGGGCCGTCGATAGTATCTACGGGTAGGTCAACTAGCAGAGATTCCTTGGGGAATTCAGTTTTTAAACGAATCATTACATTTCTTTCGATTTTCTAAGAAAACCTAACGGACAACCAACCGAGATTATTGAGGAAATTTTAAGAGCATGAAAGGGAGCGTCACATCACATTTTCCTGGAATTCCTGGCCAATAGCGGTGATTTCTTTGGGAACTTAAAAACGTTATTGAAGTAGCCCAATTTCCTGTTCAAGCGAACCCATAATTAGTATAACCTTAAAATATTTTAATTTTATTGTTAGATGAAACACATTTTTACGCCCGTAATTTTTTGAAACTTTGATAGGGGTTTTTCTTCCAGTTAATTAAATTTTAGTTTCAGTGGCAGGAATAATTACGCTTTCTCACAAAATTTTTCTTTTTAATTTTCGCTGCAACATTTTTTATTCAATTCAAAATGCAGGTCCTGAAACGCTTGTTAAATCAAGCCCGATTTTTAAATTAATTTCATTCATTACTACGAGGTAAATGTTGCATGATATGATATGTAACGCAGGCGCCAAAAAATTCCACGTTTTAATTCTGCATGAAACATTTCTATTCAATTAAAAATCCTTTCTGGATAACTGTAAAACCAAAACTTATTTTTAAGCAAAATGATTGTCCGAATGGATGTCTCGATTCTACTTGCCTAAAACCTTTTATTTTGAATTATCAATGAAACATATTTTGAAAAGCTATTTTTAGAAAGCCGACTTTCGAGGAGATCAAGGCCAAAGTCGAGAAGTCGCTAGAAGAGAAAAATGTACAGTAATATTACGCGTAATAACTAAAAAAAAATCGATTCAGGAACCCGTGGCAAAATTCGAGTCTTTCATTGACGGGGCCGAGGCGATGGACATCACCTGGGACGAGTTTAACCTATTTATCGTCGACAGATTGGAGCAGATCAGGTGGGGGGAATGGAGGCGCAGAAAAAATGTTTCGAAAACATTGATATTGATGCTGCGTAGCTCTACATTAATGAACAAGCGTCATGCAAATGCAAAAACTCAAACATTTTATTTCTCAAAAAGCCTTATTTTTTTACAATTGCCTTCAATAAATGCAACAGAAAAAGTCGAAATTAGCTTTATATCAACTGTCTAAAACTATCAAAATTAAATTTTGATAGTCAGCATTTTCGAGACGCTAAATTGGAGAATCTTGTATCAATTTGTATAAATTGCATAACATGACGAATTTATTAGTTCTAATTTAGTTATTAACAACTTTAGCCACGCTTTTAATTTCCTAAAATCAAAATTCTAATAAAAATCCAGCTTTTCTAGAATAAAATTTAGTAAAAAGTCTATTAAAAGCCAAAAAATTATTTTTTAAATTTCTTTCGACTAAAACTACTTTGAAAAATCGCTAAAAAAGATGTTTCAAGACTGGATTTCTATAGAAACAAATTTCTACAATCAAAAAACGTAATTTAAGACGACGCCGTACGCGCGAGGACCGAATTACGGGATGGGAGCTGGCGCACCGGAGGTTGATCTATGCACGTGATACGCTCACTCCTTCTGGATTTGCTGATTGGGCCGGTGGGTTTTAGGTGCGTTTTCAAGGGACCGGGAAGGGAAGCAGAGATCTGACGCCAATACGGGGTTGAATTTGAAAAAACTGTTTCGCTAAAAACTAAGTGCTGCGAGAAACGAGGCCATTAGTCCGCGTGTGAATTTCAACCACAATACCGGAAATGAAATTCCTGGCCCAATTTGGATAATTTTTAAAAAGCCGGAAGTGAAGGATCGATTTAGCTCGAATTTCGGAAGTGGGTTTTGGAAATGTGTTAGGCAAAAAAAATGAGCGCCGCGAAAAACGAGGGGACTAGTTTTATTCGGTATGGCTCCAACCTAGAACTACAGGGTGTCCCAAAACTCCCGAGCCGGCCGCAGACCTGTCCGATTTTTACGATTTAGGTATCTATCGAAAGCTCTCGGAAAGGCGAGTTCAGCACGTCTTGCCAATTTTCGAAATCTCGAAATTTTTCTGTCCTTTACTAATGTATTTGCAATACGGGCGGATTTTCTGATGTTTTTCTGAGCTCCGCGTTTTTTTAAAACATGGATTTAAAAATTTTAATGCCTTTCCTGGCAGCCCAACGACGGCTTTTTGCAAGCCCTTGGCAAGAACAGAGCTTGGATAGCGCTTAAACCGGTTAAATTGCGTTTTGGTTAAAAAAGCGTGTCCTTTTTGTATGAAAAATGCTGGCAAACCAGCAAAAAAATTTCGAGATTTTGAAAATTGGCAAGACGTGCTGGACTCGCCTTTACGAGAGCTTTCGATAGGTACTTAAATCGCAAAAATCGGGTAGGTCTGCGGCCGGCTAGGGGGGGGGGGATTTTTTTGGGACACCCTGTACTGACCAATCGAATACGATGAAATCGCCAAAACAGATTGGTTCGAATTTCGCGAGTGGATTAGGAAAAAATGTTTCGCCAAAAGAATCAGTCCAATGAAAATCCATACCCTTATTATTATTTGGGACCAGCGCCCAAAACCCGCTTCGCGGGCCTTGGGCGCTGGAATGCGGCCTTTGCATGAACAATTTGACTTTTCCATAGCTCGGATCCTTCGGACCCTCCTCCCCCTACCGACCACACACGCGCGCGCAGCCGTGAAGAATGAGGAAATTTCTATTTTTTCACATTATGCAAATTACCCTCAAAAATGAGTAAAACCGGCTTTAACTTTGTAAACTTGTATTTTATCGGAATTCTGGAAACACCATCGGAAAGAGGAGGGTCGATTCCCCCGGGTGACGAAGAATTAGCGCATTTTATCCAGGGGATGGCCCTTAAATCGAGCCTCGAAAGTGACATCCACACACACACAGAGATACACTCCAAAATTATATAAGGTAGGAATGGTCCATATTCATGTCGTAATCGGTTAGTCTTGATGTCCAAAGCAGCCTGGCATGTTCCCAAAACCTACATTTTTGCAGGTTGTGCCTTTAAAGGGGATGATAAGCCAAAAAATGTCCGAGTTTCTGAGCGCAGAAGCCAAAAATTCTCCACTGAACACGCTCAAAAATATGTTTCGGCAAAAAAATGAGCAAGGCGTGAAATTAGGTCAGTAATTGAGAGTTGATGTTGAATCTAACTTACCGTCGTGATCGGTTGACCCTACTCTCCCAAGTTTCTTGCCGAAAATATAACCCCCTATATATTAGCTTCCCGGCTCCTTTAAACGACCGCTCACGGCAACAACAAAGCTCATTTTCATGGCGTAATCGATTAATTTCAGCGTCGAACGCGCAACTGGTACGGGATTTTGTGGGTGACGCGCTCGTTCCAACCGCCGTCCAGAATGCCGTCAAAACACTCTCCAAATTCTATTGGCCCGCCGAATAGGGCAATTTTAAAGGGGCAGTGACACCTGGGATTTTCTGGGTGCTGGACTCCTAATGTGCTTTTACATAGCGTAATCGGTTGTGATTTTATAACCTTCAAAAAATCGCTCGAACACCTAGCGAAGTGGATTTTAAAGGGACAGTGGCATCAGATTTACTCTAATAGTTATTGCCCAATTCCCACTTACAAAAAAGCCAAAACTGCTCAAAAGCCGGACCTACATCGATTTTAAAGGGACAGCGACATCAGATTTTCTCTCATATTTATTTCCCCGATTTGTCTTTACATTGCGTAATCGATTGTGATTTTCTAACCCCCAAAATGATCAAAAAAAAATAGTTAATTGATTTTAAATCAGATTTTCTCTCATATTTATTACCCCGATTTCGAATTACATTACGTAATCGATTGTGATTTCAAAACCGCCAAAAATTGCTCCTATTGCCAAAAAAACTCCCCTCCAAACAACGAGTAATCCATTCCACCCCACACCTGTGAACGCTTGCCCCAACATTACGTGTAGTTTTTTGTTTTGTATGTACTTTTACAGGGAAAATCATCCGGTTACTCCCCATTCCAAGATTACGGTACCTCTCAAATAAATAAAATCGATCTGTTTCGCCCAATTCCATTTGCTCCATATTTTTCTTGGTTTGAAAAATTGTGTTTTCTGATTTTCCAAAGTTCGGTTGTCTATTTTTTCCACAATTAATAGCGCTGGTTTGGTGGCCTGTCCTAACCGAAAAAATTTTAAAAATGCTAATAAATAATCAAACTACAAAGTGATTTGTGTTATTTCCCTTGTGAGTACTACGGTATTCCTCAAATAATTAAAATGGCTTTGTTTCCCACAATTCCGTTTGTTCATTATTTCTTTTTTTGGTTGCAAAATTTATGTTTCGTGATTTTTTACAGTCCGTTTGTTTAATTTTGCCACAATCAAAGGGCTGTCAATCCCCCGTTCTAATAAAAAAATAAATGCCAAAAATACAAACTAAAAAGGTCCATTCATACGAATTCCCTTTTGAATATTACGGTACCTTTTAAATAGGTAAAATGAACCTGCTTTGCTCCCTCTGCACCTTTTTGGCTTGAAATTGGAAGTTTCTTGATTTTGCAAAGTTAGTATTTTAGCCTTGTCATAATCAATCATTCAGTTTGTGGCGATTACAATTCAAAAATAAAAAAATTTGGTCGAAAATGTGAAATTTGTGCGCTTCGGAATAGTACTGTACGTTCCGAATAATCAAGATCGGGTTTTGCCTGAAGCCCATTGACTAGGTTTATTTTTTCAAAAAATATGTTTCATACTTTTTTGAATCCCAAATTTTCCGGGCTGCTGTAATAATTCTCCGCAGCGCTTGGTTCGTTCAATATCAGCAATAACACTTTGCAAGTAAAGAATTTTCAAACGTATTTCCACTGCTAAAATGCGAAACTCGAAAGTGTAAAAATTAAAAATTAATTCATTCTAACTCTCCGTGATTTTTTTAAAGACGTTAGGATGTTGGCATTTTTTTTGGGTATCAAAACAATTTAAATCCGGCTGAAAATGGATCACATGACTTACGGCAAAGGCTTGGCCTCGTTGATGATGATGATATGTTCGAGTTGGGGCAATTCAGTGGTACGGACGGCTCCTTGGCCCTCCGGCTGTGACGAGAGGCCCGGGACTAGCTGCAAAAAGGGCAATTTTTTAATAAAAAAATGGGGTACGGTAGCTATTCGAGAAATCCTTGACGGCTCTTAATTGGAAGAAATCCCTTTGCACAGACATTGTATTTTGGCGAAACATCTTTTTTTCATAGATCGTAACTTTGTTATGGTACTTTTTGTCGATTTGCTATCATAAAGTCGAAATTGTCTTTTGTCGTTTGTCGAAATTTTAAGTCTTTTTGCCTTTTCTACACCAGAAAATGAAACATTCTACTCCTACAAAACTCTCAAAAGCTTTATGGGGAAGGCGAAAAGCCTGCCTAGATTTTCAATATCTATTAAAATTATGTAAAAAAGATCTACATGATGTAAATCTATTAAAATACCCAGAAAACTATAGCATAATCCTAACCTTATCAAGTGTGCCGTAGTAGTCGGATTTTCGGAAGGAGCGCGGGGTGACAAGGGCACGAACACCCACCTGAAACCACAGAATACACCTAGTAATTCGCGAAAACGTTGATGATTTTTATTACTAATCAACTAAGCCTAGCTATTCTTAAAATTAGAGGTCCTTTCCCATTATCGGGGGGGGGGGCAGCGCTTCTTCGAAAGGTCCCATTTTTCTAATATAAACAGAGAACGTGTTTCTAAACTGTTTCGCCATGTCAAAGGTAGAAACTTTAAAATTTGCTTCAAAAAATACCGATTTTTCGGCTAAGATTTCACCTACAAAAAAAAAATTTTTTTCGACGTTTTTAGAATTTTAAAATTCAGCAATTTTTAGAATGTTGCAAACCTTGTTGAGCGCGTATTTCAGCTCCTCAATCTGGTAGGCCGGGTTGACGTTCACCTGAATGACGCTGTTTTCGATTTGTTTTCATTTCTGCTATTCTTTGTCATTATTTTTCCCCATTTCACAATTCCACCAAACCAACACCGCAATTTGTGATCAGCACCGCCAAAATCAACGGCCGGTTTGCTCCGGAAAATTGGTCGGGTGGTGGTAATTCGATTAGACACATGGCAGGGCAAAAGAACTATTTCACTTTCCCATAAAGATAAGCAAGAATTGCGAGAGCTCTCTCTCTCTCTCTATCTCTCTCGCTCTCTCGCGCCAAGCTGATCTCTGTCCTTTTCGCTATTTGGAGCGCAGCGCAAAAATCGAGGGCTCGAATTTTGAAAGGAATCGAACGCGATAATCGGCTTGAAAAATGGGCGGCTGCACTTTGATGGTTAATCCAAAATTGATGGAATTTTGGGGCAGGCTAGCCGAGATTATTCAGGAAATTTCGAGCCGGTTTTGCCGGTTAAATGATGCGCTCCATCGACCGTAACCCACCTGAATGAGGCCGGAGAGTGCAGCGGCATACTGTGTGCACAGCCATTCGTAGTAGTTCGGCCCCCACATGCCGACCCGGTCGCCAGGCTGAAGCCCCAGACGGATGAACCCGCGGGCCAGTTGGCGGACCTGAAACGTTGGGTTGAAAAATGGTCTGGGTGCAGCTGTCACCGCCCCTTTAAAATCGCTCACATCATGGTAGAACTGCTCGTAGGTGCGGCGGATTTGTTGGTGGCGAAAGTAGACGAACTCTTTGGATGGCACCTGCTCGACAGCTTGGAGAAGACGGTCGCCCATCGTCTGAAAACAAGAATTTTTTGTCGGTTCTTTCGTCTTTTAAAACTCCTAAACGTACGGTTACCCTTGTAGATACCTCTCAAAAACATAAAAGCCCAGATTTTTCGTCAAAATTGGAATTTTTCAAATGTTCTAATTCAATTTTGCTTTAAAAATATTGATTTTCGGCAAATATGGCCAAATTTCGACCAAAACTTCGATTTTTGTGACTTTTAAAACGTTAATAGATAGATTTTCGCTCGAAACTCGGTTCAATTTGACTAAAAACACTATTGAAATCCTAAATGTCACGTTACTAGACATTTACGGACGATGTCGACGTGTGCGGGCGCGTTGCGTACCGATGTAAAACGATAGCAAACACCATTGTGCTGCGAAAACGCGACACGCAACGCGCCCGCTCTAGCCGCGACGCTGGTAGTCCAATTTTCGAGCCAGCTTTGAAACTTACATCGTGCAACAGCGGAATATCGGATGCCCCGTGCACATAGCTGGGCCGCGGCTTTGGCATCCTAAAATCAGAAATTATCAAAAAAACCCCGGGTTTTTAAAAACGCCAAAAACGTACTTGGCGATGGTGGTGCGCGCGGCCTTGGCGAGCTGCCGCTGAACCGACGCCAGCTTCATCGCCTAAAAACAAAATTTGGATCCCGCACGAGATCCGACCTATAGAACGCACAAGCCGAATGGATAGACGAATACTAGGAATTTCTCAGATTTGGAAGCCCCGGAAAAAGGCAAAATTCAAAGCCGCCAAGATGGTTTTGCAGAGAGATGCAAGTTGCGGAACAAAACGCGAAAAATTTCCATGTTCTTCTCAAAATTGGCCAGGGGAAAAGAAGTATAACCGATTTTGACCGCAGCTGCGCAGAGAAGAGCGCTTTCTAATAAAATTACAAATTACGAAAATTCGAAAACACGAACGCATCAAATACGCGGAATACGACGTTCTAGCAGTATTTTTCATAAAAAATGCTATGTAAAAATACCACTGGAAAGACCACCATGTAACAATTTTCAAAGAATTTTAGCAATCTGGCAAATTTCAAAAATCGAAAATACCAGCCCGGAAACAGCTGATTTCAGTAGATTCTAGCCAGCTTCCGTGAAGCACAATTATGAAACAGTATCTAACTATATATAAAAAAATAGTGTTTGTGTGTGTGTGTATATTTGCATGCAACTTCCGTGAGTATGTACCGCACCTACAGCTTCTGGGGAAGGTTTTTAAGGTATGTTTGATACGTCATTAGGTGCGTAAAGGTGCCGAGATGAGTGCACACACATAAAAGTGTTGAAAAATTACTGTTTTCGCTATTAAAATTTAGTTTTTGTAAATATTTCTAAAAACCTCTTTGTTAGGGGCAATTAGCATGCGCCGGAAGCAGGAAGAGCCTATATAAAGGGACAAAGGAACCGTTTTTCACTTTTTTCTTGCTTGGATTCAGGAAGAAACATGTAAATTGAGGACTTTCACAGGTCCTAGACGGGGCCAGGGTTGAAAAGCCGCGAAGCGGTTTTTCAACCCTGGTTTAGTGTTAAAACGGATTAAAAGGTCCCCTATAAAAATTCTTATAAAAAGTGTCACAAAAATCAGAGTCCTTTAATCGAATTTTCATGGGGTTTTTGGAGCAGAATTTAGCCAGAATTCAAGTGCAAAAATCTGTTTCTCTTCTGCCCTTCTGCGTCTATTTTTACTACAAAAAATTTTTTCTTAGATTTTACGACAGCCACGAAGGTTCCAAAAAGCTACAAAAAGCGATAAGGGGAAAAATTTGACGCCTAGAAAAACCGAAATGAAGGGGGAAGCAGGAAAAAGGCTTTTTATAAAAATAAACATGGGCCATCTGACTAGTTAAGGTACGTTACAAGGTTTGCTAACTAACAATCACAACCCAAAAAACCGCCGGCTAAAATTTAGTTTATTGCTGTGATCGGGGCGGGCCGGGAAAGGCGAGAGTTCCATGTCAAAATGGGTGCCACGAGACACACGAGGGAGAGTAGGCTGGCTATCTGATCTGTGAGCCCCGGCCGGCTGGAGCCGCATAAAAAAAATAATCTCCGCCCTGAAAGGCGACTGAAAAGGGAGGCGAGCGCTTTTTCTGGGCGGACAGCTGGCCGATCAGAGGCCCCGAACGCTGCCAGAATCCGCCCAAACTTCAAATAGCCAAAAAAAGTTGATCGAGCATGGGAAAGTTTGATTGCGACGTGTCAATGCACCAGAAAAGCTCGTTAAAATTCTAAAACCTAACTTTTGAAAGGCTTTATGGTTTTTTGGTGCTTGTTGTCCCTAACAATGTAAATAAAAATTCGTTTTATTGATTTGGAAAGCTTTAAATGCACGCAAAATTCGGATTGAGCATGAGAAAGTTTAATCGCGACGCGTCGTTTTCTAGGAAAAGCTCGTCAAAATTCTAAAACAAAGTTTTTCGAAAAAGTCACTTTCATTTAGAAAACTTTAATTTCCCAGCAATTTATCTAGTTTTTTAGCCTGCGTTCCGTTGATAAAGGATAGGAACTTCTGGAAATCCATTGATATTGTTTTATTACTGCTTTTGAAGTGATACAACGATAAAAAAGCAAAATTTGGGTAAATTGAACAAACCCATTGAAGAGTTCTGGTAAAATGTTGTCTTACCTCTTGCGATGCTCACATTTATATTTTCCGGCAGCTAACACCCGCCCTAAAAATTTAAAAAAATTGAGGCGGTGTTTAAAATTTCAGTACAACAGCGCCTTTCCTTACGATATTTTCAATTTAGCTAATTATTTTTATTTAGATAACGTCTGACCTTAACCCCCGTAAAACAACGCTCAAACATTGACGGCAGAGTTTTGACACCTAACCAATGCTGGCCAATTCGAAGACAAATAGAAACGGAGATCGGGGAAACACGAATGGCAGCCAGCCGGTCGCTTTGAACAACTCCTTTCCCCCGAATAGAAATCGGAAAAGGCGCCGTCTTGGCCGAGAAATTGAACATGACCAAATTGTTAGTCAAAGATCATTGTTGTTTCACGGTCATGTGGGAATGCCGCCCTCAACTAGAGCATTTCTAGAGGGACCGGCTTTAAAAATTTTAACATTTTTTAAAATATAAAAATTCTTTCGGATTATCGGGGAGACAAACGTTTTTCCAAGGATCCACTTTCTATATAAATAAGTGCTCTAAACTATTTTTTACTATACCTAAACGTAAAAATTACAAATTTGGATTCAGAATACGAAAAATATAGATTTTTCGACCAACTTTCAATTAAAAATTTTGGCAGTTTTTTGTTGTTTTCCATTTAATTTTCTTACTTACTAAAAAACTACTAAAACACTTATTAATACGTTACTACACATTTCCGACCGCATAAAAAAAATGCTGCCCCCTGATATTGCGAAAATACCAAAATCTATTTTCAGAACAACATTGAAAAGTACAAAACGACGCGCGGTTTACCGATTCCGCAAATTTCGATCTGGTTCCAGTGTTGACCAAATACACCACTCTCGCGACGCAAAGAGCGTTCAAAGAACCACTCCCACGCCAAGGACAACTACAGATTTTGTAACGACAACTGAAAATGAACGGAGGATGCAGCAAAACTGTTCAGTTGAATACAAACGATCGATTCTAGAAAAGTTTTTATCAAAAACATCCAACAAAAAAAAAGTAAAAACGAGTCAAACAAACAGAAAACATCTAGGCTTTAGTCGCGCAAAAAACAACAATTCAATATCAGCAACAGACCAGAAAATCGTCCAAAGATTTAAAATTCACAGATATCTTTGTTCTTCGATTAGATGCTGATAGTCCGCGTCCAGGTTGTAGAAACGTAGCGTGGCCGTCCGTGTAGCATAAGCAACCTAAACAGAAAAACTTTATGAAAAATTTCAGAATCAAAATCACCTGTGCGTATGTCAATCCCTTGATTTTGGCCACATATTCATTGAGAAGGGCACACGCGGCTGGATGGGTTGCTGTACCGGAAAGCTGACGCCGGCCGGCATCCGTCAACTCGTAGACGCTTCCCTAAAATAGCAACATTTGGTACTTGGCTGTTAGCGGAGGGGGATATCTAACCTAGCACCTTGCAAATTTCACCCTTTTTCAGCCTTGATCTCGATCACAAGATGTATCAAAAAGCCATAAAAAAAGTTTTTAAACCATGAAATTCGAAATTCGTGCGGGCGGGGATTGGACATACGGTTCAAAAAACGAAAGGGTCCCTGCCGAGAAAAGCTAGAAAAGTGATTTTATTGCGTGAAAACGTAAAATTTAGATAATCCGAATTCTTTTTGGGGCGAAAATGACATTTTGAGTGGGCGGCGATGATCGTGATGCCCTGTAAGGCCCCAATCTCTCGAGCTCGGTGATTCTCTGGTCAATTTCCATAATTTAATAGTCTGGAATGATCAAAATTTGTTAAGGATTCCAAAAATAGTTAAGGATTCAGTCGTTTTCGCGTCCAAACAGGGGCAAAATATCATGCGGCGCGGTCGCGTTGCGGTCGAATCTGGCTATTTGCCAGGAATCACAGCAGGGGGCCGTGGACCAGATTTCGGAGCCCCTTTAAAAAAACGCGGAAATAATTACCGTAAGAGCTTGGAAGAATGGAGCGTCCGTCTCGACCAACATCCGCGAAAGAGGGATCATCTTGATCACATCCCGAGCCTCAAGCGTATCCTCCAGGAAACAGGGCCCAATTCCTAAACAAATAGCTGGTACTGAACGGTTAGCGGGGGTAATGAAATACTCTCTATCTACGAATTGTCTACTCTGTTTTTATGTATAGTTAAAGTTTTTACAAGTTTTTAAGTTTGCTCTTCAAAAAATTTTTTTATGCATGAAAACAGCCAAAACATTGTAATGTTCTAAAAAATGTTTTTATGGCTTTTCATACCAAAAACCCATTAAAAAGGTAGACAAAAAATAAAATTAAAACTAACTAATAGACTTAAAATGTTCGCCAGGTAGATGGAATAGGTTAGATATTAACCTCCCTCGCTAGCAGACCGGTACCCCAAAAAATCCAGGTAAAAAAGCCGAAATGCCACCCACCAAATAAGCAACAGGATATTTTGTCCATCCACGCTTTGATCATTCTCGGCTTTCGCGGGGCGCAGTGCAGATAAACCGGATAGGCGCCGCCTA
The DNA here is from genome assembly GCA_038088335.1 of Mesorhabditis sp. LJ9110. Taxonomy (NCBI): domain Eukaryota; kingdom Metazoa; phylum Nematoda; class Chromadorea; order Rhabditida; family Rhabditidae; genus Mesorhabditis; species Mesorhabditis sp. LJ9110. The sequence goes on along the minus strand of JBBGBA010000176.1, from coordinate 158,339 downwards.
GATACTAAATCGGAAAATTCAGCACTAATGATAATCGTTACCGTCGTGATCGTCCGGATCATCAAATCCTCGTTGTTCTCCAGCGTGCGACAGTGCAACACCACGGGGAGGCCGTGCTCCTTGGCGAGTTGCAGATGCCAAATGAAAACCTCCATCTGCTTGTCAAGGGGCACTGTCACTGGGGAGGGCCTTAAAAGCATAAAAGCTAAATTCATGGTCTTACTTGGTATCGAGGCCACATTCTCCAATCGCGCACACCTTGTACCGCTTCTTGTCGTTGAGCAGCATCTGGATAAATTGGCGCATCGTTACGACGTGCTGGCCCATATCGTATTTTCTGAAAATAAATGCGGTTGGATGGATAAAAGAGATGGGGTACTGGACTGTTAGCGGGGGGGGGGGGGTTAGCTAGATAGCTATATAAACCTAGCTAGAGCCATGAAAGTTTTATAGCTTTTTTAATAGTGCATTTAGCCGCTGTTGATAAAAATTCATACATTAATGATAAGATATAAAAAATTTGCGGAAATTCTTCATATAAAGCAATTAGCCACAAAAATGTATTGTTTCAATATTGAGGCCGACGGTAGACGTCAAACCTAAGCCCCCCGCTAAGAGCCCACTTACTAAAAAACCAAAAATTTATTGTACCTGTCGAGCTGATCCGCGCTTCTCGGGTGTATTCCCACCGTCGTACCGATAACTTTGCGATCCTAAACAAAAATTTCTCACAAATGAACCGCCGCACACCTTCAACAAGTCGAGCACCCATCGCCAGCGTGGTACGATATACGAGGGCATCACCAGATTCCAAAACAGGCCGCCGAAGTTTGGGGGAATCCTGAAAAAAAAAAACAGTAAAGATAGATTAGATCAAGTACAAACCGCTTGAACATTTGGTCCAGCTGGGCCACCGACGCGAACTTCATCTTCTTCCGACGACCATGTAGAGCGCTAAAAGCATTATAGTGAATTAAAAATGGCAGTAGACAATTTTAAAAGCGTTGCAATTATCTGTCAAATGGACAAACTATCTCTAATTTAGTAGAATTAGAAATTTCGTTCGAAAAACCTGAATTTTTGGCCGAAAAACCTGATTTATATGTATTTTGACAGAACAAAAACCGATCTAACAAGGGAACCTCAAGTTGGCACGGTGGAATTTCGAAAAACGCTCGCGGCTACCCCTAGGTTTAGCCGCGAGCGTTTTCGAAATTCCACCGTGCCAACTTGAGGTTCCCTTGTAAGCACCTCCTATCTCTATTTCTATTTGCAAATTTTATCAAAAAGAAAAATTCAGCTCCCTCGATAATTAAACAACCAAATCACCTGTTGAATAGGTCCAAATGAGCGTGCGCATCAAAATAGATCGGGCCGGCAGCTACCGTGGCAAAATGAAGATCGGCTCGGCTTGGGAGTGGCACGTAGGGGAGCAAAGCTTGGCAAGCCGGAACCGGTGGCTCTTCCGCAAACGGCACCACGCTTGCGCACGGCTCGTCGCATGATGTGGCAAGCGAATCTTCGGGGCACTCGGCATCAAAGAATATTTCTCGCGAATCATCATCGGCTCCGAAAAACATTGGCACGGAACCGGTGGATGCAGGCAGTGGCTCTCCCGAAAACGACCTCATCTCGATCAACGGCTCTCGTACATGCTGAAATTCAGGGATAAAGGTAGGACTCCCAGCGGGAAGAAACTTATTAGCGGTTGGAGTTGATTTTTATTACCGCCTATACAGCCTCACTATCATAAAAATGCAGTAATTTTGTCGTCCTCATAGTAGTTTTCCAGTGCTTGGAAATCATAGAAAATATCTCTAAAAATTTGAAAATTTCACGTTATCGGTCATTTTCATAATTGAGCAAAAACGCGACAATCTTCATGTGCTTTTCAGGCCTGAACTGGAAAATTCTATAACAATAATTCTTTTTTCGTACAGGACCGTCGGTATTAATGAGGAAAATTCACTCCCCCCGCTAACAGTCTACCACAAAATTTTCGCCCGGCAAAACAAAACAGTACCGGAAAAGGTATGAACGAGCTCGTGGGCCGTTGTCCACATGCCATCGCCAGGGGTTCTTCCGAAAAAAGCGCATCAGCGATAGGTGGCTGCGGCGCTTGAGTGTAGTCGATGAAGTCAGTGGGTGCCGGATCTGCGCAGTTTCGGCATGATTCCTCCGGAAAAGTCGTTTTGACGAAATAAGCCTCCTGCACGTTGTTGTTCGTGAATACATTCGATCCCCAGCACAAAAATGGATCCGTAGCCGTCCGCGGGATCTCACGATCTTCATACGCAATCTGGATCGGCATCACTTGAGCATCAGCAGTGCTCGGGAAGGCGGTAGGCCGAATGAGAGGCGGCTCTGCAGCTGCTTGTAGTGGCAAGATAAACGGCGTCAGGGGCTGAAAAAGTATTTGCAAAAGAGAGCTTAGGAGACATACCTCTACATTGCCAGCAACGCATTCGGCGACCTGCACGATTTGAACGGAAGGTGGGTGGCTAGCCTTGACGGGCCCGGCGCGATTCCGACCGGGCATGAATTTGGGGCGCATCTGAATATAATTAATGCTCCGAAAGCTAAAGCAAATGGGGCCATGGCAGCTGAGCAATTGGGAGAAAGCGACTTTTGAGAAAAAGTGGTTCCTTACAAACGTAATTTACGCGTTACAAATAATTTTTCGCAAACGCGGAAAAAGGTGTTGCTCAACTGATCACCAGCGCCCGAACTACTCCTAATCGCTCCAGAAAGTATACAGCTGGCAACAATACCCAGTTCAAACGGAACAAAACTTCCAAATGAGTATTTATCGAAACGAGAACTTTAATAACACCGAAATTGTGAACTAAAACTATGGGATTATGTGAGAGAAATGGCAAGCCAAAGGGAAACAATTAGCTGATCAACGAAGTGGCGAGACCAAAGCAATTTGTGCAACAGGCGAGAACGGTTAGTAGCGCCGAGAGCCGCGGGGATCACGAGCATAGCGGTCGCGTCGGTCACGCTCATCGCCGCTAAATATAAAAGTCTGGTATATATGCAAAAAGTCATTCGTACCGACGGCGTGGGGAACGGCTGCAGCTGCGCCTCGGGCTGCGACTTTTCGAGTGATGGCGCCTGCGGTCATGTCGACGGCCGGAGTCTCGATTGCCACGGCGACCCTAAAACAACGCTTTAATCAAAAAAATGCATTGTCGCAACAAAACTTGTTCATAGTTACATAAACACTGCGCTATTTCTCATCCATTTTTTGACCATTGAGTTTCCAACCGCCACTCAACGAAGAAAACAAATCCGCGAACGAATCAGATCCCTAATAGATGCAATCTCTAGTTTTCGCCATTCTCACAGATGTGCTAAAAAAAACCGCGCAAAAGATTACCTCGTCGCCATCCTTATCCGAATCAACATTTTCCTGCTTCTCGCGCTCCTCCTTCAAGATCTGACGAATTCGCGCGCAGGTTGTGTGGAGTTTTCCCGCCAGATGATCGTCGATTCGGCATTGCGCATCGGTGGTCAACATGAAGCAACCGCATTCCTGAAAATCTTCAAAAATAGGCATAAAAGTATATTCTCACCGCGCAAACGTGCATTGGCCTCGACAGATCCATGGCGATTCCAGCCACGTGGCGAATGCTGACGATGCGCTTCTGCTCGAGTTCTTCGCGAACGGCCTGGAAGAGCAGGGTTCTTTGGTATTTCCGGCGTTTCCTTTAGTCCCTTTTTCAGTAGCTTTTAAGGTACGAGTAGTAAAAGACTATAGCAAACACCCTTGCTCCATTTCTGACAGAAAAACTGGATCCTAAGCAAAAATCCTGCCGCAAAACACTAAAGAACCTAGACTATAACCATTCCCAGCAGCTTGTACCTGAAGTTCCTCGGCCTCCTTGAGCAATTCTTGTCCCTCGGTGACTTGGCCGGCTTCACACATCAGTTGTCCTTTCTACAAAAACATTAATTGCTTCCAGCCTCCCTCCTACATTCATATTTTCATCGATCTGGCGAGCCAGATTGGCCAATTGTTCGTCATACTCCTAAAATACTTATTAATAGCGCGAAATTTCGTACCGTCGTTACTCCTTCCACGCCCGGCAAGCAGCCAGCTAAAAAGAAAATACACTAAACCGTAGAAACCATTACAGTTAAGACGATCGGTGTTCTTGTCGATTTTTCGTTGAATCTCTCGATTGATTTCGCGAATACTAAAAACGAAATGAGTGCCAAAAGATGACTACCGTCTCATAAACAGCTCCTCGTAGCCAAGTTTGCCAAATCGCGAGCTGCGTTTATATTCTTCTTTGAAACATTCGTCGTGGCGCTAGAAACGCAGATTTCGAAGCAGGAAAATCCTATCCACCTGAGCGCATTGCCCAAAGTCCATCTTTGTGTTGCGGAACGCTTCTCGGGGACAGAAACCGGCCAACGCGAATTTGCAGACCTAAAATATCCAAGAGTCCGAAGCAACGAAAGAAATTTGTACCTCTGGGTTTTCAAAGGACACTTTCGACGCGCCATCGACTGAATTACGGCCGGTGCCCATCAACTCGTCGAGCATTTGGGCCATAAAGGCGGTCATGGTGCAACCTATATGGGCCTATTCTTTCGGGATCTGCCACGTGTTCTTGCCCGATATTCTATGCATTCAACTATATTTCAGACACAAGGATTAGCCGGAATTAGTTCTTTATATCATACAACTTGCACAAAATGACAGGACATGCACAGATTACTCACTATAAAATCAAAACACATGATAGTATTCCGGGCGGCTCTCATCTCGGATCTTGTTGGCGGCTTGGTCAATTGCCGAGGAAAGGTCGAAGGACACGTCGTGGTGTTCGAGACGGTCACGGTTGGTCGAAGAAGCGCAGATTGCCGACTCATCGATCTGAGCAGATAAATAAGAAGATTCCAAAGATCAAACCTTTGGCAAATGCACATAACTATTTCTCAATGGCGTCGAGTGGCCGTTAGGGACAGCACGGCGGTGGCTAGCATCAGGGGAGTGCAATGCAGGGCTGTGGGAAGCACTCAGCGTATCGGTATCTAAAACGCAACTTACCATAAGCATGTTCGAAAGCGAAAAGAGCTATTTCGCAATCCGGTGACACTCAATTCTTGGAGCTATTGATGTTGGGGGCATCTTTTTTTGGCTCCCAGACTTAGGCCTAGGCTTAGCTTTAACTTTGCGTACGCTTGGCTTATACTGAGCTTGGGCCTAGCCTTGGCTTAGGCTTAGGCTTAGGCTTAAATTAGGCTTGGTTTTGGCTTAGCTTAGGCTTAGTCTAGGCTTACTCTCGGCCTAGCGATGCTTGGCCCAGCCCTAGCTTAGACTTGTTCTAGACTTAGCTTAGGATTGGGCTTACCTAGGCTTGGCTTAGGAAAAAAAACCCCCAACATCAATAGCTCCCAATTCTTTTTCATTAGCACTTTATTTGCGCGTCAACATCTAGCCACGTATTGCTAATCTCTCAAGAACAAAAAATAACGAAGCGTTTTGCCCCTGAAAACGGGACTCCCGAGATTTGGCTGGGGCGTAGTTTCGGAAATCGCGCCCCCGAACTTTCTATTCCTGGTCCAGCAAGCAAGGTACGCGGAATTACTACCTGTATAGCAATCGCTTGGCGAGTTTGGCGGCGCAGTCGCATCGCTCTTCTCCGATCCGCGCGCCGAGCTGTTTTCCCGGATCTTCTTCGCGGCCCGTTCGATAGCTGCAGAAAGGTCGAACGTCGATTCGTTGTGTTGTTCCGGGTGGGTTCCACAGGGCAAGCAGATCGTCGATTCATCAATCTAAAAAGAAATTTGGGCATACGTTATCAACAAACCTTTGCTAAATGGACAAAGCTGCGCATCAACGGGGTCGAATGCCCTCTTGGGTATACAGCTTGACGCCGACGATCGACTTCTGGGGAGAGCAACACCGGCGTATGCGAGGGGCTTATCGAAACGGCTTCTAACAAGAATGATGGTGAATAAAACGACACGGAGTTTACCTTCATGACATTCAGCCGGAGACTTCGGAGGTAACGTCACACCCTTGGCGTTGTAGAGGACCACTGGGACGGCGCTGTGGCTAGCTTTGCGAGCCGTTTCCATCGGGCACGAGCGGTCAGCAGTAGAGTTGCCGCCTTTGGACTTGTGACGGGCCGTTAGACAGACTAAAAAACAAAATTAGGTGGAAAACCCGGAATCCTTACAGATTTTTCGCCAGTTCATCCCAGTCATCGTAGTGTCTAAATTAAAAAAAAAACTTAAAGAGATAGGGGCGGCATAAGTCAATCGATTACGCGAGGGAAAGAAAATGTCTCTGCGCCTCTCCCCTGGGAGCCCTCTCGCGCGAGATCGCCGCGGGACCTGTTGAACCCCCCCCCCTCCCCAAGGGGGGTTCAACAGATGCCGTCCTCATCTCTTTAAATCGAATATAGAAAGGGGAAAACGCAAAAGAAAAATGAAATATTTCGACAAAAACGGCGTTAGAGCGCGGGAAAGATGCTAAAAATTAAATAAGATGATTTTCAGGAAAAATTGAGCACCCTACAAGCCATTCCAAAATACGGAATTGCAACGCGCCGCTCCAATGTACGGAGCGCCGATAACTTTTTTCCTACTAATTAGGGTTTTTTATTTTTTGACCAGCGCCCAAAACCCGCTTCGCGGGCCTTGGGCGCTGGAATGCGGTTTTTGCATGATAACTTTGACTTTCCGATCACTCGGGTCCTTCGACCCCTCCCCTCTGCCGACCACACGGGCGAGTGCAACTGGCAAGAATGAGGAAATTTGTGTTTTTTGCATTATGCAAATTAGCCCTCAGGGACCCTCAAAAATGAATAAAACCGGCTTTAACTTTATAAACTTGTATTTTATCGAAATTCTGAAAACGCCATCGGAAACAGAAAAGTCGATTCCCCCGGGTGACGGAGAATTAGGGCATTTTGGACACGGGAAAGCCCTCAAATCGGGCCTCGAAACTGACATCCACACACACACACAAAGATACTCGACCAAATTATATAAGGTAGGATTTGTTGGCGTTAGTGGTTGTACTTCTCCTTTTGTTTTACGGTCTTTGAAAGGAGGTTTTTTAGTGTCCACGGAGTTTCGCCATTGCACCAAGCCGATTTTCTGCAGAATTTTGCGCTGCTTCTCGCTTTCAGGATCTGCGAAACGACCGATTAAAGACAGTTATAATGCCCTAAAGGGCTAAAGACCGCGAGCGCGGGCCACTTTGCGCTTTTTTGGCACTTTAAAGCTTCGTATCTTTTGAATTATGGCTGTTTCGCAGATTTGGAAAGGTAGCTTTTGAACAGCGAAAGGTTCTGCACCAAATAGGCTTAATCACATCTCGAAGCTCCGTGGACTCTCAAAAACTTGACTTTTTACACTTTTATCCTCTCGAGAATTTTTGGCCACCCTTTTAGACGGTAAACACACCATTTCCCTTTTTCTTTTCCTTCTGGAACGCTTTACGTTTACCGCTTCTCACTCGCACTCTCTTTTTCAATACAAATTCGTTTTTTTCAGATGTCCTACCTCCCCAGGGAGTACTACAAGATCCCCCACGACATCGAGCGCTACAACCAATCCCGCCAAGCCCACCGTTCAATGCCAAGTAATTTTTCGGACCTTTATCGCATCTGCAACTTAGGAACGAGATCGCAAGGGCTTGCGCCCCCGGTCCCCAAGGTTGAAGAGGTGCGTGGACAAAACTTTGAAGTGGGCCCACGCTACCACACCTTGAAGTACATCGGCGAGGGCGCGTATGGCATGGTCGTGTAAGTGATTATTGCTTGTCCTTTATTATTTCCTTTTTTCAGCTCGGCGACCGATGCGATCACCCAGCGCAGCGTGGCAATCAAAAAGATGTCACCATTCGGCCACCAGACGTTCTGCCAAAGGACGCTGCGCGAGATCAAGATCCTTTGCCACTTCAACCATGAAAACGTAAGTTTGATGTCAGCCTTTTTGCAAAATTGTTTAGGTGATCAACATTCAAGAGATCATCAGAGCCGCCAACATCAACGAGATGAAGGACATGTGAGACTCGGCTTTTCGAAAGACTGTATTTTTCAGATACATTGTGCAATCGCTGATGGAGACCGACCTCTACAAACTTCTCAAGTCCCAAGCCCTCAGTCGCGAGCATATCTGCTACTTCACCTACCAAATTCTGCGTGGCTTGAAGTACGTGAAAGTTTGCGTTTATCATATTTCCTTTTTTAGGTATATACACTCTGCAAATGTCATCCATCGCGACCTGAAGCCCTCAAATCTCTTGCTCAACACAACATGCGATCTCAAGATATGCGACTTTGGCCTTGCTCGTGTCGCGGACCCGACCTCAAACTTGTGCGGCTTTTTAACAGAATATGTGGCAACCCGGTAATTATTCATTTCCATTTGACATTTTTTTAGTTGGTACCGTGCTCCGGAGATCATGCTGAATTCTAAGGGCTACACAAAGGCTATCGATGTATGGAGTGTTGGTTGCATTCTGGCCGAAATGCTCGGGAACCGTCCTCTGTAAGTAAATTACTTTGTGCTCTTATTTGGTTTTAGGTTCCCCGGCAAACACTACCTGGACCAACTGACTCTCATCCTTGACGTGCTTGGGTCGCCATCTCGCGAAGATTTGGCATACATCACGAACGACAAAGCCCGCTCATATCTGATGGCATTACCATTCAAGCCGAAGCAGCCCTGGCGTCACGTATTTCCATCTGCAGAAGACTCGGCTCTCGATTTGTTAGAAAATGTATGTGTTTGTGCAAAAGATATCAGATTTTCTTTTAGTTGCTCGCCTTCAACCCCAACAAGCGCTTCGATGTGGAGTCGGCCCTCCTGCACCCATACCTCGCCCGTTACAATGACCCAGACGATGAGGTTTGATCGCTATTCTTATGGTAACACATTTTTTGCAGCCAACTTGCGATATTCCGTTCGGGGACGAGATGGGTTTCGACGAAATGCCGAAGGAGGAATTGAAGCAGCTGATTTTCGAAGAAATCGAAGCCTTCCACCGCCGCCAATAAAGCTCGAACAACGGGTTTACCATTGTCCCAATTTGTATTTGTGCTCACCTCATTTGTTCTCATAGTTTTCACTTTGCTGACCTATTCACCAATTTATCCTCCCGCATTGGTGTTACTGTTGTGATTTCTCCCGCTGTTGTTTCTTGTGAATTGACCATATTTTCTTATCCAGATGTCCAAATTCGCTTTCATCCTTGATCGTCGATAAAACATACTTCCAGACTTCGGGCGTTGTGAAACAAAACGGTTCAAATGCGCAGCACTATCGTTAATTGCAGAGGGTCGAGGGCTTTAATATATCATTGGCATCCAATCGTTTTGTTATCTTTTCTGGCTTTACTATACGCCGAAATGCTTATCGCTTTTGCCACGGCTTTGGGGAGAGGCGAGCTGTACGAACTGATCCCTCGGTTTTCATGGCGTGTTTCCAGCTGACAGGCGGCTGTCTACACGCAGATTTCTGCCAAAAATTACTAGTTTTTGCTGTACTGCATGTAATTGCAAGATTTACAGGTGCTGCGAAATGACCATCGATCCTCGCTACTCCCGGACTCGGAATGTGGACCACGATGGCATCGACCGTGTCGTCAACCCTGCCTTCAAGTAAGCCCCATGGTCCCTTTTAAAAAATTTTCTTCAGGATTGCCTATGGTACCGCCGGATTTCGTGATCGGGCCGAGACGCTGCCTTTCGTCATGTTCCGAGTCGGATTCTTGGCTGCGCTACGTGCAAAGTTTGTTCGGCCTGAGTTTTTTATTCCATTTTAGAAAATTCAACAAGACTGTTGGTGTCATGATCACGGCCTCACATAACCCTGCCTGCGACAATGGCGTCAAAATCGTGGATCCTCTGGGCGAGATGATGGAAGTAGCTTGGGAGGTAGTTTCATTCATGCTTCTTTGTCACTTCTGCGTAAAACACAAAATAACATTCCGAAGTGATCCTGTTTTTCACACAAGCCGTTTCAGGGATATGCCACGGATCTCGCTAACACCTCTGACGAGGCGCTTCTCGCGAAAATGGAAGAACTCAAGGCACTGGCTCCAAGTGAGCGTCAAGAAAAGGCGGCGGTAGTATGTGCGGTGGACACGCGTCCCTCTGGGATCCACCTTGCCTCTTGCGTCGCTTCTGGCGTCTCGTTGTTGGATGTGGATTACGAATTCTTAGGTATATTTTTGCTCTCCTCCGCAAAATGTTTTTAGACCAACTTACCACGCCGCAGCTCCATTATGCCGTCCGCGTCGCCAACGACCCTGATTATGGTCCAGCCGGGCCCGGTGGATATGAACGCCGTTTCAAGGAAGCTTATTATCAACTGAAAGAGGTTATTTTCTTATTTACTCCGATCAGCTTACGGTTTTAGTTGATACCTAAGGCCAAACCATCGATCCTCAAACTCGACTGTGCCAACGGCATTGGTGCCCCGAAGGCCCGGGAACTCTTCGCTGCAATTAACGACCCGGACCTCAGCGTGGAATTTCTGAACGAGAAAGGCGAATTAAACCATGAGGTAAATTTGCCTTCAGTTTGCTAAAAGGTTTTTAGTGCGGCGCCGATTTTGTCAAAATTTCGAAGCTGCTGCCACGAGCTTTTGGCGATGTGGCTCCGGACGTGCGCTGTGCATCACTGGACGGCGACGCCGATCGCCTGATTTATTTCAGAGCAAGCGACAGGTGTGGTCGCTGCTGTTTTAATGTAGTTAGAAACCGGGTCATAATATTGACCAAAAAACTGTTGGCTATGAATTTAGCATAATAGTATCTTTTCAGCCAGCGTCTCGATGCCAGCGAGATTGGTGTTACATTGCTCGATGGCGACAAGATTGCGACACTTTTCTCGAGATTTTTGATCGAGGTTTTCCATTTTACACTATCTCATTGTTTTTTTTTAGCAATTACGCGAAGCCGGACTTTCTGGACAGCTGACGGTCGGGGTCGTGCAGACGGCGTACGCAAACGGAGCCTCTACCGCCTACATCCGGGACGTTTTGGTAGGAAAACGGAGTCTGTTGGAATTTTGCCATTTAGGGTGTCACCCCCGTTTTCGTGCCAACCGGTGTGAAGCATCTACATCACGAGGCGGTCAAGTACGACATCGGCGTCTACTTTGAAGCCAATGGCCACGGGACTGTCTGCTTCTCGGACAAATTCAAGGAGACCGTCAAGGAGTGCGTTTGGTTTTGATAGCCTGGTTGCGGACGGCAAGACTTGTCAAAGACTAACGGATTGATTTTGGAGCGGCATTTCAAAAAATTGCCGTTAATCTGTTGGCTGCTCTGACTCGTGATTTTTTGCCTAAAGTGGAAATCGTTGCTTTTTAGGCGAAAGGACGAGAACGTGGCGACAGCCCGCCTGCGATATTTCTCGCGGGTGGTCAACGAGATTGTCGGAGATGCGCTGGCTGATCTGTTGGCCGTCGAGCTGCTGTTGATGTACTACGGGTGGAACGTCGTTGACTGGGACCAAGGCCTCTACAAGGACGCGCCAAATGTGCAGAAGAAAGTTCCGGTATGATTTTTGATAATTTGTAAATTGGAATCCACGGGAGTACTGTGCTTACGAAATATGGGTTCCTTTCAGGTGTTGGACCGTTCAATCTACAGCACTACTTGGGACGAGACGCGACTACTCACACCGATCGCCTTACAAAACACCATCGATGCCACCGTGAAAGAGCACGGAGCCATTCGCGCTTTTGTCAGGTGTGTTTGTAGTTTGTGCCGTGATGCCTATTTTTGCAGGCCATCGGGGACCGAGAACATTGTCCGCGTCTACGTAGAAGCTCATACCGCCGAGGTGGCCGAGAAGATCGCATCCGTGCTGGCCTCTTTCATCACCGGTCAACCATCGCGTTAAGCTAGTCTTTTTTTCACTTTGCTTTTTACCCCCCTTTTGCTTAATTGCCTGTGATTCCCTCGTTTCTCTGTGATTAATGCACCGATACCCTGTGATCATACGTGGAGTAAATCCTTATGCACATTTGTAGTGTGCGACAAGCAATACGAATAGATACCTAAAGCGTATAGTACGGGCATGACTACGGACCGCGGAAGGGGGTTTTTTTGGGACATCCTGTAGTTATTGAACTAATGGGGCTTAAACGAGTATACGCTATTTGCATCCTCTACCATTATAACATTCATTCCGTCCCAGGGCTACCAAATTGGGTACAGAATCAGCATGCGAAGTCCCGAATAAGACGATGCCATCCCAACCCGATTGAAAACCTACAGATTATTTGTGTTCAACTTCATCGGATTTTTCATCTCTTCTTACTTTCATCGAGATGATGGCGAATGAGCCGACTAAGGCCGACAACAAAGTAAGCTTAGACCCAGATTCGGCTTGGCTCTAGTAACAATTCATCATTTTCACTCAAAACGTCCTGTTTTAGACGACAGCTACGCTGATTCGCGATGAGGAGATGCAGCTGCAAGAACTCGAAGTCGCCGAGACGAAGATGAAATCCGCGCAGGAGGAGCTGAGCCTCGAGGTTAACCATCGGAGCTTCGTTAGATAGATCAAAAATAGGGAATTAGGCCCGCCTATGCCGACCATACGTTTGTATCTCGAACGAGTCAATTTCAGCTCTACGTGGCGCGCGTTCTTCGGCGCACGTTGAACACCGTGACCCACCAGCGCGACGCGCAGCTGGTCGCCCACTGGCGCGCCGAGGATTTCGAGCGGTTGGCCCCCGGCTACACCTGCCAGCACCTCTGCCATACTCCGTGGTGGGGACAGCTCCGCGGGATTTGCCCCGCGTGAACGAATTACTTTCACTTTTTAACTTACTTTTTTCAGGCTCCTCCCGCTGAAAGGGCCATCGAGCCGCGGGCCGTTGGTGCGACGATGATGGCCCGGATCAGGGCAGCCAACGAGAAGATCGGACGCAAGTACAACGCGCTCACGTTCGAAGAGTTGTCAAAAGTAAGCGTTTTACTTAAGGACCGATCCTAAACTCCGTTCGTGTACCCTTGAAAACCGTTTTTTTAATTCAGGTTTTAATATGTTCGAAAACATTAAATGTAGAAATTTAATATGTTTTAATATTTCGGCTATTTTTTGCATCTGTCGGCAGTTTTATAACACATGTCAGTTTTCAGAAAGTCAACGCAATTGACACGAAGAAAATCCCGCAGCTCAAGGCGAAAGTGCTCGACGCTGAAACGGAATTTCAGCGCGTGGCAACGTCTATTGGGAGACGGTAGGGGATCACTTTAATAGAGAGAGAGAGAGAGAGAGAGAGAGAGAGAGACAGAGAGAGAGCGAGCGAGAGAGAGAAAGGTGGATCAGATAGGACCAACCGTTCATTTTAGAGCCACGAGCTCAGGCTGGCCGTAGAGGACGATCAGCAAGAGAACGCGGGGCGCACGCAGAAGTACGGGCAACTTTTCGGCTTGCTCGACGAGTTCACCATCCAGCCGAGGATCTTAAATGTGGGTGTATTTTCCATTTTCGACTAATGACGGGTCCTAAGCCTTACTTAGCAACTTTCATTTCAGGCCTCGGAACTATGCTGTGGAGGGCCCAAACCATCGCCAAACCGCGGTGCCGCAACTGCTCACCGCTGGACCTGATCAGCAAGAGCGCCAAATTCGACGAAGAGCTCGACGATTATGCCTAAATCGACAGCAAGATTTAACATTAATTAATGTCAATATGCGTTGAATTATCTGTGATAAATATGGGTGTCAATTGATGAGAATAAACCTTTCGGAAAACCACTGTAATTGACATTACAAATGGCCAAAAACCCGAAAAGACCTTGGTTTTTCAACAATAGCCTCGCGATGCCGCCGGAAAAGCCCTAAAACACGGGCAATAATTGGTTTTTGCGCTTTTTTAGCTTTTTTTCGTAATCCAAGGTAGAAAACCCCTCAAAAATAGACAAAAATCGTATTTTTGCCACATTTTTTAGCCTGCTTTTTCGAATCGAGTGTGTCGAACATGGTCGAAAGGGTACTTAAGATCAAAAAGTATCGCAAAACACTTCAAAAATTAGGTGCTAGGACGCGTGCGAAAGAATTAAAATTTATTAGCTTTATCAAATTAAAGAATTAAATTAGGTTAGAATCAAAGTTTTATCAAGTTGAATTACAAAAAAAACGATATTCAGATGGGAAGTGAGGATGCGACCCAGATGGAATTAGGGAGTGGCCAATAGGCCAGCATCACAATCCCGAAACTCAGCCAATACGCGCCAAAACTGAATTGGAACCAGTAGAATGGCATGAAGGGCGAGAGCCTATCAGTAGCAGAAGCACCGATGAAGACAAAGGCCACACTAACCACATAAATCACGACAAGGTTTGCGAATAGGGCGCACGACAAGTCATGGAGATGATTGGTGAGGGGTGATTTTTTGTAGAGGGTCGGAAAAACGGCGGACGTTGCAGCAATTGGCAGGGTTGAGAGACCAGACCAGAGGAGACGAGATATCAATGTATCCAGCCAATCAAAGCTCAGCTTCGGGAATGTGCTTCGGTAGATGAAGCCGAGACCCGCGCCTGAAAATTGAGGTATGCGACAATTTGTTGGTTTGCTAGTCCCTTGAAAGCCCACGTTCAGGCAACGGCTACGAGGGCGCCTATGGACGTCTGCTTCTATATCTCTCTCTCTCTCTCTATCGCTCTCTCCCTCGCTCTCTCACTCTCTTTCTCTCGCACTCCCTCTCGCTTGCTCGCTCCCTCTCTCTCATTCTCTCTCGCACTCCCTCTCGCTCTCTCACTCACTCTCTTTCTCTCGCACTCCCTCTCGCTCCCTCGCTTTCTCTCTCTCACTCTCTCTCTCACTCCCTCTCGCTCGCTCGCTCTCTCACTCCCTCCTTTCTCTCTCACTCACTCTTTCTCTCTCTCTCTCTCTCTCTCTCTCTCTCTCTCTCTCTCCTCTCTCTACTGGAGTGTCCTAAAAACTCTCTAACTCGTAGGGCGGTTAACGATAGACGGATCTTTTGAGCCTGTTCTAACACGGCTTCTCGAACGTACAAAGGGCGGCCGTCGACAGCAACAAGGTCGGCAGGGCGAGGGCGATTAGGGACAAGTTGTTCGTCGATTTGTAGAGAAATCCGCCACGGTGTCTGATGCCGGCAAAGAACATGATGATTATGTGGAGGATGAAGAAGGGCAGAAAGGCCTGGAGAGACTCACTATGGGGAGTCACCCACCACAGAAAGAGGGCTTGTCTGCAATTACAGGTTGTTTTTCTTTGTTATCAGCTATTACAATAGAAATCAAAGTACTGTACTCTTAGCAGGGGGTAAGGAGGCTGAATTTGGCCTAATGTTAACGAAATTCTGACGTTTTTCCCTCCGATTACGCCGTTTTCGTGTCTAAAAAATCTGAAAACAATACAAAGATTTTCGATAAGGAATTTATGGGCAAAAATTAAAAATTTTTAAATTTTTAGACGTTTGTTTCTATGGTTTTTAAGCAATAAAAGCTATTAAAAGGCTATAAAACTGTCGAAATTTCCAGATGGAGTAGATAAGCTAGCCCCCCCCCCTAACAGTCGAGTACCGAAATTACACGTTTTTGAAACTTTTTTGAGCCAAATTTTGCTTGTCTTTAGCCTTCACGTCTATATTTTACATTATTTTGGGCTGAAATTCAAGCTGTTGTATAGTTTTTGACGCTCGACCGAATTTTTAGAACGATCGTAACTGACAAAAAACTAGTTTTCCACCCGTGCCCCTGACGGATTTAGATCTAAATCATAGCTTTTTTAGATTACATGATTTTGTGCGCAAATCAAAACTTTTATTTTATTTTTGACGCTCTATTGGCTCGCATCGTTGAAATGTCGCAAAAATAGCGAAAATATCGAAAATTAGCGGCTAGAGTGCAGTTTACCCACCCACCCCCCGCCCGGCCGGACCCCAACTTGTGTATCTCGGCTCCCTGTTCATCTACAGGTGTGTGAAGTATACCAAAATGTTCGTCTTACGCTGTCGAGTATTTTGGTATACTTTACACTACCTGTAGATGAACAGGGACCCGAGATACGGCAAGTGGGGATCGGCTGGGGGAGGGGGGTAAACTGCACTTAAGCCTATTTTTCGACACTCTATCTGCTCGCATCTTTCAAATGCCGCAAAAATAGCGAAAATGTCGAAAATTAGCTTTACAGTCGCATAGGTTATTTTTGCTATATCGCACGCCAAACTTACGTGATGGCCAGGCAAAGAGCTTTGGGGCACGAGACGGCGGTGAGTGCCTTCAGACGGTCCGACCATGACGGCAAGGCCACGCTGTCTGGGGCAACCAGAAAATCTGTAAAATCGTGTTGTTAACATTGGTTCGTCTGATCAAACAACAACTTTTTTTATTTTTCAGCATATAGCCCAGCTTCTGTCTTTTTCGAGTGTTTTTAGTCGTTTTTCATTGCCAAGAAAACGTAAAAATATCGTAAAAATCTGAGTTTTTGGGTATGATTCATATTTTTTGGATCCAAAGCCTGGAATTGACGAAAGAATGGTTTAATTTTCGAAAGATTTTAAGATTTAAAAACTGTGTAAAATGCTATAAAAATTGGCTGGATTAGATGATAAAGTTGTACGGGAATACGCGAAAAAATTTGCTTTCCACCCCCGCTAACAGTCTAGCACCTAAAATGTCTAAAAATTGACTAGCTTTTGCTAAGCATCGTAACGGCTTGCTGCCCCCCCCCCGGATAAAAGATAAGAACCAAAAAACAACAAAACTCACTGGGATTGGTGTGGGTCTCTGGGTTGGTTGTCATCATTGTGACGAATGAGGGATATCTATCCAGATATCGGGATCCCAAGTAGGGGGCGGAGTCTGGCGGGTCGATGAAAAATGCCCCCGGGGCCCGTAATGACCCAATTATACCCTATAAGAAGCGGAGAACGTGGGATTGTTAAGATATCTCAGAAAAAAAGACATCTGGAGGTCAATCAGTTCGATTTAGATAAACTATGCGACTAGCGCTTACGCGAACTTACGTCCCCTCGTTTCGAAAAATTAAGGATATGGTTCCTGCCAAAACCCTTTATTCGAAAAGAAGAAGAAGAAGAAAAGAAGTAAAAAATTGAGTGTGCGGAAACGAATGGGAGGTTCTTTCGCATTATCGGGGGGGGGGGTACAAAATTTTTTGTACCAATCCAGAAATGCCTAGTAACTTAATAGGAAATATTTTCATATTGTTTTTGGTCAAAAAAAAACTATTTTTAACTAAAACAACTAGATAAAATTTTGGAAAAGTCGAAACTTTGATAAAACCGCCGATTTTTCGTCGAAAACTCTACATTTTTTGTATTTTTGAACAAAAATTTGTGACTTTTCTACGTTTAGGAAAAGTAAATAACAGTTTAGAAATACTTACGCTATTTGTATGTAAAAATTGGCACCTAAGAAAAAATATTTTGTCGAAGTATCGAAGCTTTTGTCGAAAAACGAAAGGGAAATCCTAAAAGCCTTGACAAATTCATTTCGTTGTCAAAAACGTCAAATATTTGAGAAAAACTCGAAAAACTACCGGCTCTGACCGCGCCCAAATAGCTGCAAATTTGCATAATTTACCGTTCAATATCCGGTACGCGGTGAAACGCGTGCAGCCGAAGAGCCCACGCCCATTTTCTACTACCCTAGCGCTGTGGCGCGCGCGCGTTTGCTACAGAAATGCTAGATATATTCGACAGTTATTTTCAAGTGGGTTTCATTTTAACGCGCTTTTGGTGCTAATGCATTGGGGGAGTCCGAAATTGGTAGTAAGGGGTTACGAGACGCTCCGCTTAAGCTACTCGGGTTTCGGCTGAGCCCAGGTTTAACTTAGCTTTAACTAAGCTTAGCTTAGGCTTAGACTTAAGCTTAACCCCAGGCTAAGCTTATCTGAGCTTTAAATTGCCTCAGGAGGTCAAAATAGGGTCATTTAGGGCTAAGCTTAGAGCAAGCTAAGCTGGCTTTGTTGGTATGAAGCTAAGCCTAGGCGTAGGCTTGGCTTCGCTTTTCCCGAGGCTTCGAGTTTAAAAAACGGCATTTGGAGCGTCTTGTAGTCAAAATTCGGACTGCCCCCCAAGTGCATAAGCACCGCGCTTTTTTCCTTGATATCTAGATTTACTAATACCAACAACTAAACCTAATACTCGTTCTAAGCTGTTTTTACTGCTTCCAAACATAAAAACAAAACAATTTTAGCTTAAAATCAGCGCTGACTTCTCTTAAAAAAAACAAAAAAAAACATAGATTTTCGAACAGAATTTCAAAGTAAAAAATGTAGCATGGTTTCGATAGCTCTAAATCCGCACGTTTGAACTGCCGAGGCCATGACATGGATCTTCAGGCGGGCCTCACACTCGGTTTTGGGCTGCTGACGGCCGTGTTGCCGCCGCTGCTGCTCGCCGGATGCGGGAAGAAGAAGAAGACCACCGTCAGCTCCGACCGCAGCGATCCATCGTCTGTACGTTTTGCGCTTTTGCGTGAAGACTATAGCTATAAGTTGGCTTGGAATGAAAATCGTTGGGTACTGGACTGTTAGCGGGGGGCTTTGATCTCAGCAGAAAGCTAATTTTTATTTTCTGCCGACGCCTGCCTGTTAATAATATCTAATGCCTTTTTATAGGTTTTTTAGTAGCTTTTGAGTGATAGAAAGTTCTCGAAAATATTTAAATATCGGAATAAAAAAACATTGTTTTATTATAGATTTTTTATGGGGTTTTTTTAATCTAAAAACTATAGAAAATGATATCAAATGGTTTAAAATATGTTCAAGCGGCGTTCTAGCGTTACTGGGGAAATTTGGTTTATTCCTGCTAAAAATCCTCCCCCGCTAACAGATCAGTACTAATCGCTTACGTTTTAGAAGAAGACGAAGCGTTCCCAAAAGTCGAGAATCTCCACTCGCAAGTCTCACTCGTCGGGTCGCGATCGCAAGTCGAAACACTCCAGACGTCCGGATGGGAAGAGCGGAAAGAGTGGCAAAGAAGCGAAGGATGGCAAGAGTGGCAAAGAGGCCAAAGATATCAAGGATGCCAAGGATTCCAACGTGGGCATCAGCTTTTCGGAAGAAAATTTAACGGCTGAACTCCAGATACCCCCCGCCCAGCCGCTCGCCACCTACCGTATCTCGGCTCCCTGTTCATCTACAGATGTGTAAAGTATACCAAAATACTCGCCAGTGCAAGACGAGCATTTTGGTATACTTTATACACCTGTAGATGAACGGACAGATCGGTGGGGTCGGCTGGGGTGGGGAGTTATCTGGGGTCGTACCAAAAATGATCTTTCCATCTTCAGTTCCAAATCCGAGCCCCGAAGCAAAATGTGATGGTGGCGACGAAGGACCCGAACTACCAGACCCTCGCCGGCCTCAACAATGCCGACGTGTTCAAGGAGAAGCCCGGCTCACAGCCGCCCCCTCCGCCACCGCCAAAGAAGGCCCAGTTCGTCGGCACCTACGATCCCAACTATCAGGCAATCTCCTCTCGCCTTTAAGACGTTCTACAATCTATCTTGTAGACGTTGGCCGGGATGAACAACAACGACGTCTTCAAGGAGAAGCCCAACCAGCCGCCGCCGCCATTCACCCCGAACATTCGGCCACCGGACAAGGCCGGCATGGTCGGCACGTACGACAAGAACTATCAGGTAAATTTTGACTTGACCCTTGTGAAACAGGCAACACAAAACCTGACCATCACCTGACCCTCTTGCAGACGCTGGCCGGCCTCAACAACGACGACTGCTTCAAGGAAAAGCAGCCAGCCTTCGCCGCACCTCGCAAGCCGGCAGACAATCAGAAGATTATGGGCACCAACGACCCGAACTACCAGGTAAAAATCGGAGTCAACACCAAGAAATGCGGCTTCTGGTTTAGACTCTGGCCGGCCTGAACAACAATGAAGTCTTCAAGGAAAAGTCGCCACATCACGCGCCCGCCAATCAGCCCAATTTCCTCACCTACTAGCCTCAGCGTTCTTGCCATATTCGCATTTCAATAAATACCGTTGAGTAAAAAAAAAGTCCAAAAGAACGAGACCGCCCAAATCCCGACGTTCAAAATCCCGACAGTCATAATCCCGACAGCGAAAATTATGACTGTCGGCATTTCGGCTGTCGGGATTTGGGCTGTCGGGATTTCGGCTGTCGGGATTTGGGCTGTCGGGATTTTGAACGTCGCGATTATGGTTGGAGTTCGCCTTTAGCCTCAATTCCGCGGCCCGGAAACGACCGATTTTACGGTAAAAATGAGGCCCTCCGAAATCGCCTTGTCAGCCTTTTTGGGCAGTGCCAGTGATTGAGAATTCTCGATTAACATTATCTTTATTCGTCACAACTGTCTGTCTTAAACTTGGTCAAAATGGAACATCTTATTTGTCGAAAATCCAGATAATTCCAGTGACATCCGTTGCCTCCATTTCCGCTTTCATCCCCCTCAATTCTAATGCAACCAGGAAATCTGAAAGTGCTAATTTTTTCAGAGCAGAAGCCAAAAATCCGCGAACACTACTAAAATCTGATTAGTGTGCGGTCATCACGGGGTCATTATGCACCCAATGCCGTACCATACATACCTAAAAATTCGTTCCCTCTAGAAATATCCTCTGGACAGAATGACGGAAGTTGCATGCAAAGTGGGACACACACACACACACACACACACACACACACACACACACACACACACACACACACACACACACACACACACACACACACACACACACACACACACACACACAAACACCTTTTTTATATATATAGTAGGATAGCTACTATTAGCAGCCCTAGACGGTGACGCGAAACGCCAAAACTCGCATACAGGCCTCCACGACACGTCATGTCCCTCAAACCAAAAATGACGTTTGGCGTGCGCTTAGGGTTGCCGCGTAGCAGCCTGACCTAGCCGAGAGCCAATCAACTCTCGCTTTTCAGTCCTTTAAAAGCCTTCCAAGCCCTTTTTGAGGAAAATTGTCCAGATTCCAAACAACATTCAACGCCGGAAACCTGCCTTTGCTAGTGGTAGAAAGCCGAAGATAACGATGGACGGGATGATCGAGCGAACCCTAAAATCATATTGTAGACCTCGGCAGCTATAGTTGCGCCACGCGTCAAAGCACGCGTAAGCCCGTCCCTCTCCTCCGTATTTGCCACGAGCTGACATACCTCAGCACTGGCGGCAATCCATTTTCGGCACTGTTTTGCATCTGGATCCGTTTCCTCAAGGTATTCCAAACGCCGATCTTTGCCACTCTCGATAACTTTCTTGAAATTCTCCTGAAAAAGAAGTGATTCGTCTCTCTCTCGCTCCTCCTCTCTCTCCGCTCTCTCCTCTCTCCCTCTCTCTCTCTCTCTCTCTCTCTCTCTCTCGCTCTCTCTCTCTCGCTCTCTCGCTCTCTCTATCTTTCTCTACTCTCTCTCTCTCTCTCGATCTCTCTAATCAGAACCCTCACCAACTCGGTGTCGGCGCCAGCATTGTCGACGACCAGGTCAACGTAGATCTTGTGCAACAGCCTAGGGCGCGACGGACGGGCCGGACAACAAGATATCTAATAAATCTTATCGCCTGGCTGTTTTTAACAAAACAAGCTTTTCAAAATCCGAGCCCGCGTCCCAGCAGGTAAAACGCTTAGTCTTTCGCGGGGAGACCGAATTTTTCCCTTTTAGAACCAGCTTAAGAGAACCTCAAGTTGGCACGGGGGTTAAGAAAAATCTCTAAGGCTAACAAGAGTTTTTCAAGGGCTTTTGGTTTAGGTGTTAACAAAAAGTGCTAAATTCCTTTCAAACTCTGAAAAATGTCACAAAATGGGAAACAACAAAACGTTACTGGCTATTTAAAATCTTATTGAACTTGGTACTGTCCTCGATTACAGGTCAGGCCCACAGATTAATTTCAGGAAAATGGAAATAGATTAATACAGAAATTATTTATAGGCCGAGAACTAGAGCTGTTGTAATAAGGGTCCAGCAGCTTTTAGTTGATCCCACATTTTAATACCGGCCCGAAATTCGATCTGGGCTTCGAGTTATGGCCTGAACACCACGCCACGTCACGCCGTTTATTAAGTACTTTTTTACAAAAAGGCTCATTAAAAAGCTTATCTAAAAGAAATACGAAAAATCGAAAAAAACGTATCGAGATATTTGCATCATCCATTGTCCCTCCAAAAATCAGGATCTAATTTGCGCAGGCAATCGAGATATGCTCTGAATAAACCTTGTTTTGAACAAATTGTTAAGGGTTTCTTACTATTTTACTTATAAAATCGTTCAATAAAGGACTCTCGAAAACAAAAAAATTGCTTCACTGACAAATGTGGTTCTCCACCTCCATGCCAAAAAACAACGGGAAATTCCCCCTGATGGCCGAGAAATCCTCATTAAAGAAAACAGACATATTTTTCTCGCTTATAAGATAGGAAAACTAAGTTTGAGTCGAAAAAAGTTGGTCCCCCCGCGAATACTCAGGTACCTTGCTTTTACTTTGCCATTTCCTTTGTGAACGAACCTCTACCATGCTCGCAATTGTCGACAAACACCATGCGTGGTGAAAAAAATAAAGTTCTTGGCGACGTGCTGGGATTGATGGTCCGCACCACGTTTCCCACATAGAAGCACAGTCGAGCGTTTTTGGCAGGTGGTCGGCCAGTAAATGTTTGTAAAAACCAAGAATAGGAAATCACTCACTTGAACAACCAGCTGATCGACACCATTGGCGTAATTGGCAAAGACTTTTCGCAATAATTCGCCATTATCTGTCGCCTGGAGCGAAAAATCGTAGATCCCGGACAGCGATTGGAAGAACGGGGATAGCTAAATGATATTCACGACTGAATAAATTGTGTAAATCATGTCGCCGGTGCTCGTAGTAACTCTCGCTCTCTCTCACTCTCTCTGTCTCTCTCGCTCTCTCTCGATCTCTCTCACTCTCTCTATCTCTGTCGCTCTCTCTCTCGATCTCTCTCACTCTCTTGCTCTCTCTCTCCCCTCTCTTTCTCTACTCTCTTTTTCTCGCTCTCTCCTCACTATTCTGGCGCTCTCTCCGTCTCTCTCTTACTCTCGCTCTATCACTATTTATCGCTCTCTCTTACTCTCTCACGCGCTCTCTCTCAATCTCTCTCCCTCTCTCTCTCTCCTGCCATCCATCTCTCCTCTTTACCTCACCTCAAATAGGTCGTCACTTCGCATTGCTCTGATGTCAATTCCCAGGTTGCTCGCGAATCCTTCCAACTAAATTAATATCCACGTGTTTGATTTTGTTATGGCCGTTTTTGGCGGCATTTAGATAACTAGAAGGTTACCAGCTCATAATCTGTCGATACGTTCATCTCAAGCGTTTCGATCGAGCGGATTTGCGGTAGTAGCTCGATAAAACTGCAGAATGGCACATTGTATGCCCTAAAAATGGTGAAGAAGTTCAAAATGCCTCTCTCTCCCCCCCCTCTCTCTCTCTCTCTCTCTCTCTCTCTCAAGTTTCAACTGACCTGTCCTCTTCATTGTTGATGCGAACCATATTTTGAAAGCTAGACGCCCTATAGCAGCTGTCCCGCTGACGATCCACAATCAGGATCTTCGTATCGTGCAACCAAATCTAAAACGCCAGATGGCTAATCCGTAAAACATGAAAACTCATAAAGCTAGTATCTCTAGAAACCGGTTACTGCTAGAATTAATCACTAGCACGGGTATAAATGGACAATTAACAATTTTCCAAGCGTCAATCCTGAGCTTTACCTTCTCATCCTCTGCCGCCATTTCATTCACCTCCGGTACACGGGCATCAATCATCACAAAGTTTACTTTTTTTGGCATCAGTCCGCGTTCGTTCAGCAATTTCCTATCAATGCAATGAACGGTAGGACGATGAATCAAAAAACACGAAATTTGCTACGCGAAAAGAGGCATCTACCTGAACTCCTTGTTGACGCGCCGCAAGTTGTGCAATTCTTCGATACGGAGCTGATCGATCACGGCCGCTGTCAAAACCGAATTCATTCGACCAGCGGGAAACATCAGAGCTCTTCTAAAAACTGCAAGGAGACGTCTTTTAGTGACAACGGAGCTTCTAGCTGGGAGCAAACCCTGATTGTGAAGAATCTTGTCGCTGATTCCGACCGAAACTGTTTTCCGGTTCTGTTCTGACAGCGGGGCTGCAGCGGGGGAAGCTATCTAGCCTACCTCTACCTAGCAAATATTTCTCGAAATGTCGGGTATTTTTATGGTGTTTTTAGAAGTTGTTGACTACTAAAAAAAGACTATAAAAATTAGAAAGTAATCAAAAATTTTAATCTGTAATTTTTGCTAATGTTTCATACATTTTTGACCAAAAATCAGGGGGCGGGGCAACATTCCGGGAATGCGCCTCCGATTCCCAGAATGCATTTCATCTACATTGCGGGAAACCATTCCGGGAACCACTTTCCCGGAATGTAGATGCGACGAGATTGCTGGAAAGCGGCTCCTTTTCCGCAATTTTTCCCGGAATATTCCGCCAATGTTCCCGCACTGCGTGCCCGGAATGATTAGAGCAATAGTTGAGCGCGGGCTCTGGTGTCTCTACGCGAAAAGATACCCACATTTCCCGCATTCTTCCTGACCCCCGGCCCTTCAAACGCATTACTAACAGCGGGGGGATTCATGTCGACACAAATGGGAAAAGATCGCCGCAGGGCATCGGGTTCTTCATCGCGTGGCAATCATTTGAGAATTTTGTCTCCCGTGTTGATCCTTTCTATTGATCCATCTCCTTTGCGGCGCGAATTTCCGGACCAACTTTCGAGGGTTCTGAACCCCCCCCCGGCCCCCCGGTCGCCAATTTAGTCCCAGCTGGAAGCTCGCTGTCATCAAAAAATGCGTCCTTGTAAGTCATATATCGTTTTTTTAAGAAAAACCCTGATGTTTGCCGCCACTCGGATGAATCAGGCCATGACAGCGGCCGTGATCGATCAGCTTGGTATCGAAGAGTTGCACGAGTTGCAACTCGTCAATAAGTAGTTCAGGTAGCCTCTTTTCACGGGGTTATAAAGCGAGAAAATCGACCCTGTCCATCGACAAGGCCTCTACTGATAATTGAACCTCAGTTTTGGTTCAGAGTTGCGTCAACTCCAGTAAAAACAGGGGGTCCTTTTCGCCTTGCATCTCCGTCCAGACCTAGTCGATCAGAGAGGTCGATTCTCGCGCTTCTTCGTCCGTTACAGTATTGCGGAATTTTTGGCATCCCGCTTGAAAAGCCGACGCTTTCAGACTTCCTCCTCGCCTTCGAAATCTGGGATCTTGACTCTGGCACGATTTTGATTTTCGACAAATGATATGGCCGCGCTATAAAAATATCATCATCATCAAATGCACTTTGTCGTGAACACGACCCACGGAAATCGTACAGTAGGAAACAGGGGAAGCGCCCGAGCGAATACCAATGCCAAGCGTGGGAGACGCCACGATACGAAGATGCAAATCAGCCCCGTCTCCACGTGTAAGCAAGCCGACCATTGAATAAATACGGTTCAGTCTAGAAGGCCTTCAAGTTCCCTAAAGCGCACGACGAAGTCACTTTTATACACCTGTATTTCTACACACTTCAATTCCGAGTTATTCGCAAAGAAACAGTGTTCCAAGTATCAATGAATCCTGTCCTCTCTGTAACTGCCGAATCGTATGCATCGTCCGTTCAAAAACAGTGTGAGCTTTTATTGTTGCGCTATAAGAACAAAGTGGTGAAGAAAACATATATTTCGGGGAAATGTAAATAAATGGACGAATGAGTGATGGGGAGATTTACGAACGACGGTCAAGAGGGTAGGCATGTTGTCGAGTTTGGGGCCATGATGGAAGTGGAAGCCCGAAGACCTTGGACTGGCTTGGCTTGGCTTCTGGGCTTACGAAGAGGCACCTCCAAGCTGCTCGGCGTACACCTGAAAAACATATCAATAGCACGGATCAAAATGATTCAGTTAGGGTACCCTCCCAAAAAATTTTCAGTTTTTTGTTCAAATCAGTAAATAAAGGCCAGAGAAACGGACTCCGCGTCAAATTAGATAGCGGAAGACACTTTCTATTAGAGAAAATATTAATTCATTTTAGGAGAGTACCGTCAACGAATCCCACAAATTCATATAATGCTGCGGGAAAACGGGAGAAAATATACCTCAATGACGTCATCGTTTTCCATTTCCATGCTCTTTGGTGTATCCTCGTCGTTGATTCGGCGGCCGTCGAAGAGGAAGCTGAAAAAAAAGAGTTGAACACTGCGCAGGAAATGCGGCACCGCGAGCCAGAATTTCGAAACTACACAAAAAGAGAACGCTCACAAAACTCACCGCAACGAGTTGACGGCGGTGCCCGTCCTTTCCGCGTAAGACTTCTTCAGTTTGGCCATCGATGTGCCGAACTTGACGCGGAAGTGCACTTCATTTGAATCTTGGCCGACGACCTTCAGCTTGATGTATTCCTTGTCGGCCTCCTCGGTCATTGTGGCCGGCTTCTTGTTGGCGGTTCTAAACTGAGACTTGTAGAACAGGGAAGGAAGTGAAAGAAAAGAAACGGAAGACGATAGGTTTAGTTTTTTTGTGAGCTTAGCTGGAATCAATGGAACGTGGCTATAGCTAGGAAACAAAAGGCTGCTGCCAATTTTCAGAAATGAGATATCAGAGAAGCAATAGATTTCCCAAAATTCTTTCAAAAAATTTGGGATAAATCCGATCGAGATCGAAAGAGTCGAGAATCTCCGTGACGATAGTCGACAAAGGGATGCGCGGCGGAACCCAGCTACGGTGCGCTACGACTGACTACACTTTACGGAATTTCTATAACGCGCGCTACCGTAACGACAAAGGAAGATGCGTCTTCTCACTTTTTCCAAGCTCGAATTTCATTTGATCCGGGGCGTCTTGCCATCTTGCCGTAGATCAATTGGTTTGCTGAAAATTGCTACTTGAACCAAAGTATCTGTGTAGATTTTGTTGCCTAAACTTATTGCATTTCACACTCAAGCGCTTTCTTTTGGACTTTGGACTGGGTTTTGGACGCACAACAAAATATTACATACTTTTCCTCTCGAATGGCTCCGTCAAAATTATTCAACAAGGGTCCTATGATCAAACTGCCATCTTTTTCGATCAGTTATTTCTTTGACTTTCCTTGAGTTCTGCTTTCCTTTTTCCAGGTATCATTTCAATCGGTGTTTTAGACTCGGGATGGCGATCCCATTGGATATGGACGACAGCGGAACAAAAGGGCGCTATGATCCCATCTCGATGGAAGTTACGCGCAACGATGCCCGGGGTTCGCCACTCTCCCATCAACTCGAATCACTCCACGGCTCGAAGACCCTACACGATGGCGACATCGCTCCGATTTATGGGCAGAGTTCACTTCCTCCGAGGTTCATTGTGCCTTCGGGTTTTAACTTTGCTTTAGATCTCTTGCTGAACGGTTTGATGATGCAGTAGAAAGTCTTCAAAGCTGTTATGCCAAGTCTTGTGGACGCCTACCCACCTTCCTCGTCGTCCTGTTCTTCCTGGCACTCATCGGTGTCCTCATAGTCCTTGCGGTGGTGTTGTTCGTTCTCGTCGCACCCGGCGAGCAGCAACCTTTGACAATGCGAGGCCAAGCTGTTCTGGCAAGTGTTTTGTTTGGTAACTTTTACAAACGTTTAGGCGTCTCTGGATGCGAGAGCGGGCGCGATCGTTTGGCCAAAGATGGCTGACGACGGAGATCAACAACTCGAATCCAGCATCCCCAGGAACCCGAACGTCTCTTCTTGCCTTGGCTATGGGTTCAGCTGCACCACCAACCCCACAGAAGTAATCGCGTCGACCCGGCGCTGTGACGGTGTCCCGGATTGTGCGGACAGCTCCGATGAGACTGCTTGCAAAAGTTGGCTGATCGGGTTAGGTGTTTAATTTTGTTTTAGAATGCAACACTCGTTATGGCTGCCCCAACACTATGCTCCGCAATATCCGTGGAATGATCTGCTTGACCCCGGAGCAAATCTGCGACGGCATCGCACATTGCCCGGATCGCTGGGACGAGGAGGAATTTTGTCGTAAGAACGTGCTGCGTGTTTAATATTACTTGCTTAGGTGACGCCTGCAAAGAAAACGAATTCCCGTGTTCACTGAAGAACTCGACCCTAAACATGTGCCTTCCACAAGATGCTATTTGCGACGGCGTGCGGGACTGCCCAGGCGGCGAAGACGAAAAAGATTGCAAGGATATCGATGAATGCAGCGGTTCTGCCAGGGTATGCCTCTTAGTCTTGGCTTTTACCGACGATTTTTAGATGTGCAAAGCAGAGGGGAAGTGCCTCCCCGCCCGCAAGATTTGCGATGGCGTCAAGGATTGCACCGATGGATCTGACGAACAGGTATTTGTTGTACAAATAGCTCTAATTTGTTGTAGGATTGCAACTGTTACAAATGCTCGGGCACCGGCAAGAACCTCTGCGACGACGGCACTTGCATCACGATGGATAAGCTTTGCGATGGGACGGTCGACTGCGGCAACGACTTCGACGAACAGGGATGCCCATAATGAGAGGAGGAATTTACTGTGAATTCGCACTCTAACGTGCTTTTGCTTTGTACTTTCGCAATTTGTGCATGATTTTGTAATAAAGGGTTTTCACTACCAATTGAAGGGGTTTTGTTGCATGCAATGGCTGGTGTGGGGCACTATGTTGTTTTCCGCGCAAAAATGTAGTTTTGCATCGCTTTTCAATATTGCCTCGGGCGTACGGCTTCACAAAGTTAATATTCCCTGGCGCGTATGCTTCAGCTGGGCGTGGCTACATTATTTCTGTTAGGCCTCACGCCCAGACGAAGGAGAGCGTGGTCAACGATCTGTCGAATGGCGCTAAGCCGTCAAAAACCGCGGGTAATCCATCCCTGTAGGAATCGTCTCGCCCGCTCGGTTGGCTTTATAAACAGCTCAAGTACTGTACTACGTTTCTAGCCTCGCCTTTTAGGCGCGTGATCAACAAGTTAGGCTCGGACAGGCACCGAGCCGCAAGCGTACTTCAACTCTGCCAAACCGGGCGGCGACGACAAAGCTTCCAACTAGCAGTTCAGTCTCCGTCCACTTCCTGACTATCCTGCCGTCTCACGACTGCATCCTCTGACATTCGCCATGCTCAAAGTACCGATGCACGTGTGCAAACTAAATTTATGCTGTCCTTGACAAACATCATAGCAACGATGAATCGAGTCAACAATTAAGCAATAAATTCTAGAGATCATGCGCGAATGCTGCAACAAGACAAAAAGAAAAGCGAAAAGGAATGATGAAGCAAGGAAACATATCGTCGAGAGAAATCGAAAATCGGGAAATGTCGACTGTCAGACGAGGTTATCTTTGCTGGGCTCCACGGGATCTGGCACTGTCCTGGAGTAGGCGGGCGGAGGGCTCGTTATCTATATCTCGAGTCGAAACAAAGAGAAAGAGCTTACCTTCATAGTGGTCGGCTTCTGTTCATCGGCGCCTTGTGCCGACGCAGTCGACATCTCGCTTGCCTGTCCTTTGCGGAAATCCGTCAGGCAACCCGTCGATGTTTCTAATTCGTCGCTGAGCATTTCGCTGTACTCGCGTTTGGCAGCATAACTAAAGGCTCAAAATATCACAAAAAGAACAGCCTTACAATTCAAGTAAAATGATGGCCAATTCGGACGGGATGATCGGACCCAAATGGTCTGATAGCAGCCTGAAGAACATCCGGGTATTCCAGGAACAAAACTGCAAAAACACATTGGTAATGTGAACATATTAATACCGAGTCGAAGTCGCGTAGGAGATTCTTCAATAAGGGTGCAGGCAATCGTCGAGTGTAGTCGCTGGTTTGCACTCCATAAAGGATCAATTCATCAGTAGCCGGATATTGCTGAATCCAACATCAATTTAGGCCAAAATATCCCCCACCTTGATCATCTCAACAACGGCCGCCGAAGAAGTGTCGCAGAGCAACGTTGCGAGCCAACTGCAGAGACTAACGGCTGACATCACAGATAGCTAAAATGCTGATACGGTTCATTCGCATTGTCGGGGGTAAAAAATTTTTTCTTAGGATCGAAGTTTTTTAAAATATAGATAGCGGAAGTGTTCCGAACTGTTTTTACTATTCCCAAGGGTAAAACTTTGCATGTTTTCATCAAAAAATACAAAAAATAGATTTCTGACAAATTTTTTGTAGTTTTTCTAGTTGAGCCAATTTGTTTCCCCATCCCTAATCCAAAAGAACCAAATTACGTACCAACGCAAACCACATCCACATTAACAGGTAGATCTTCTCGTTGATATAATTGTACGGCAGAATGCATTCCATCCAATGGTCCTGTATCATATCTCCCCTCGTAAACTCGGTGCCGAGACAGAAAACTTTCTGGGAGCAACGTTGTATATGGTAACACAAAGCTTACTAGAGGGAAGAGCCCGGAATAATTGTCGAACTGCGCCCGCCCAAGCGCATTTCTGACCTATAAACGGCAATAAAATTATAAGGCGTATTATCGATACCATTTGCCATGCCATGCCATGGTCCGAGATTCCAAGGAAATATGTGACAAGGCAAAGTTGAGCCAGCACGTTCACCAGTTGAAGTACCTTGAAGGCTATGTAGGCGACGGCGGCGGATTTTCCCCGCAGGCACTCCTCGATACCACACATTTCCTGAACAAGACCTTCAAAAATCTATCAATACCAAATACCCGTGTCGATTCGTGCCGCAGGTTTTCATAAATCCTCAGGACAAGCGTTTCCAGATCATTTTCGCCCGGCTTGACCAGATTCAAGGTTCGTTTTACGCCTCCATCTTTCACCTAAGCGACTGTAAGGATCTCAAAAAACTAGCCCACATGCTCCAGATAACACTTATTTGCCTGCCTCGCACCTTGGACATGGGAGACCTCTAAAACATTGTTACGTCAAACCTTAAAACGAACTTGGTGTTGGTAGCACGCTGTCATAAATATAAGCCGGCAGGCGGAAGAACGACAATTGTAGGAAGAGGATGAAGGGGATCCACTAAAAATAATTGTAAAAAAAACATGGCAGCAACCTCAAAATTATCGAATACACCTCCACTCGTATGCTTTGGGGCGAAGAAGCAAAATTCGTCAAAATATTCCAGTTTCGAATACTGATCTAAAGCGGGTCTCAGGAGGGTCAAGCGTCTCACATTGCCATTGAGCCGGGTACAAGCAAGAGATTTTGGTGCCGAAAAACCTCGCGCCGGAGACCATCGCCAGGGCGATGTACAATAGTAACGGCGTCCAAAGGAAGTTGAGTCGGTCGACGAAATCATCCGCCTAGGAGCGTTTGACCGAGAACGAGAATCTAACCTTGGCATGAATGCTTATAGCGAAAGAAATGGAGGCTACGAAAGCTTTAGGCGAAGGGAGTTTTGCGCGACCCTTCATTCCGTTGTGCGCGTCAAGCTAAACGATAGCTGAACCGACAACACCCACTAAGAATCAAGATAAAGCCTGTTAATGTCACATATCGGCCGTTCATCCAGTGTTAGCAAGCAAAGCATAAGTACAAAGGTTTATTCGATGAAAAGCTATGGCACTGGTAAAATCTACACAAATCACAGCAAAATGAAATGAGTCGAAAGGTGTCGTTGGCTCATGCGCGTGCGTAGGTGCGGACACACTTCACTCCATTGCACTCGCAGACGACCTTCAGCTTCCCGTCCTCGACAAAGCGCTCGAAACGCGAGTCCTTGCCACCGTTGAGACCAGTCTCTTGTTGGATGAGCTTGTCGCCCTCGATCGTATACTTGGATTTCACCTAAAAATGCAAAATGATCTTCGGAAAGAACGGAGCATACATCACGTCCGTCGGCAGTCTTGTCAGCGAACTCTTCTCCGACGACGAACTTCGCAACGTGCGTCTTGAAGGTGGAGGTAGAGGTGATCGTCCAGTTGTTGCCTAAAGAAACAAATCTCAATGCCCGAAATTCTTCGCCAAAACGATCTCACAGCTCCAAAAACTGCCCGCAAAGTCATACCTTCAATAACGATGTCGAGCACGGGCTTGAGATTGACGGCAACCTTGCGGGTCAGGAAGGAGACGCCGCATTCCTTCATGTACTCGTCGAAGTTCTCGCCGGAGACGAAGTTCCACTTGCCAGCCAGCTTGTCCGCCATTGTAGTGAGCTGAAAAGGCGAGAGGTTACGCTGGAAAGAAAGGAAAGGTGCGACAAAAAAAGGGAACGGAACGAACGAGTGCCAAAAATGCAAAATCACGAACCACGCGAAAACCTCGCTGTGATCGCTACCGTAGCCGCAACCCTACGCGTAGCTCCAAACACGCTGAGGTGCTGTTTAGCCTCGCAGAAAGTGTACCAAGCGGAAAAATGGGAAAATGGGCGCGAAAAAGAGAAAACCGCGATATTTTCGCGTGAGATTCACAAAATTCACGACAAATACAGCAAAGTAGAAAGCAGAAAGTACTGCTCGATTTTGATTTATTGCATGAAATATTATGACAAGTACTTTAAGCGAATCAATCGTATAGTATGCTTTTAAGAAGGGATGGCGCCGTCGCGGTCAGGTCGCATCGGTGCTGCGCTGGGCCTTGCGCAACTCGTCGGCCAACACGCCGAAGCTCGGGCGTTTCGACGGTTCCTCCGCCCAGCAGCGCATCATCAGCAACCGGATCGCCATCGGGATCTGGAAATTGGGCTGATTATGGAAGGGCTGGTGGCTAGCCACGTTGGTCGGCAGCTCCATGCGGAAACTGTTGCCCTTGAGCAGCTCCTCGCGGACGACACGATTGCGCAATCCGGTGTACGGCTCGCGCGCTTCGTTGTAGAACTCAAACAGCATCACGCCAAACGCCCACACATCGCTGGCCCACGAGAAGTCGCCGCTGCGCAGAACCTAAATTGACGGGGTCGAATAAACTTGACAAAGATAGAGCGATACCTCTGGGGCGGCCCATTTAATTGGCAACACCATAGCGTTGGCATTGTCGGCCTTACGGCGCAGAATCTCCACATCGGTCGTCAGTCCGAAATCAGCAACTTTCAACTAAAAGAATCGATATTACGAGTTCTTTCGCATTATCGGGGAGGGGAGAACTTTTTTCTTATCATGAATTTTTTAAATAGAAATGGCAGACGTGTTTCTAAACTGTTGTATACTATTCTAAACGTAAAAACTTCAAATAGGTTTGTTAGAAATACAGAAAAAAAAATCAATTTTTCGCAAAATTCGGACTTTTTGAAAACATTTCAAAGTTTTTAGATGGTTTTTCTAGTTAAGAGATAAGTTCTTTTTACTACAAATCATACGAAAATACTTCCGAAACTACTAGGCTTTTATAAATTAGTCCAAAAAAATGTCCCCCCCCCCCGATAATGCGTAAGAACTTCAAACCGCTTTAGCCGAAAACACAAACACTAAGATTCTCGTCGAGTAGACAGTTCCTGGCCGCCACATCACGGTGCACAAAGTCGCGATTGGTCAGGTATTTGAGCCCTTCGCAAGCCTCGATCGCCAGCCGGTTCTTCACCGCCATCGACACACCCTCGCCATGTTTTTGCAGATACTAAAAAAGAGTCAATTTTCTTAACGTTGGCAAACGGACGTTCCGAGCACAGCCTCCCCGACAGTACTCCATGATGATCATCAGCGCCGGTTTCAACGAGCAAATGCCGTAGAAGTGAACTGGAAACGGGGAGTATTTCGGAAAGGCGGATAGCAGCTGACCAATGTTGGGATGCTTGAGCTGCCACATCACGTAGGCCTCCTCGAGGAATTTCTTCTGATGTAGGATGTCCTTGGTGCGATTCGCGCCCGGGTTTGACGCCAATGTGGACGGCTGAAAACAAAAAGACCTCAATCAATTATCGCAGCGGGCGAAATAAATTTTTTTCGGCAGAAGCCTTTATTTTTTTGATAAACAGATGATGCGTTTGTTTATCGTTGTTTCTAACTATGTCTGAGCCTTAAACTTTACAAATTATAATTAAAAAATTAATTTTACTTAGAAAATTTTGTGTTTTTGAGCGCAAAAAGGTCAAATTCTCGACTTTTTAAAGCAGCTTTCTAAGGTGTTTGAAAGTTTTTCTGCTTCAAATATAGCTAAAATTTACTAAAACCAGTTGGAAAAACACTATATTGGCTGATTCGGTCAACCTGGACCGCCAGGAATAAAGTTGGTATTGCTAAACTACCGGTACCGCTAAACGCAAAGCCCCGCTAAATCGGCACCTTGAAGATCTTGACCGCCACTTCGAACTTCTTGTTCCGGTCGTGCAACGTGCCATCGTAGACGACACCGAAATTGCCGCCTCCAATCCGGTCGTGCAGCTGGACTCGTTTGTGCGGCAAGATGTAAGGCTAAAATTAGATGCTTGCCAAAAGTCATAAAATATAGCCAACCACACGCGGCACGGAGCGGTTCAGGTAGACGAGTTTGTCGACGCCATTCTCAAACGGCTGCGAGAGGCCCTCGCCACAAGCATATTCGGCGACCAGTTCCTGGATCGTCGGCTTCGTGATCTTGCCCCCGCGGAAGCGGTACTGCTTGCGCTGCAAATAAGGAGTACTGGTTCTTTAGCGGGGGGAGGGGCTGGCTTCCTTTATTCAGCTCTCATAGTAATAAAACAGAGACGATTTCTATAGTTTTTAGTATTTCTAATTATTACTGAAGCCATAGAAATGTTTGAGCGTTGATTATTTTGAGTGGTTTTTTAACAGGCATTATTTCGGAAATTTTGATTTTACTGAAATTAAGTTTAATTTTAGCGTCTACTAAAAAGTTAAGCCAAAAGTTCTACAAAGGTTTGAAACTGGTGATCAAATTAGTTCTTTTCAAATTCGATTCTATTCGGAAAACTTTGAAAAAGTCAACTTTTCGAAAATTTCAATAAGTTTTATACAATTTTTATAAGCTGTCAAAATGAGCACGATTTCTAGAAAAAAAAGTCTGGTTTTCCCCGCTAACGAACCAGCAACAAATTAACTATTTTATTCGAGTACCTTTCCGCCCTTGATCGGAATGAAGCGGATGTCGCGAGGCGCCACACACAACCCAATTCCGCTGGCCAAGTGCCACTGAAAAGAATGCAAAACCAAGTAAGACAACACCGAGGACTCGAACCCCTTTTTTCTCATTGTTGTAGGGGAGGATGCCGAGAATGTAGTCGCCGGGGTACTTGAGCATCTTGGTGATGTAGTGCATCGTAAAGTAGCCGTGAAAGTAGTCCCGGTTGATGACAGTTTGATCGACGAGCGTCCAGCTAAATTCGGTTAGGCGCACGCGACCCTACTATTCGTCATCTTGCACTTGGATCGAATTCTGGATGGCCAATTCTTCTTGTACCTTGCTGGCAAGGGCCGCCTGTTGGTTGTTGGGGATCCGAGGTGGGGTCGCCGCGCCGTCTCGCAGCTTCTGAAAAAAGCAACGCTTTCGTCAGTTTGCAAAATTAATGCCTTACCTTGATCTTTCCAGAGTTGTTCTGCTTCTTGTTGGGAACTTGCGAGCTGACCACCCGAGGGACGGAAGCACGAACCTGCAAACAACGCAATTTTAAGTTTAGTGAAGTTTAGTAAACTTTAAAAACGTAAGTGTTTTATCCTTATTCTAAATTTCAGATCATTACAGCATTGCACTTTTTCTCAGCGCAATCCGTGTTTTTTTTTCAAAAGGCTCGCTGCTTCTAATGGAGCTAAAACCTATTAAAACCGTGTAAAAGCACTTTATATTTTAATACTAGCCCAACCCAATGGTTTAAAAGGAATTTATTTTCCCTTATCTGGCCCTCGCAAGATTTGCGACGGAACCAACACGATTTCCAGCCATAATCCCGACAGCTGAGATCCCTACAGCCATAATCCCGACATTCAAACTCTTGAAAGCCGTGATTGTTGAATGTGATATTTCCGGTCGTGTGGCCCATAACTGGCTTTAAGAATTGGGGGTTTCTGTCTGTCGAGATTATGGTTGTCGGAATTTTGATTGTCGGGATTTTGGCGTTTTCGCCCCTAACACGGAAGCCCCAAACTGAGGGTCGCAATTGTTCAAAACCTGGTTGTAGGAAGGGCCGGTGTGGCGGGTACGGGTGGCGACCTTCGGCTGCACCGGAAACGCTATCGGAAAAGTTGCAGGCGGGGCGTTCTTCGCAGAATTCCTACAAAATAAAAGTAAAAATCGGTGGGTAAGGATACGAACGATTGAGCGGTGGATACGCCGGCGATTGGCTTGAAGGGGATCGGGGATTGCTGCTTGTCGCCAAAATCGGCATCGCACGTGTTGGTGGTGGTCGTGTTGGTCTGGTCGCCGCTGCGGTTTGTAGCACGCTCCCGTCGTTTGGTGCTCTTCTTCCGTTCGTGGGGCACGACGGGAAATTCTTCGCGTCGCGGCTCGCGCACCAGAAATACGGGCGGGGGCTGAGCGGGTTGCGGCGGGGCCGGCGGATTGGGGGTGGGCAGCTCTCGCTCGGGCGGCGAGACTGGGGGCGGCCCGGTGCCGATCAGCTGTGCTCCGGTCACCACTTCGCGTGGGCTTCCAACTGCAATATTCTAGATTGGTAGTGGACTGTTAACGGGGGAGGGGGGGGGAAGTGAAAATCCATTTTTGTTTTTCAATCGCCAGTTATCGCTTGCAAAACCAGTCATTGATGATATATAATGCATGTTTATAGTTTTCACCAGTTTTTCCATGCTAGAAACTTGTAAAAATACCGCAAAAAATTTGGAAAATTCGAAAATTTTTACCTTTTCATGCAATCTTGACCAAAAAGTCGAAAATTTTATTATTTTTTGTGCTTTTTATATCCAAAAATACGATAAATGGGTAAGCGTCTAGTAACTCCCTCCCCCCCCCTCCCCCGGAGACCCCCACGCTAACAGTCCAGAATAGCGCCTTCCAAAAGCCGACCTGCAGGAATGTAGGTGGACGGTGCTGGCGGCGTGGGCGCTTTCGGCGAATTGGCCTCGTTCGTCTTCTCGGTCGTCTCCAGCTGCTGCTTCAGATCCTTTTTCTCCTTCTCCCGTTCCCGGTCCTTTTCTCTCTCCTTCTCCTTGTCTTTCTCTCTCTCCTTTTCCCTCTCCTTCGCCTTGTCGGTATCCTTGTCACGTGGCGGCTCGACGGACTTCGGAATCGGGACTGAACAAACGTCTTCAAAAACTCGGAAAATCCCTACTGGGCATGAAAGGCTGATCATCGTCCCCTTCATCGGCACACGTCTGCTCCACGAGCTCGCGTTTCTTTTTCTGAAAAACATTCGGTGACGGAGAGTGATGAGAAATATACCTTTTCGGACATAGAGAACTGAGAAATGGCCGGAAAACGGCCAATAGAAGCATTTTAAAGCGGAAGCCTCCTATGCAAATGTCGTAGCAGATCCGGTAGTTTTAAAACTGAGAATGATTGTAATTGGCAAAGCGCGTTGATCCATAGAAGGCGATCGACACGCGATAGCCCTGACTTCGCAGTTAAACTCAATCCAACCCAACCTGCCACAACTTGTCTTTGGAAAGAAGCTACTTTATTTGCGGTTTCGAAAGCACATGATGAGTACGGTTGCAGATGGGATCATAAGATGAGAAAGCAGTTACAGTTCAGTCATCGATGCGATACAAAGGGATCAGCACAAAATATAAAAAACGAAACAGACAAGACACAAGTGTAAGGAGTCATTTAGGTGACAAATGTAGCACGGGGTCAGCAAAAAAAGATATAGCCAATGAATGAGTAAACTTTAACTTTGATCAACTTTGAATCATGGCTTCCAATTGCGCTGACGGAGCGGGGTGGCACGTTTCGCGGGGGATGGGCACGGAGATGAACAGTCGGATGGAGCTGGCCGTTTGTAGGCGGCTTTTGGCGATGAAGTCTTCGGGCCTGGCTGAAAAAAAAATGCGTTTCGAGGGCTATAGGGCGGTTTTAAAGCGTTGAAATTTTGGTCGAATATCGAACATTTTTGGGCAAAAAACTAGAAATTTCTAGATTAAAACAAAAAAATGTCCTCCCCCCCCCACAATGCGAAAGGACTCGAAAATGAATTACCGAGACAACCCGGCAAGGTCCGATGCAGCTGATGTCGATGGGCATGTGCAAATTGCGGAGGGACATCGCTGGCGTCATTCCGGCCCTTGATGGTGTTCCTTTCATCTGGGCCTCGAATTCCTTGTTTTCAGCGCGAATTCGGACTTTGCGCTTCAGCCATTCCACCGGGTCGAGGTCGTCAAACTAAAAGCACCCTTTGATCAGAATTGGAATAAAGTTCGTAAATATCAGAGATCGTTTTTGTGCCCTTTTTCTGAACCAAAACACTGTAACGCGCCAACATTATTAGGAGCATCCCCCCATTTTAAGACTCTAGTACCGTTTTTACGAACCTTCAATTCGTCCTCTGGGTTCTCGTCTCGGTAGATGGCGTAGGCGAGGGCGACTTCCCGCTGCGCATGGGGCAGCAACTGCTTCTCAACGGCTTTCGCTCTTTTTAGCCGCTTCTCGAGTTGACCTCCGCGGTTATTGAACCGGGCCGGATCCTTTTCCCATTCTTCGTGCGCTAACTTCTCATCCCAAAGCTCTGTCCAGGCCGTCAACTTGTCGAGCACCTACAAAAAAACAAGAATTACCACCGTAACTAGTCGACTAACCGTTTTTTGGCGGTCGTAGAGTTCCGTGAGATGGGCTATTCTTTCATCCATGATTGCGAGCGTGGAGGCATCGTGATGATCTAAAAATGAGCCTTTGTTTGAAACAGAAATCAGCGTTACCAGGTGAGAATTCTTCGGGCATAGTCCAGTCCGATATCGGTACATGGCACTTCTCCCAGAGATCACGTAGCGCGATTCGCTTTTCGGTGTAGAGGAATTCCAGGGTCCCAATGTGCTCCTTCGACTCCACCACCAACTAAACAAATTTTTTGAAGCAATTTTTCAGAGCAACATCCGCAACCGGTTAACTAATAATTCTTACCTGCTCCGCGGCCTCCGTCGTCCGGTCCACCAACATTCTGCCCAGCACGAGATCGCCGTTGTCGAGGTCGAGTGCGAGTAGATCTTGAATCGTCGCTGGGCAGTCGCGTTTTTTTCGGCCTAAAGTTTATTACTATTTATCGAAAAATCTATTACCCAGTTTCTTGACCGCATCCCGGGCATCACGTTGTGCTTGGCGAAGAAGCGACAGCCGTTCTTCGACGAGGTGCTCCATTTCCGCGGATTTTTCCTTCAAAGAGTCGAAGTCGGCCTTTGACAGCACGTCCTCGGCAGAATCGAGTAATTCCGATTCCTCGCCCAGCCGACTGCAGAGAAGCTTGACACGCTGAACAAAATTTGGCTTAAAAGAGTTAAAGTTGAAAAGACAAACGCAGATGAGAAAAGACTCACCTCAACGGTGGCTTCTTGCTCCAGAACGCGCTCCTCGACAGCTTCTTTGAGCGTTTGCACTTCCGCTCGGATGGCTTGGAGCTAAAAACAAATAAAATAAACTGGCAAATTCCAGATACCATTGGTATGCCACGGCGATCTGTGTGTGAGGGCGGCGTCCAGTCATCCATTTCCAGCTTTGCGCGCAGTTTTTCTATCTCTGCCTGCCCATCGTCGATCCCTTGTTTCACGCCGACAACCATTGCTTGTTCGGATTCGATCTAAACAGAGGGATTGTATTCTAGCTCTGATCGTTTCATTTTTGTAACGTTCGCGGAAGGGCAGAAAGGAGCTATTTTTCATAATCCAACCAGACACTCACAATCTCCTCGAATAGTTCGTTGGTGTGGTTGAAGGCTGTGGACGAGCGCGCCATGCGCATGTCGTCGGGCATATCCACTTCGTCCCACAGATCATTCAGCCGTTCGAATGTGCATCTTATGTTGAGCATGAGATCGTTGAACTTGTCGCTGCATGTCTGTCTGCAAAAAATGAGTTACAAGCGATCGCTTCCAAACATTTTACTGCCTTCAATTCAACAAAACCAAATATTTCCAAATAATCTCACCTTCTTCGGCCCTTCTGCGAGTTTGACGTCAGGTCCAGGCTGAGTCCAGAATCCATGTTCAATGTGCCGCCAGCGGGTTCCAGATACTTGCCTTCGATGCGAGCCCAGTACTGAAAGCATGTTTTGCTGGCTACTAGTTGAAGGAAAAAAGGAGAAATTCGAAGGAATAAATAGGAAGTCAAATCCTGATTTCAATAGAATCAAAATGAGCGCGAATCCTGCGCAGTCAGACATGATAAGATAATTATGAAAGCAGCACCAAAATGAGCAATAAATGTAATGGATAAATGGAATAATAATAAATGGATTTACTAGAAATAGAAAGCCGATTCGACACTTCACACTCCACTTCCCATCATCTACACGTTTTGATAGTTTTCTTTGTCCAAAGCTAATTTACCACTACTAGGGGCCTAATAGTAGTTGTTATTTCATCAAAAGCATGGATGCACATTGAAAGAAATCGTACGGAAAACGTGAAAACAGCATGAAACCATCTTTTAGTGCGAATACACACAAACGGCGGTCAAAAGAACTCACAGAAAAAGAGTTTACTGAGAGTACGAAAGAGGGCCAATCCGGGGTGGAAGTTACGGTCTAGAAGCCGTTAGTTAGCTCAAAGCATTTTTAAATTAAGAAAAAGTAATGAAAACAGCTATTTTACAAGCATTGATTTTTTGTGGCTGAAGATTCTCAAAAGTCGTTGCGCAAATGGTGCCCCGCCCCCAAAGTTTGTCAGTTACGGTACCAGTTACGGTAACTGCAACGCTCTGCCACGGTTTAGTGTACCACCCCCATTGCAGGAACAAAAAAAAAGCTTGTTAAAACAAAAAAAAGCCAAGTTTAGATATTTTTGGCCGTTTTTCGAACCGGCTATTACCCTTTGATAGAACATCGAAAATATATCCTGGTAGTGTCAGTTTCAGGTCAAAATAAGTTAAAATAAACTAGTTACGACAAAAACAAGCAAAATCCGACGGCATCCTTTTTGTAGGCATTCGGCTTGGCTGATTAGACCTATCTTCGGTTTAAGCTTGGCTTGGCTAGCTTAGGCTCGAGACCAGCTTAAGCCGGAAAGAGCTAAAAAACAGCCCCCCCCCCCAACGTGAATAGCTCCAAATCCGCTCATGGCTAAAATTTTTACATTTTCATACACTGGTGATTCTGATTAGCATGGCGGCTACTTTCTATTATTTGAGTTTCACGTATCAACATTAACATCTAGAACTTGCTCTGTTTTCGGCAATTTCCATCTGGCGTTTCCGGTCTGCCGACATCGTGCACATTTCATTTCCAGAGGCTGCACTGTATTTTCATCACCGTACACTTCAGTCAGCTCCAGGCGACCCGTTTGGTATGTTTTCCAGAATTGATTTATTCGCATGTTCCAGGATTTGAACATGATACTGGATCCGGTGAACCTTGGCGTGCTCGCCCTCGTCTTCTTGGCGGCCCTCTTCTTTTGCTACTTTGCTAGGCAGGGCAGTGATGATGGCAAATATGAAAAGGTAATTTTCTTATGCCTTGGTCTAATAGAAAATGTCTAGTTGGCCAAGGCTTCGTCGCGGATCCTGGTCGAAAAGAAGGGCGCCGGCAAGGGCAAATCGTTCAAGAGTAAGAAGGAGAACAAGAAGAATGAAAAGCGCACACCCGAGGTGCGTGCGGCCGCCCGCCTCGTTGAAGTGGTGGATGTTGCGGTTCCGGAACTTGTCGAAATGGTATGGCTTCTTTTGGCTTCATTTACGCAGTTACAGCCCGTGAAGAAGCCCGAGAAGCCCAACGAGATGCCGGCTGTGGTCAGCGAGCCCGTGGTCCCTCCCGCGGTCAAAGAACCGACAAAGGTGGAAGAAGTTGCGGTCAAGGTCCCACAACCGGAACGTGAGGAATTTTTTTGTGGTTTTATAGACCTATTCTGGTTCTGGACTGTTGGCAGGACCATTTTTAGTTTTTGTTAACA
Source organism: Mesorhabditis sp. LJ9110 (assembly GCA_038088335.1). Lineage (NCBI taxonomy): Eukaryota > Metazoa > Nematoda > Chromadorea > Rhabditida > Rhabditidae > Mesorhabditis > Mesorhabditis sp. LJ9110. The sequence goes on along the minus strand of JBBGBA010000176.1, from coordinate 116,455 downwards.
AATTTTAGCTTTTTTTACAGTGTTTTGAGTATTTTTGATTGCAATAATTGGCAAAAATTAACAGTTCAAGGATTCCACGCATTTTTACCCAAGATCAAAAAATTTCGGATGTCAATTGTTTTATGAAGTCCCGATACTCGAAACGGCGCAAAAATCTAGATGGAAAGCGATAGGCCAAAGTTAGTTCGGCCCCGCTAACAGTCCAGAACCCGCTGTTTTTAGCCGAAACCAGAAGCAAGAAGAAAGCCAGCAAGAAAGAAAAGGGAGCAGCTGCTGTCCCTGCTGCTGAACAGGCAGTTGCCGTGTCGATAAAGCCAACGGAGGAACCGACAAATGCTCCTGACGCTTCGGTCACTCCGGCTCCGACGAAGCCTGTCGAAGATGTGAAGCCGAAAGCCCCTAAGAAGAAGATTCCGACGATGGCCGAGATGAATGAACATACACTTCTCTCGCGTCTCTCTCAGCTTGACGATCTCGAGCCTGTCTATGTCGAATTTCTCACGCGCTATTTCAACGACATCAATGACAATGTATGTTGTCTTCATTACCTCTTGTCATTGCTGTATTTTAGGCGGCCAAGTCTGCGATTTCGATCGGCGCTCTCGAGCAAAAGGTTGCCGACGCGACGACGAAGGCTGATCAGCAGACCAAGGAACGGAAGGCCGCCCAGAAGGACTGTGCAGAACAGAAAGTCGTCACCAGCGAACTCGTCAAGAAGATTGCTTCGCTCGAGGAAGAGGCCATCACATCCAGGCGTTTGCTGGCTGATTATAAGGTACCCTTTGCGCGCTAATATGGCCAATTTCTGTTCAGCTCAAAGATGCCGCGTACGTGGAAATTCAGACGAAATATGGCGAGTGCACCTCTGAGCTGACGGCCTTCAAACAGGTTTCTCGTCACACACCTGACATGCGTTTGTTTTTCTTCGATAGAATGATGCCAACCAGAAGCGCCAAATCCAAAAGCTGCAACATGACCTCGAAGGAAACCAACACCAACTGGGAGCGGCCATCGTCGAGATGAAAAACCTTAGGGCGGCTGTTGTGGTTGGTGAGAAGGCGCAAAAGGACTTGGTGCAGGTTCGTTCTTGTTTCGTGACTCCATTTTTTCGTCGCCTAGGTTCGCGCCGATTTGGCCGAGAAGAACGAAAAGCTCTCGAAGCTGACCATCGAGTTCGAGGAGATTCAATTGCTTGCCCGTGACGCCGTCGCCAACCAGGAGCCTCTCCGTGCCGGATTCCCCATTTTCAACTTGGGCTATGGGGTATCGATTTTTTTTATTTTTGTGAAAAAACGCGCATTTGCAGACTGGAGGAGCCTCCGAAAGCATTGCAAACGATAGCCACGCTATGTCAGAGATTGAGAAGGAAATGGCTGAGGTACCTGATTCTTGTCGGCAATATCTCTGGCTTCAGAAGGAATCTGCCTGGATGATTGAGAGGACCGACCTCCAGGACATCATCATGCGCCTCCAGCAGCAAATCTCTGAAGAGTGAGTATCTTTCAGACTCCTCGATTTCTTTTTTAGAAAGGCCCACTGGGAGCAGGAGCAGCCGCAGAATCTGCCGGAAGACAGCGCCGAGGTGCTGGAATTGAGGAAGAAGATTGTCGCGCTGGAATACGCCAATGAGAATAGGTATAAGGGCTTGGCTTTAATTTGAAACTTTGCTTTTTTAGCGGAATTGTTCGTTTGGAGAACGATGTCCTGAAGGGCACCATCGACAACCTCAAGGTGGAGATCGAGCGCTCGAAGGAGTTGTGGGCTAAAAAGTACGACTTTCCGGAACACAAGACTTATGTCGTCTTTTACAGTGTGGCGGATGCTGAGATGCAGTTCGCATCTGCTGCCGGAGAAATCGCCGAGCTGAAGAAGATCAACGCCGATCTCGCTGGCTCTGCCCCCTCGATGTCCAATGATGAGCTTGCACGTCTTCGCCATGAAAAGGAACACCTTCTCGCCAAAAACGAGGTGATTTAGCAATTCGCATGGTGGCTTAACCGGAACACTGTTATTTTTAATCCTATAACCATCGGCTGTTTAGGAGCTGCGCGCCCGTAATCAGACACTTGCCGGGCACCTGATGGAGCTGCAGAAATGTTCCGTGCGCGACATTCCTCCGGTGGTGTCCGTTCCGCAGGGCCCTCCCGGACTCCCATCGAAAGGCGACAACTTGCAAATGGTTTGTTTTCACATTTGAAAATACGCTTGCCTAGGCACCTGCCAGCGGACCTGCGGCCATCTCCCCGCCGCCGTTGTCTGCCGACTCGACGATCTCGTCGGATTCCACCCCGCTGAACACTGTCGTCCCCGTGTTGTGGTCGGATCCGGGGGCTGTGAAGTCTGACAATCCCGACCCGGTGATGTCGCCGTTGCTGAAATCCGCCGCTTCGAGCCCATCATCGGCATCGGTCGGACCCTTTTACGAAGAGCCCGAATACTTCTCCGTTCTGGTATCCCTTTTGTTGGCTTTTTACATTGCTTTTTAGTTAAACGCTCTGGCCAAGTTTGAGCAGCTCTGGGATGCACACTCGTCGAGGGTCGAAGAGACCGCCGCCCAGCTGGAGAAGCAGTTATCGGTGGGTTTTTGCGCGATGTTAGTTTTTCGGGGAAACCTCCGTCCAATTTCTCTTTGTAGGATCACTGAGCGTCGACTTGAACCGGCTTCCGAGTGAAGGTCTCTGTCGTCTAATAAAGCCTCGACCACCCGTTCTCTATTCTTGGTTTATGCTTTCCCTCGACTGTGAATGAATTTCTGGAATGCGTGTTTTGGGATTTAAGGAATAAATACGGGTTTGAATTGTGTTTGACTGTTTTCACAACCGCGCCTCATTTCTACGCCTGATCTCCGCAATATGAAGCATCGACGTTTTGAAATTACCGCCGCCAAAGCCGAATGTGAAACAGTGATGATAAAAACAATTTATTGAACTTTTCGCGCGTACATTTGAGAAGTTAGAACTGAGATAAAATGACCAGAACAACAATACCCGGAGAAAACGTGAAAGCAAAGTAAGACACAACGGTCAATGAGTCGGAGAAATTCAAACAGATCATGCAAAACAATCGGCGGCCAAATTCACAAGACAAAGCCCGCTCACACCAAAAGCAATGGGGCACCTGGGGAGAAATCGTGTCGCAGCACCACGAAGAGCGCGGAGAAATGGGATTTAATTATTATTCTTATTAATATTATCGTTGTTGACAGTTTGTATTTTGTTCTGTTGCTCGCTTGGCCCATCCATCACTCCATGTCGTAGTCGTCGAGCTGGCGCTCACTTCGGATATTCTGAAGGGTCCGTTGTGGATAGGCGCTCTCGATCGATTTGCCCATTTTTTCGGCCTAAAAATAATAAAATAATAAAAAACGTTGAAAATCAACAACGACGATTTCAAAAAGAAAGAAAAACATACATTGTGAATGGGTCGCGCCTGAACGAGTCGACGCAATTTCCGCAACGCTTTCGTGGTGCCCATAGCCGACACTCGGACACGAGTCGCCGCTTCTCCGTTTTCTAAAAAAACCTAATGGAAAATCCAGAAACGTGCGTACTGTATGAGTGCTTCCTTCGCATCTTCACCTCTTGCAGACCACACTTTTTGCGTAGATCATCTTCAAGGTCCAGTTCGCGTACTGTCACTGCAAATAAAAACAATGAACAAGAAAATCCAGAACTAAACGTTCAGACGCAAATAGACATACTTGGCAATTCGATGGTGAACGAGGTGCCCTCTTGGACGAGCTCCGGCAACGGCTTATCATGCTCATCGGCACGCAGGGGAAGTTCTTCAAAACGGGACGAGAACACCATCGAATAGAACGAGATCCGGGCGCACTAAAAGATTAATTAACGTTAGCACCTGGCTTTTTTAAAATTTCGAAATTCGGGTTTCGGACCGTTAGCGGGGGTGGGAACAAATTTTCCTGGTAATTCCATACAGCCCCGTAACACAATTTCACAACCATTATTATTGCGGGTTATACTTTAGATATAAATAGTTTCTGACAAAATTATAAACATTTTGATCAAAACGCATGAAAATGACCAAAAGGTAAAAATTTTCGAATTTGCAAACATTTTTAATAACTTGCTAGCTATCAAAATTGCTAAAATCATAACAAAAATACATTATATATTATCAACCGGTAATATAGGTGGAAACACAAAAATTGGGCTCCCCCCCCGCTAACAGTCGAAGCGAAATTTCAATATGGGGAATTTTTTCAGGTTGTGCTTCTCGGAAATCTGCGCATGGCAAATTTCGATATATTGAAAACTCGAAATGAAGCAGTTCAAAATTCCGATAGCAAATCGAAAAACCGGGATACCTGGTGTAGAAGATGCCATTCCTCGTCGAAAAACGCCATATCATAGCCCATATCGTCGAAGAATAGATGGGGGAGACGGCGGAATGTACACGAGCCGATATATTGCAAGAAGAGGGCAAACAGTCGACCCGGAGACCGAAGCCCAATCCGCGCCAACCGTTCGTCATCCCCAGCAAAGTCCTGGTCCACCGGAATCTAGGGCAACCATAGTCTCAATCCTGGTTCCGAATCAATACCACTTCCAGGTGTACGGTGGAATCGTGTGACGTGCCGGGCAGGTGGCTCGTCGCGTATTGCAGCATCAACAGCATCAAGTGCATCTCCTGCAAATGACGGTCCTTTTGCATTATCGGGGGGACAAGCTTTTTCTTAGGACCTGATTTTTTAAATATGCATAGCGGAAGTGGTTCTAAATGGATTTTACGCTTTTTAAAACGTGAAAAATATACAAAATTTTATGAAAAAAACGTTAAACACATAAAAAATGCCCGATTTTTGCTACAGATAGTTTTCACTCGAAACATTATTAAAATATTTTTTTAGAAGGAAATATTATTTCTAGAGGTCTGCTAAACAAAAATATCGCAGCACGAACTGACCCGAATATTCCCCTCCTCGTACACCTTGACGACGTCGGCCCATCGGCTGGCGATAAACAGCACTTGGAGTAGCCCTAAAACCGTATCCAAAACGCGGGCAAAAAATTACCAGGGCTATCCTCCTCCTCTTCGGGCATCTGGTGATGATCGCGGGTCCTCCACCGGCCCGTCCCGTCATATTTGTGCGTGTAGAGGGCGACGGCTCGACACTGCTGCACGCGGTAGCTGAACATCAGCAGCTGATCCTGGTGCTCGGCGCAGTACTGGGACATGTGGGCCGTCAGTTGCTGAAAAATAGGAATACACAATCTCGAAAACCGTATTTCTTCGAAAGTTCAAGAAAATTTATTTTCTTTGGATACAAATGTTTAAATATAAATATTGGAATTATTTCTGTTCGAAAAACTGTTTTTACTATTCCTAACAGTTTACAAGTTTTAATGAAAAAAACAACAGAAAATGGCGATTTTTTTTTCCAGTCGTTTTTCACCTAAATTTCGACTTTGAAAGTTTCTAGATAGTTTTTGTAGGTGAATTCATATTTTATTTTATTAAAAACATCGTTAAAGCAATTCCTATCAAGTTACTTGGCATTTCTAAACTTATACAACAACAATTCCCCCGCGATAATGCGAAAGAACCGATTTTCGAAAAGGGGAATTGGGGTAAACGATTTTCGCAAAAACGAGCAGCACCCACATTGTACATGGTGTACTGGTTGAGCCGGCCGATGACGCCCTCGTTCGCCGGGTTCAAAATGTAGTCCTGCTTGACCTCGCGCAGAATGTCCCACACCAGCCATGGGAACGAGAGGACGCGGCCTTGCTCGGGGAGCACGTGTTGCGCTTTTTCTGAAATAAAACAAATAGAAAAATCGCCATTTTTAAATAATGATAGCAAAATTTAAATATATATTCAAAGTACAAAAACTTTCAACAATTTAAAAAATTGAGCTTTGGATCGAAAAATCGATAGATTGTAATTTTTAAAGGAATTTTTAGCGTAACTTTTCGATGCATAAAAAAACGTGCCATAAGCGACGCGATAATACGCGACGGCCTTCTGCTTCATGGGCAGCGTGATGTCCGAGGTGGAGCAGAAATAGTGGAGATCGTTGTCCTCGCTGGCGTACGGCTTGTTCTCGTACAGATGGCATTTCTCGCGGTATTCCCCAAATGCCGGGTGGCGTGCGTACTTGTTCTCGTTCTCGAAGAAGCCCTTCCGGTAGCTCGTCCAGGCGGCCGTCATCTGTAAGAAGGGCAGGTGGTTACTTTTTCGAAAAAGCATTTTTCCAAGTTATATTTTTCGAAAATGCCATTTTCATTTCTCACGTCATGCGTTGTTTTCCTAGCTGGACAATTTTTTCGTAATTTGATATTCGAAAAACTGCTTTTCGAAAATACGATATTCGGTTCTTTCGCATTACGGGGGGGGGGGAAACTTTTTGTATAGATCTAGAAATGTCTAGTAACTTAATAGCAAGTGTTTTAATAGAGTTTTTAGTGAGTAATAACTATATTTCAACAAGAAAAAGCAGCTGAAGGTTTTGGCAAGGTCGAAATTTTGGTCGCAAATCGGCTTTTGTTGGGCGAAAAATCGATATTTTTGGCGTTTGTTTCGAACAAGCAAGATTTTTAAAATTCGTAGAGTTTCCAGGTTTAGGAATACCCCCCCCCCCCCCCGGATAATGCGAAAGGACCCTATTTTCAACAGTTTATGAAAATCATAAAAGGCATCAAAAATGAAAAACAACGATGCGCTGTTTCAAATGTTGCTCGTCAAAGCTTAAGATCAAAGCCTATACCTTGGATTCCAAGACGTGCATCGTGTTGTACAGACTCATATCGTCATTTTCCTTGTCCGACAGCCGGTTCCTCATCTCCATGATGGCCCCCGTCAGCAGCTCGGCCTCCGTCAGAATACCGTAGTGCTCCATTTCGCGCTGCAAAAACAGCTGACTTTCAAATGTCAAATATTGTACCTTGAGGGTATTGCAGTAGTTGGCGTAGTCCTCCTCGGCCTCTTTTTTGAAAATTTCCCAGTCGTCGATGAACAGCGACTCGTCCATCGGAAAGGACAGCTGCTGGTCGCGTTGTTCGGACTGGTAGAGGACTTCTTGCACCATTTTGACTTGCCTCAAAATGGAAGATATCGTTAAAAACACGCGAAAATTGTTCATATGGATAGATTACGCGCTTTTTAGCTGGAATCCCTGGTTTAGCTGGCTCCTAGTATATTTTTCATGCTCTATCGGAGCGCGCTAAATCCGCAAAAAAATCCTTGGGTACTCTCCCCCGCTAACGCACCAGAACCACGGGGAAGAGAGAATTCAGACTAAGGCAGACCAACAGAGAAAATTTACTTAGCACAAAAACGGTGCTTTCGCATTATCGGGGGACCGGACAAATTTTCTTGTATAAATCTAGAAAGCCCTAGTGGCTTCTAGGAAGAATTTTTCTAATGTTTTCGTAAAATAAGACTATATTTTAACTAGAAAACCCTATCTTAGAGCTCATGAAAATTATTTAACAATTATTTAAAGTAACGTTTTTACCTTTAGGGATGATAAACAACATTTAGAAACACTTGAGCTCTTTAAAATTCTCCCAAGAAAAAATTTTCTCCACACCTCCCCCCGATAATGCCAAAGAAACCCAAAAACACACCTGTAAACCTTTCCGGCCATGCGCGCGCTGCGATACACGGGCGCCTGGTCCTTCTCCATGAAATCGGGCATTCGCGGGGCCTTCTCGGGCGGAACCTCGATTCCAACCCGATCCGGCTCGTCAACGGGGTCAGGGCCAGTCTCCGTCAGCTTCTCGGGTGCCTGGCCAGTCTTCGGGAAATCGACGGCTTCCGAGTGCTTCTTCGCAACTCCCTTCGCCACCACCGAGTCCAGCCCGTACGTGTCGGAGGCGATCAGATGCGCGTTCGCCACTTGGCCAACCTGCAAAGATTTCGATACAGATTTTCGAAACTCCAATTTCAACAAATCACTAGTCGGAGGTTCGCGAAAAGTGAACTTTTAACCATAACTTTTTCGAAAATCAAAATTTCGAAAAAGGGGTAGGGGGTTTAGCAGGGGGTCAGAAAATCTTTGCTTTCCGCACACAACACCTGTTAATAACAAAAAAGTGGATTTTTATCGTGTTTTTTTCTAGCTTTCACTTACCAAAAAGTTACAAAGTTCAACAATTTTTTTGAGGTTTTTATTTAGAAAAACTCTTTAAAAATCTATACTGTTTAAAAACTATAAGAATCATTAATATTTTGCTACAATACCGCACAGGATTACTGGGAAAAATTAGTTTAAACTGCTAAACCCCCCCGCTAATAGTCCAGTATCAAAAAAATATTATCTCCTGTCCCCGGAAAATAAATAAGTAATTGCGACCCGAATAACGCGACAAACCTGGTCCTGGCTCATGTAATTGTGGTAGTAGGCGATCATCTGCTTCGTAATATCTTCGGGCTTGAGGGCGCCGCCACCCGATTTGGACGAGTAGTCCATCGGCGGCATGTTGTATTCGAAGAGCAGCTCCGGATCCCAGATCACCGAATATTCATCACCATCCAGGTCGGAGCCTGTAAATGATAGATTTCATAATGCTAAAATTCGTTGATTACCGGCCATTTCATCGGGATGGGGGCGTGGGCCGTGTTGTGGGAAGACGAGCACGTCGCGGAGGTGGCTCAGCTGTGGGATGTCGACGGCCTGCAAATCACGAATTGATAAGTTTGGCACTGGTTCGTTAGCGGGGGGGGGGGGGGCGCGGAACAGTCTTTTTAACAATACGAAATTTAATAAAACATCGCCTTACATAGTGTTTTAACAATTTTCGAATATGAGTTCTTTTTTTACAATTCAAAATTTTATTTGTAAATTACGAAAACAAAATATAAATAAGAAATTAGAATAAGCTAACAAGGCAACGAAAACTGACGTTTTGGCCAGTTTTAATACATTTTTACCAACAATTCAAAATAAAAAATAAAAAACTTTAAATAACTTTTTATGAATGTTTTTTATATCTGAAAAAGTCGCACAATTCCATTATAATACTCTATTTCTCATTATTAGGCGCCTAAGGAAGGGTAGGAAAAATTTAGTTTACCCTGGGCCTATCGTAGCCCCCCCCCCCGCTAAGGGACCAGAACCGCAAAATTCGCGCCATAAAATTTCGAGAGGCGAAAAAATGGCGTGCACAAACCTCAAATACTCGCACGTCGCCGGAGACGATGCACGGATTCTTCGTGACCAGCACCGGGCCTAAACAAGGAAATATCGACAAATGCAATCAGGGCAAAGAAAACTCCCGACAAGGACCCACCGGACAAAACGCGCTTCGACGCGCTAGCCGCCGGCGTCTTCAGCCCAATGTTGACCGTGTAGGAGCAGTAGACTTGGCCCGATTGAAGGAGACCCGTCTCGTCGACGACGCCGAACATGGCCCGGCCCAGCTCGTGCGGGATGTGGATTTGCGCCTTGTGTAGTTGTTTGTCTAAAAAACGATGGTTCTTTCGCATTATCCGGGGAGGGGAACAAACAATTTATTGTGTCTAGAAATGTCTAATAACTTAATATCAAGTATTTTTATATTTATTTGATAATGGTTCTAGTAAAATAAGCTATATTTCAACTAAAAAACCAACTCAAAAGGTCAAAGATTTGGTCAAAAAGGGCCATTTTTAGTCGAAAAATCTTACATTGTCAAAATTGTCTAAAATCTACTTTCAATCCTTCAACCTTTTTTCCAGTTTTTTCGTCCCTTCAAATATGAACAAATTCGCTCGACGATAATGAAAAATCATGCCAAAGAAAAAAACCAAGAAAAACGTACGCAACGAATAGCGGACGAGGGCCTTGATCAACGAGCGGAAGAAGGGCTCGGTAGCCAGTTGGAAGCCCGGCAACCGGTCAATGTCGAGCCGGTGGGGCAGTTCCTGGAAAGTAAACATAGTTTTGGGCCGGAAAGGCTGAGCCTCAGCTAGTGAGGAGAAGCAGGAGTTGAAGAACTGATGCTCACCTTGATCTTGCTGCGACACATGTGCTCATCGACGAGAACCATGGAAATATTGCGCAGATGCCGATCGAGCAGCGCCTCAATCCGATTGCAGATTCTCTCGTGGGCCCGGGCAGATTGCATCTCGGAGACCTGGTCGAGGATGTTGATGAACGGCCGGTTCAGGGAGAGCGACGTCGGCGCGCTGTACTTCACCAGCTCCATTTTTGCCGTTCCGTCCTTCTTCTTCGGGCCCGAGAATCTGAACCGGAGTGTTGATGGAAGCAAAATCGAGAAAAAAACGAAGCAAAATGACCAACTTCATCTGGCTCTTCCTGAAGACGACGCGATGAAAGGCAGGCGGCTGGTTTTCGGCTCTTGGGTCCTCGATTCGCAGCACCTTGTCGACCAAACCCTGTAAAAATCGGTACTGGATTGTTAGCGGGGGGTACACGGCCTAATATACACCTAATATATAGATGTTTTAACCGCTTATATTCATAGAGTTTATAAATCATTTTTAAAAATGAAAATTTTGATTTGCGTCCCAAATTTCGCATTTTCATAAATCTTTTGCGTTTTGATGGCGTTTCAGTACCTCAAAAACTACCACAAACACCTATAAAAGTAGGCTTACCGTTTGCGGGTCGACAAGACGCAGACGGGCGCCAAATTTGATGTATTCGTCGAGAATCGGGTCCAAGCACAGTACGCCCTTTCCGCCACGGAATCGGAACTGGAATGAAAAAAGTTTCAACTTATAAAGTAGATAGAAAGGAAGCTCTATAATCAACACCTGAACACATGACGGCACGTGCTTCTTCGGGAATGAGCAGGCGGCGGCCAGCGTCTCGAAGAACTGCTTCGACGAGCGGCCGACGCCGTCGCTGAAAATCAGGAAATTAACCAGCGGGGAACGTTTCCGTTTCCATCATTCCAGGGTCAAGGTCGAGCCATGAATGGAATAAAAAAAGCACCTCGCCAATAATTTAATGTCAACTTTAGTGGTTTCAAATTAATATTATCCAATTTTATTAATTTTTAAAATTCACCTGAACGTGTACTCCTCGTCAAAGCGATTGGCGCCGCCGGTGATATCGCACACCGTGTCGTAGTGGGTGATCTCCAATGAACGCGTCAGATTCACCTCAATTTCCTAAAGCGCAGTCTGCGTAAAAGGCTAAACGTATCACCGACCTTGCTTTGCGTGAAGCAAAGTCCGAGGCGGGCCACCACCTTGGCAATTGTCGGCAGTTCTCGGAATTTGCCAAGGCTACGACGGATCGATCTGAAAGTTTAAGTTTAAATGTTTAAAATTCCCATAGGAGATTGGTAAGGCATTACTTCCTTTTTCTATTTTTCTAAATTGCCAGTCGACAAAACATCTTAATAAATACGGCGAGTCCTTATTAAACTTTGGAATAATTTAATGCAGAAAAGTGAAAAAAAAACATTTTCCCGTAAACCCGGTAAAACGGAAATTTTAAGTGGAAAAATACCAAAAAATTTCGTTTCAACTATAAAAAACGTACTCGCATTTGCTGGTGCTCCCCATGTAGAAGTAACAGCCGTGCTCGCGCATCTGCGAGTTCGAGTTGCCGAGGTAGTTGAAATGCTGATCTAAAGAAATCATGAATTTGTACAAAACAGCCCACTTCCAACGACGACTCCATCCGTCATTGCGCCGCGCACCGTACGGTCGAGGACCTGCCGCCCCGTCATCACACGACGCATCAATTGACCGTCGTCGTCGCTGAAATTGTACTGGATTGTTAGCGGGTGGGGGGGGGGGAGGGGGGATAGCAGCAGGGAAAACAAATTTATGCCAGGAATGCTCTACGGTCCGACAACAAAATATAACTCGTTTTATAGCATTTTACAGCGTTTTTAGATCTAAAAAGCTCATAAAAACTTATAAAATCCTTGAAAATGTATGAAAAAATGAGCAAAAAAAAGGCTAAAATATTCATTTTCAAAATTTTTGAGATATTTTTGCAACGTTCTGGTAATTCAAAAACTACGACACCCCGAAAACCAGCCCTGCACAAGTAGCTGCTGTTGTAAATAAAACCGGCTTCTCTTAAATATGGATTCAGTTCCCTACCGGAAAGAGACGCGGAGGATGGCGTACTTCTCTACCGAGTCTTTGTCCTTGTCCCCAATCACACCGTACGTCCTGAAAAACGGGTAATAAAAAAAAGATTGAACAATATGAAACAGAAATGAAAATCTTAAGCTACCTGATGACTCGATTGCCCATCATCACCTCCGGGGCCACGTAGAGAATGCGGGACGGAGTGATGATGATCTGAAAAGCGGTGATTTTTAGAGGAACAAGAAAAGAGGTTCAAATTCAACCTAAAAGGCCAAAAAATGTTATTGTATGAGACGCTGAGATGTTCCCACAAAATCATTAATATTTCTGCAGATTTTTCACTTTTACATCAACATGTATGAAAATGGGGAAAAGTTGAAAATTGCAAATTTTGATCTTTCTGCAATGAGCAGCTACTGAAAAACCAGCAAAATACTACCTTTCGACAACGCACATAGCCCTCTTGTATGTTGATCCGGTTGTCAATCTCCTCCTGCTTCACCACTCTGCTGATCTAAAAATGCAGATGATCATCAAGTGCTTGAGAAAACTTCGAAGTTCGAACCCAAAAACTGACCAATTTCTGGAAGAGCGCCGGAAGAGAGAAGACGTCGGCCATCTGGTCAATAATATCCATCATCTCCTCGAGCACCCATTCGCACCGTATACGCGTGTTTCGATTGCGGAAATGAGGGCAGATGAGGTTCAGGAAATTCTTGTACTGGTGTCGATCCAGAAGCAATTGATCCTAAAGAGGGTCGACATTAGAATATAGTTTTGCGGCAGGACGGCACCTTCACAACAGCTCCTCGCGAAAGTAGACCCTCGATGAGGTAGAGCACCATGAAGACGCGCACCTGAAAAATGTGGATGGGTTTTGTTTTGGCCAGACTAAAAACACTGCTGGTGGGGAGAAAACTTACGCATATCGCTACGTAAGGTCTCAACAAAGCAATACACACCATCTACGCAGCTTTTTATCGCGCTTTTAAGTATAGAAAGTCCACAAAAATCACACAAAAAAATTGAATTTTTGGGCAAAATGGCCTAAAAACTAGCGATTTTCAATTCTCAAAATTTTCTAAGTTTTTATCTATCCTTTAAGTCACCCAAAATCGCTAAAAATCTATCAAGCTCTCAGAATTTTGCTAGGGAAGCATAGGATAGGCCGGAATTGCCCGAATTTCAGATTTCACAAAACTTTTAAAAATCTTATCGAGCCTTGGAGGGCAGTCATTTTTTGTTGCTTTTATAGCTAAAGCTACAAAACCATACCGGCGTAGCGGGATGTCCCTTGTGCAGATGCAGCAACTGTATGAGCAGGTCCATGTTCTCCTCCGAGTGGATATTTATGTAGTGGGCGCCGCAGTGGTCACTAAAAACGACAAATACTTGCGTAGTGGAGCGGAAACTGACTCGGTCGGTTTCTGGGCCAGCAGAAAGTTGACCACCTCGAGCCGGCAGAACTCGATCTCGGCGCCGCTGCGGTAGTAGAGACGTGAAAGGAGATGGTACAGGTCATCGTCGGTCTGGAATGGGTTCGAGACATAGGCGATAATGAAGGCACACAAAAATCACCAATGCTTAATATATTTGGATTTTTGGATTCCATTTTGGATTAAAACGGGCTCATGTCGCGCTTAAAAATACCCCGAAAATATCCTAAAGACGCCTGGTCCCGCTAACACAATTTAAACTGGTCAAGGTCCCCTTAAAATACTAACTAAAATACAAAATCAAACTTCTATATAAGAACTTGCCCTAAAAATTAACGTACCATATCCTGGAACGTGATGGAAAATACGGGGCACTCGCCAAAGACGGCCTTGTTGCTGGGCTGTTCGAAGAATGTCCTTCCTCGCTTTACTTCCAGGAATCGCTCGCCTTCTTGGACACGATTTGAGTCACGGCCGCACTCGAACGTCTTCCGAATCGACAACGGTACCGACGTGAAGAAGTGCAGGCGACAGGGCTAAAATTAAATTAATTGTATGCCTCGTGCTTTACAAAAGTAATTTTAAAAAACAAACTGACCCTCATCCCGGGGGAGAGCCCGGTTTCCACGGGGTCCAGATCGACAATCATCTTCTTTATATGCTTGTAGAAGAGCTTGAGGGTGTAGTTGCAGAACACGCGGCCTCCATCTAGACGAGAGAAAATATAGGATCAACGCGTACGATTTTTTTTATTCGTTTTAGACTTATCCATACAAAAAGAAAATTTTTCAAATTTCAGTTTTCAACAGAAAATAAAGGCAAAAGAAAGAATTTTTTCGAATTTAATACGAAAAATACGAAATGACACGATGATAATTTAATAAAAATACTTCCAAGGTACCTTGTTTCCTATCCTTTTCACAGGTGCGTAGCCTGAACTGCGCGAGACCCTCGTCGTGGATAAAGTCGGCGATCACCCATTTCTGGTCAACAGCATCGGCTTGTTGGGTCATTGTGTAGTAGGAGACCTAAATATAAATGTCATAGAGTAAAAGTGTCAGCAAGAAGGTTGCTAGTCGGATCACCAACCTCCCAGTGGCATAGTAGACAACCGCGGGCCGACAAATTTCCCCAGCGGATCGCGTGCAGCTTCAAATTGTTGTGCTCCGTTCTGAAAAGTTGACTACGATGGGGCCAGAAGAAGCCGGCAGATGACCAGCATCGCGTTCTCGGACAGACCGTCTGAATTTGCCAAAAAATACCTAAGCGTGTTGAAGAGAACTTTTCGACAAGGAATCCGCATCGTGGGACACATGTGTAAGGGGAGACTGTCGGGACGATCCTCCAGAAATGCCCGAGCAAAACGAAAAAGCAGCCGATCCCATTTTTTCTTGTGGACAACCTGAAAGAACAAACCTTTTAGAGACCCGCTAGGCCCTCAGCTTTGCTAAAAAATTCTTCCATTAACGGGGGGACGAACTTTTCATAGGATCTAATTTTTCGAATATGAAACGTGGAAGTGTTTTAAACGGTTACCAGGGTTGAAAAGCCGCTTCGCGACTTTTCAACCCTGGCCCCGTCTGAGCCCATCATATACTGCACATTGCATAATTCGGCCGAATTTCGATGAGAAATAATGAAAAATGCACCATCTCAGTCGTTATATAGGCTGCCGCCACTTCCGGCTTATGCTAATTCATTCCTAACAAAGAGGCTGTCCGATTTTTTAACAAAAATTGATTTTTAATGTCGAAAATAGCATAATTTGCAAAATCTGGTAAGCGTGCAGTCATCTCCAATCCATTACGCACCTAATGACGTATCATACGTAGCCTAATACCCTTCCCCCCTTGAGATATCCTCCGGACACCCTGACGGAAGTTGCAT
This sequence comes from Mesorhabditis sp. LJ9110, assembly GCA_038088335.1. Taxonomy (NCBI): domain Eukaryota; kingdom Metazoa; phylum Nematoda; class Chromadorea; order Rhabditida; family Rhabditidae; genus Mesorhabditis; species Mesorhabditis sp. LJ9110. Next base: position 101,108 of record JBBGBA010000176.1, on the reverse strand, counting down.
GCAAAGTGGCACACACACACACACACATACACTATTTTTTTATATATAGTAGGATAAAACGAAACTGTTATAAAACCTGAAAACCTAAATTTTTATTAACAAAAAAAAACCAAAAATGGTCGATTTTTTGGCCAAAGTTTCGATCTTTTTTTGTAAAACTTGCTTTACTGCTAATTTCTACTACTTCCTATCAGTTACTAGACATTTCTAGATTTATACAAAAAGTTCGGTCCTCCCGATAATGCGAAAGAACCGTTCCAAACTTCGAACCTCAACAGTCACTTCGAGGTTGTTGTCCTCCAGCTCGGATGACGTCTGCTTGATGAACCAGATGCTCTCGCCCGAGTGCACATTCTCCTCGTTGATCCCTTGGCAAATTTTGTTGAAGTTGAGGAAGTTGCCCTGCTCGTAGTACTGGCGTAGTGTCTGCGAGTACTGGAACTTCAGCACGAAGCGTGACGACTGGAAAGGGGATATCCTTCAAATTGAACAAATACCTACCACTTGGCGCTGCCGCTCCATGCTTCACGGCAATATCCAGCTTCAGGCTATATCACCTAAATCAACGGGGTACGATATCAATTGTAGAGATGACAGGAAAGAAATTGCAGGACAATAGTCAATTGACGGCAAAGTTTTTGAACCTACAAATTCACAAAAGCCGATAAAATGCAGTGAGACGAACATTTATCCCCCTTCCGAACCCTCTAAACGGCGGTTTTTGGACCTCGATTTGACGCAGCCTGGTTATATTAGGTCAGATAGCGCGGCTTTAGGCTCAGAGAAGGTCTGAAATGATTCACTGCAGTCGGCGAACACCCGGATGCGCCCGATAAGCCATGACAACCATTTTTTTTGGACAAATAGTCGCAGGAAATCGCAAATCTTATCGAAAACTCGTAGATCCGTGACACATTGATTTTAAAACAATTATTGGCGCTCGTTAATGATATTCGCGGCAGCAAACCCGTGAAAAGGGATGAAAATCGGTTAAAATAGCGAGAACGCTCGGGGACAAGCAGCGAGTGTCAAAACCCATGAAATACCTCACGAGGTATGTCTTCCTTATCACCTTTTAATAATTTCCTGCTCCATTCTTTTCCAAGGTACGCTCGATATTGTGTATGCTAACCCCAGGGCAGTCGGAATGCTTTTTACAAATTTTATCAAAATGGGCATTCAAACAACATTCGAAAATTATAACGGGCACGTGCGCAATATGATGGGGGGCCCAAAATAACAATAACGGCCAGAAAAACGGGGGAAGGGGCTCGTACGCCCAAAACGACAACAAAAAAGAAACCCGATTTGGGGGTGCGCAGATAGCTAACTATACAACGGGCATTGGGAGGATGGAGAAATGCAGAGATTCCGAATGGGTGGCGATCAAGGATATGCGGCAGAGGAATCGGGTGAACGAGATCGTGAAATGGCATAGAAATCCCGAAATTTGTCCATTACATCACTGCTTCGGGGCACGGATGATGAGACGGCGAATCATCTCTCGCATCACGCTCGTGTCGTCCTCCTCACGATGATCCTCGATTTCTTCTGGGTCCTGAAAATCAACGAAATTGAAGATCGCTCTAAAACGGTCATACCATTGGAAAGACGAGTAGGCGAGCCTTGTGAAGGGCCAGTAGGCAGGAAGCTTTGCCCCGGACGAAGACACGGACGTTGAGACAACCCGTTAGATCATCTGAAAATCGGGAATGAGTAGAGCGTATTCCCTTTTCCACGGGAGAGCCGAGATACCGCGGTTCGTTTGCTAGCGGGTTAGCATTTGCCCCAATAGAGGTAAAGAAGAATTTACCCCCTCCCCCCGCTAACGCACCAGAACCGAAACGCGGATAATAGATAAAATAGAGGCAAAAACATAACTGACCGTTCTGTCGGATTCTCATCTTGCATTCGAGCAGATTGTAGGCTTCCATCATACGTCCACAGAGCAGCTCGACGCTTTCGTTGTCATCGGTGAGAACCCGTCCGTGCACCTTGTATTCGCTTCTCTTGACGTTAGGAACCTGTAAATCGCTAGTTATATGGAACCAGACACGTTTTGAAAAAAGAAACTTCAAAGCAGTGCTCACATTGATGGTGAAGAGTTTGGTCTTGACGGGGTCCTTGTATCGAGCATCCATCGTTTCATGCTCCAGCATGACACTCGGCTGTCCGCTCAGGCTCATCTCGAGATTCAGCTCCCGAGCCGCCTAACGAATAGAAAATTGTACAAAAAATGAAAGCAGTACCTCGGACAACTTTGCCCATTCGCCGTCAGAGAAGATACAGTCGAGACCGAGCCAAAGCGGAAAGTCGAGCATGTGCAGGTGGCGGAACGCTCCCGAGCCAAGCCACTGAAATGGAAAGTTGAGGATGAAGAATTTATCCTTCAGTGCCAAAAGCAAATTCATCCTCCCTAAAATTGCAAACTAACAAGCAGTATTGCAAGTTTGAACCGCAGTCTAGTTCCCCAATAATGAAATCCATACCTCTAGGAAACGTAGCAAATAGCGTCCCGGGTTTATGAGAAGTGCCTCGATGACACGGCGCTGGGCCCGTGGATCTTCGAGTTCGGCGTCGGTGAGACGGTCAAGCTTGGCGGGTGGTTGGGCTCCCCTTGGAGTGCCTGTAGCCCATGACAGAAACAGGAAGGCCAGGTGTTCCGCCTAAATATGAATAAACAAAAACTAGGTGTAAGAGGATTTGTTGTAATCTCAAACTATCACTGAAAAATTAAAAAAATAATTGTTCGTGGTATGAAAATAATCCGCTATAAACAACTGGAATAATTAAAAAAACGTACCCTCATCGGCGTCTTGAGCAGATTCTTGGTGATGGCCCACTTTTCGACGAGCTTGAGGATCGGCAGGATCTCCGGGTAGACGCGCAGATACTTCGGGACCCGAGGCGATCGCATGCAGCGCAGCTCGTAGTGAGGCGGAATCTTGTACATCTCGTCGAGCAGGAGCTGAAAATCAGTGAACTCCTAGGGAACTGAGCACGGGTTTACCTGTTCAATCGGATAGACGAGTGTTCGATGCGCGGTGTTCTGATTCTGCACCTCGTGCATAAAGTTGTCCTTCATCACCAGCGCCAAAATGTCCCACATCAGCCAGGCAAACGAGAGGTGGTTGTCGCGAAGATCTCGTTCGTCTTTGTACCGGTCTAAAGAAGGTTGAAATAGTGTCACTAGTTTTTTCCGCCGTATTACGACCGGTAGTATTTCCCCTAATATAAGCCCAAGCGCCGTTTTTCAATCACCCTCGCCGGATTGTAGATGGTGCTATGACTTCCGATCCACCAACATAGCAAAAATCGGAGGTAAAATCCAGATATTCCTAGCAATTCCAGGGTTTTGTACAAGAACGTCAAACTAACAAAAAAAATTTGAATACATAGAGCTCGTATACACCTTTTTTCGATAAAAATTTTAGGGCTTTCATTAGAGAAAATACGGTGAAGGAACAAATGTCAAGCTCGCGAATATCACTAATTAAACTGACCGTAAACAACGTGATAATAGGCAACAGCCTTCTTTTTCATCTCCTGTGTAGCGGTGGCAAAGTAACGATGCGCCATATCATCCGGACCAGTTGCCCCCAGCCGTTCCGAGGGCTCCGTCAGCTCTTCGTACTTGCCGAAAGGAGGACCCTATCATAATTAAAGTTATACTGGTGAGAGCGAAAAGCTAAACCTGGATATTCTTGCAGAAACCCTCGCGGAAATGTCCCCAGATGTCGTGCATTTTCTGGTCGACGGCAGCCGCAACTGTGAAGGCCGAACGCTCATCTTTCTCCCGTTGGGCCTGTAAAAAAAGGAAACGTATAGGGACGGATAAAGACCAACATTCTTTCCCCTGAAGTCAAGGTAGGCGCCGGTGAAGAGCTCAGCCTCGGTGGCCACTCCAAATTGTCCCATCAGATGCTGCTGCTCTTCGATGTAGTAGTCGTAGTTCAAACGCGCTTCCGGTTGATACGTTTCCCAACCCTTGATCTCGAGACGAGCGAGAAAGTCTTCGTTGCTCTAAAAATCCAAAGGTAGTTTGAAATAAACATTTGGGAAATACCTTCTGTTCCTCAGTATCCGTCTTGTTGACCATTTCGATGAGATTATCAACTTTCCTAAACACAAAATAAAAAAATTGCTAATGAAAATACCGCCACAAATAACCCGTCAGCCGTCCGCTTTTGTACATTGGCTCGTGATCCTTGTCGAGGAAATCGGGTGCGAACAACGGCTTCGTAGGCGGCACCTCAACCTCAAGTCCAGTGTCGGGATCGCTAAAAACAGAATTTACCATGAAGCTAGCAAAGCGGCGCGTGCTCTTCCCCCGTTCTAACAGAAAACTGACTCGGCCTTCCCCCATTTCTTTGAAAGTCGCTCGGGTGCTTGACCAGACTTGGGGAAATCGACTGCCCTCGAATGGAGACGAGCCACAGTTTCGCAGACCTAGAAAACGTGAATTCCTGTGATAAAAGATGAATACTGGATGTAGCAGCCCCCAACGGTCAGCGTTGCTCAAATGGGCGATGGCGATCGTGCCCAATGTGTCGTTCAACATGTAGTTGGCATAACATTCGGCCTCAGCTTGGATCACCTAGATTAAAAATTTGTAGCCATAGTCCTCGAAAAGTCTCTAAAAACCATCCAACCATTTATACACATCATTGAATGGTTTAAGATTTATAAAATCAATATTATACTTCGAAACTAGGGTTGGCCGTATAATGTAAACTAAGCTTCATACCTCATTGACAGTGCGCTCCTCCTTGGAAATAATGGGCTTGGAAGCTGGCGTCGGCGGAGGGGTAATGGTGAGCTCAACGATTCTGCGCGGCTTGTACTCCTCCTTGCAAACATCGCCAGCGGATAGATCGGCAAGCTCTTCGTATTCCGCAACATCGATCAGATCTTCCTCGTCATCATCATCTTGACGCCTTCTCGGGTCCAGCTCAACGATGGGACTCTCCTCTTCTTCATCTTCCGAGTGTTGGGTGTGGCTGGTGACGACGGGTAGACCCGGTGCCAACCCAGTGTAATCGGACGGGGGCATGTTGTAGTCGAAAAGTAGTTGGTCATCCCAGATCACCACGTATTCATCGCCATCGAGATCCGAGCCTAAAAGTATACTTCGTTACGAGAAATTTTATCCTGAGACCAGGTAGGCCTACTCATTAAAGCCTGTTTCTTAGTAAAACTTAACTAGATTTGAAATAAAAACTTTTTAAATTTAAATTTAGGTACGGCAAAAGGAGGTTTTGACTTAAAACCAAAATTAATTTAATTAGGTTCATCAATCGCCCAAAAATAGCGTGCCGACAGATATTGCGAAATCTAGGCAGGTCAATTGGTTCCCCGCCCAGCAAAAAAAAAGCGATCATACCTGCCATCTCATCAGAATGCGGACGGGGACCCCATCTTGGAAACACGATCACGTCGACGAGGTGGCGAAGCTGCGGAAGGTCAATGGCGTCAAAGTCGCGCACATCGCCAGCAGAGATGCAAGGGTGCTTCGTCACCTTGACCTTGCCTGGAAACAAAATAAACGAGGGGCAAATGAAACCTACCAGTCAAAACACTTTTTCCAGCGTGCCATGTAGGGAATTTGAGCGCCGAGTTCCTTGTGTATTGCACAAATACCTATGCATCAATTTGGCCGAAAAATAAAAGCTCTCACCTGTCCATATTGCAACAATCCAGTCTCATCGATCACGCCGAACATCATGCGAGCCTTGTGCGCCGGCAAGCGAATCTGCATCTTTTGCAGCTCGCGGCCTAAAATTGAGATATAGCTGCGAATGATCAAATCCTACAAAAAGTGTGCTTGACGGTCGACTTGAGAATCATCCGGAAGAAGGGTTCCGCCGTCAGTTGGAAACCGTGGCTCAGCTTCAGACGATCAACCTCGATACGAGCGGGCATCGCCTAAAAAAGTGTTGTGTTCAGAAATTTCGACGCTTTTGTACTATAGGCAGGATTCTCCAGCGCTCGCCTAAAAAACTTACGCGGATCCTCTCTCGAGCTGCCTCTTCGTCCACAAGTACACGTAACGTCTCTTCAACATGTTTGTCGAGCAGCTCTTCGACACGATCACGCGTCTTCATATGGCAGGTCGAAGATTGCATCGAAGAAACCTGAAAAAAATGCATTTTGGAACGTAGGAATGGCCAAAAGTTCCCGAAATCGGATCAAAGCTTTAGAACTTGCCTGATCGATGATGGCCAAAAACGGACGATTCAACGTGGCCAATGAAGGCGCGGCCAGTTTCACGACTTCGATCTCACTAGCGTGAGGGGCCACAAATCTAAAAAATTGAAGTGAATAAGAGATGAATGGGCCTCTCACTTTGTCTGAGATGGACGGAACTGGAAGTCGGTGTAGTGCAGGTAGCCGGGTGGTGGAGGTGATTCGAGGCGATGACGCTAAAAAGAGGGATTGTGGCTGAAAACAGGGTAGCAAAACACACGCGACAATCTCCCAATCCTATATTCAATAAAACGTACATCGCCGATTTGAAGCCTTTCCAGGAAGTCGTTATTGTAGTCGAGCACCGGATGCTTTGTCACCATCCCCTTCAGCCCGCGGAATCGGAACTAAAGTTTTCGGATCAGTAAAAAATTGGGCGATGTACTTGGAAGGCGCTGGGCGAGAAATCGGAAGGAAGGCGAAGCTGCTCCACGATGCGGCTCACCACAGCCATCGAAATCGTGCCCACGCCATCACTACAACACCAAGCTCAGAAAAACAAATGAAACCAACGAAAATATGTAGGGAGCATTGTTGCTATCATTGCCGCCAATGTAGTCGGGCACCGTCTCATAGTCCCATTCCTGGATGCTGATCTCGACGCCCTGGAACGGAAATAACCCCCGTAATAATGGGATAAATATACCTTGCTTTGGGTGAAACACTGGCCGAAACGAGACATGGCCTTTTGATCGGATTCGATGCTGGTAAAGTCCCCGAACTTTTTGCGAATCTCCCTAAAGAGAACATTGAGAGATGAAAAGCCAACTTACAGCACATCCCGACCATCGCTGGCCACGAAAAATGCGCCGTGCTCGCGATATTGCGAATTGGAACTGCCCAGCCATTGATAGTCACGGCCTGAAAGAAATAGATGAAACAACGGTGCTCCGACACGACGAGCTTCCAACGGCTGACGAAAACTAACCGCACAACTTTATGCCCCTGATCAGTGTGTCCTTGACGCGCTGCTTCATGAGATACTCCGAAGTTTGACCGCGGAACATGCGCGTGCCGTCATCCTCCCTGCAAAAACCAAGCATCTGTTAGCAATAGAGAAAATATGCCGGGATAACCAAATCCATACGAATTAGATGGTTTTATACGCAATTTTCTAGTTCAATGACAGTTTGCTAGACAAATCATTAAAATTTTCTAAACCGTGTTTTTGATCAGAAATGTCTGAAAAATGAGAAAACAAGTCGCAACTCTCTTTTGTCAGTTTTAGCAACAACTTTTCACTAGGTATGCATAGGCAAGGTAGTTGTTTCGTCCGCGCTAATAGTCCAATACCAAAATATCCCTAAAGACGAGATCTGTACCTGAAAGCGATACGCAGTGCCATCTGAGAATCCTCGCTGCGCAAGACCCGGCATCCCATCAATGTCTCAGCCGGCAGGGGCAACAATCGAGTGGGCGTGACAATCAGCTTCCGACAGCGCACGTAGCCGGCCTCAAGCTCGCGGCGTCTGGAGCGACACGACACGTCCATCGGTTTTTCCACCTGGAAGTCGCCATAGAACCGAAAAATATATGATACGTACCGTGCGCCGAAAATTGCGCAAGATTGGAATAGCCTCGTCGGCTTCCGACACCCGACCCAACACGTCCTCCAGTGCCCATTCGCAGCGCTGAAAAGTTGGTTTTACTTGGATCGGTATTATTCACAAAACAGAGCCATGGTCACAAAGGCCCTACCTCCGCATCGCGCTCCCATTCGTGTTTAATAGTGTCCAGAAAAATTCGGAATTGCTCACATGACCCAAGAAATTGGTCCTAAAATAATAGCCTTCATCGGATGCTAAAAAACCTTGCCTTAACCACACATCCGCGTCGAAAAAGTGCTTCAATCAAGTAGGCGATCGGGAAGAAGCTCGGCTTGGGCGGCCTTTGCTTCAACTGTAATTTATCGAAATGAACCGGAAAAGCGAAATGTCCAACCAGCCTCGTCCATTGCTCATCGTGGTCATACTGATAGTAGGAATACAGCTGGTAATTTGGCGTGGGAGCCGAGTAGCCGTACGGGTGGCGGCCGGAACCTCTGGAAAAAAAAAAGAGTTCTTAAAGTTGAGTTTAAATTCACGTCGCTAGCTTATTTCCCTTTGACGAAATTTAAACTGTGCGAACTTAAAGTTGACGAAGTTACAACACCCGTGATTATTTTTCAGTCACAGAACAGCTTCGTCAGCTAATCAGGATTTTCGACATCACGGACTTTCCAAATTGACTTTCGACAGCCCGGTAGGAAGTTGGACCATACCTTGATGACCAGGCGACCTGGCGCTGCTCGTATTGGCGATTGGCTGCATTGCGCCGCGACCTTTCGTGGACCATAATTTGAAAGTTGATCATGGTGCTGGCAACCTAAACAACAAAATAAGTAATCGCAGCAAATCGAAACTGAGCGCACCTGGATTTCCGTGATCGGGTTTCGCTCGGAAATACGGGCCAGCAAGGAGTACAACTGAGTGTCCGACTAAACGACACATTTCAGACTAATTTTTAACTGCACCATGTGGTTGGGGTGGAAACGGACGGCCATCACGTTGCAGTCAGCAATGAGGCCGTTCGGCGGCTCTTCTTGGCTGCGACGGCCACGGAAGACAGAAGTCACCCGGATGTCCTGCTGGCGACCGGGAGCATGCTAAAAGGAAAGATATATAATCAACATTAGCGAAGATAAGACCTCAAAATGCACTTATTTTCAAAGTTAGATAAGACACCACGCCGAAAAGTCTTTGCTCCGAGAATTCAATACCCGAACGTCTATCTATCCAAAATCAAAATGCATCATGAAAAGTCGGATCGAATTTTTTCTAAAGGACACACCCTGCGCAACTCGACGGGAACGACGCTGACAAAGTATAGCGTGACGTATGAGTCTCCGTCGCGCTTTCCAACCAAATCGACAATGATACGGCTGACGTGCTTGTAGTACAACTAAAAACGAAGTAGATCGTACAGGGTTCAAGATAATGGACAAACCTTGAGTGAATACTTGGAGACAACAGGCGGAGCCTCGCGGTTGTTGTTGTGATTACGGCCGTGATGATGGGAATTGTGGCCGTTGTGGTGGCGGCTTGAGCCACGGCGACCGTATGTGTCCCGGTGGTTCCGGTTGCTGCGGCGGTTCTTCTCTAAAAATACCTCGTGAATAAAAAGGAACGTTTTGTAGCTAATCAGCAGCGTTCATGTTTTTGTAGCTTTCAGGGCCTGCTTGCTGCCCATTTTGGATTTTCATTTCCGCTCTGACGATTCTTCCAAATTAGCAAAGTTATGTGGGCCCGATTTCACTAGGACGAAAATTACCAGATGCCCAAAAACTATGCAGTATCATCTATATAACGATCAAATTATATACCCGTCTGATGCCAGTCGATATCCCGGTAGGTGACGAGGACGACACCCTCGTCGTGGATGAATGAAGCCGTATATTCAGCGCGCTCTCCCTCCTCAGAATGCGGCGCGAATGCGATCTCCCAGTGAGCGTTGAAGGTTCGGCGGCATGGCAGGCTGCCGAAAAGCGTCGAGTGCACCGGGAAGTCGTCGAGACAGCTGTAAAAAAACATTTTTTCTAGCAAAAGAGCATAGTATTTTCTGGCATAATCCGGGCCTTTTAGTTCTAAACAATGTCAACACTTTTGCCAGCTGGTGTAGTTAGAATCAAAGCTGCGTAAAAATTCGTGATGTTCAATTTTGGTCGAAATAGAAAGATCGCAACAATTTCCATGGCCCGATTGATATTGCGAGAAGCTGTAAAAAAGCACCTTAGTGATGTGGTGAGCGACTCGGGCGGGATAGTCCACACCGGCGTTGGGTCCATCACGTCGTAGAATTGCAGCCTGAAGAAGGCAAATTTGCCAAATAAGCTAAAAAATACCCGCGTTGCTGAACAGCTCGCAGCCAGCATCTGATGAAAGCCAACAGATCTTCGCCCCAACGTTCTTTGGGGCCAGAGTATTCCCACTGAACAACAGCTTGTATAAAATCCAAGGAAAACGAACGTGATAGTAGAGGAACGAATCCGCTTTGGTAGATTTTCGCTCCAGCGCCGTGCATTTAAAAAAAAAAAAAAAAAAAAAAAGGGGGGGGGGGGGGGATAAAGGCGACGGCCCTCCCTTGCAAAGTCATCGAGTAGCCTTGAATCGGCCGTCTTGACCCGTAGGCGATATTTCTGCGGCGCTTCAACATTCCTGGCTATATATTGGCCAAGAGGTGGTCTACTGCCCATCAGAACCTGAAAAAAATAAGATGCTTCAATTCGCGAAAAAAAAATAAAAAAGCGTAGTAGAGAAAACTCGGGAAGCTCAAATGATGAAATCAGAGAGCCGGAGAGAAAGATCGCGTAAGACAAAATGATTTGCCGATTTTGCAGCTGAAAAGGGGCTGTTTTCAGATGGTTTTCCAGTTTTGCTATGTGATTTGTTTCAGCCTGGCCTGCTGAACAGAGCGCTCCTTCAGAAAACTTCTAGACGATCGGCAGCTTACAATTAGAGAAACAGAGTGTCAGTCCAAAACCGCCCTCGTTTTTTCCCCAAAAAATCGTTCAAAAATTTTTGAAAGGTGGGGTCTATTGAGAACTTCGGCTTGATTTACTTTTATGGTCCCCGTCCGAAAAGTGGTTTTCGTGTCGGAATCGATTCAGAATTGTTCGAAATTTGGTTTACAGTGGAAAAAAAGGGTCGGAAAGATGTTTTTGCTAGGAAATATGCACTTTTTTATGAAAGTTTGAGGACCATAAATGGGGTACGGGGGACTGAAGTTTATGGTCCTCGGCTAAAAAGCAATTTTTCTTGTCGGAAAATATCCAGAAATGTTCAAACTATCGTTTGCAGTTCAAAAAAATCGTCGGAAAGGCCCTTATTAGCTTCAACAAATGTTTTGTTACAAAAATTCATTCAACCCATTTTTAGCCTAAAAATAAGGCTTCGTGCCACCGGGGGCCTAGTCGCTTCGGATGGGTGCGAGCTCGTACAGTGTTTCGAAATCGGGCGCCTGAGCAGCGCAGCGCCCAGGCGCCCTGATTTCGAAAGAGTGGAGCGGCAGCCCATCCGAAGCGACGGCCCGCCTTGCCTGACAATGCTACATACCGCACCCTGTTCATAAGTCTTAGGAGACCAAGAACATCTTTCCGGCACTTTTTTCGATGTACTATGCATTTCCAACATTAATCTATTGAATTGGTGAAAGAAAAAACACTTTTCAGCCGAGGACCATAAACTTCAGTCCCCCGTACCCCCTTTTATGGTCCTCAAATTTTCGTGAAAAAAATTATTTTCTCCGAAAAAAATTTCTTTCCGACGATTTTTTTGAACTGCAAACGATAGTTTGAACATTTCTGGATATTTTCCGACAAGAAAAATAGCTTTTCAGCCGAGGACCATAAACTTCAGTCCCCCGTACCCCATTTTATGGTCCTCAAATTTTCATAAAAAAGTGCATATTTCCTAGCAAAAACATCTTTCCGACCCTTTTTTTCAACTGTAAACCACATTTCGAACAATTCTAAATCGATTCCGACACGAAAAACCACTTTTCGGACGGGGACCATAAAAGTAAATTTTCCCAGAACTTCAAGCTATGCCAAAACGTAAAACCCCAAAATCTCCGAAAAAAATGGGCAATTAGTAAAAAACCGCCGGTACAGCCCCGATGCAGTAGTGGGTGTTTCTCTACCTCCTAGCTCTCTAGCTGCCCACCTACCATGTATTTCGAAACGGCTGTACCGGTTGTATTTTACAAATTGCCGAAAAATCACTCATGTGAGAAAAACTTTAAAAACATCCTCGAAGATTTTTTGACGAAATGAAATGTGAAAAAAACTCGTGCTGACTCCCTGTAGCTCCGCCACGAAACGCTTACGGTAACCGTAACCGTTAGTACGCGCCAATACGGCCCGAACACAATCGTGTAAAGGGTTGCTGCCTGAATTTTTATAATTAAAAAATCCAAAAACTAGAAATCCACAAAAAGGCCAACCGAAGCGTTTTTGGAAATAAATTGACTTAATAACTTTAAGATTGATCTATTCTGTCTAATGCACTTACCGCAGTACCTCGTTTTTTGGCGTCATTGGACCACTGTCTACTACCGTGCCCTAATAGTTAGGTAGTTTAAAAGTTTTTTCGAGAGACGTGAAATAGCCTCCTTGAACGTGCCCGTCGTGCTGCTCGAGCGGATACAGAAGCCGACCTCGTTCCTTCGTTTCGAAAATTAGATTTTCTTTATTTTTAGTTTTAGGGCTTTTTTCAGACAGCCAGCGGGAAGTTTAGAGCTGGGCGAAGGAATAGGCAGGGTTGTATCACCGCTCTGTGGTGAAGGTTTTTGTCGCGAACTGTCCTGCCACCGTTTGCGAAAGGCTGTCCGACAATTGCGATTTGAGATTTACGCAAATTCGTTTTAGATTTCATCATTCCCTTTCAATATTTTTACCATATTATTTTTCATGGTACAAGTAGGATAAGCGGGGGGGAAAATTTTAGGCGGGGGGGAAACCGAACTTTTTTCCGCTCAAGCCTATTTTTTTATATAAATAATGGAAGTGTTTCTAAATTGTTTATAGCAATTCCTAAACATAAAAACTTTACAAAACTTAATTAAAAAATTTAATTTTAGGTCTAAAAATCACTTTTTTCGGCCCAAAAATGACCAAATTTTCGACTTTTTCAAGGTTTTTCTAACTTTTTAAAAAATTTTTCGGATTCAAATAGGCTTAAATTTAATTATTAATCATTTTTTTAAAGATTTCAGGGCCGACCAGGAAAAAGTTGGTTTCCCCCCCCGCCTAAAATTTTCCCCCCCGCTTATCCTACTTGTACCTTTTTCATAGTTATTGATCGTTCTTACTAAATGATTTTGCTCTAATAATAGGACTAGAGTTTTTCGGTAAAAATTTCGGTTCGGGACTGTTAGAGGGGGGTGCAATTTTTCCAGTAATTCCGTACCACTATACCAAGGCTGTAACTCAAAACTATATAGTTTTGAGATATAAAGTAAAATGTTTAAAAAAAATTTTGAGTTTTTGTTTAAAATTGGTGAAAATGACCAATAAAGGTCAATAGAAACATTTTTGAACTTTCAGAACATTTAAAAATATTTTGGTCACTTTCTGGCAATCAAAAATTACTGAAAACACTATAAAAACATTACAGATTATTGCTAAGTAGGTTATAGCTGGAAAAACAAGAAATTCGCCCCTCCCCCGCTAACAGTTCAGAACCAAAGTGTCGGCCTGCAAGTGTCGTGACCAGGGGCATAGCCAGAAAGAAAGTTTTTTGAAAAAGAGGTTACATAGCTCTACAAATAGCCGTAAAAACGTGAAAAAATAGCGCCGCAGGCAGCAAAATTTTTGAGAAAATGAAAATCATAAGGGTCCCCCCTTATGAAATTTCCGGGCCCCGGCCGATTTCGGGGCCCTGGGCCCCCGGGGCCGGTATTACGCTACGTCCCTGGTCGTGACACACCGAAAATTCTCAGGGCTTCGAATTTTCGTCCAAATTCTGTAATAACCGATTCCACGCCAAATTAACGGCTGATCTCCCTGATTACGGCACGACAACGTTTCGAAATGGGCATCTATTTTGCGCCTAGTGTTGTGGGTTCATGTGGCGCCCTCCGAGCGTTGAGTCAGTTTGGGGGTAGGGGAGGAGGGGCCTGCGTGCGTCAACCCCTCTTTCTAGCCGCCGTTCCCCCACCCATCGTTTTCTCGCCGTCTCTCAGCTAATACTCTCTACTCTCCTCCCCTCTTTCCTTAGCTCCTGATCGCCCGGGCCGATCGACGGTCACTCGTTCGAGCCTCTCCTCCTCCTCCGATCGCCTGTGGCCACTTGTTGTTTTCACCCTACCATCCTCCCCTCGGAAATGTCCACCCACATAATGTTCGTTCAAGCGCCAGCTGGCCGGTTTGCTGTCGTTTCTTTGTGGATCAATACGCTGACGAGGCTCGTGAATACGGGCACTGTATGAATGTGCTTCTGCTCTTTGTTTTCTTGCAATACGGAAATATTCAAGACTTTTCGTTTTGTGGGTTTTTAAAACTGCTCCTTTTTACCCCGAGTTCTCGGTAGGACTTGAGCATGACAATTGCGCGAACGGCTTTTCAGCGATCGTTTCAGGGTAATCTTGTTTTTAAAAACATATACAACCCGAAAAAGTCCTAGTTTCTGTTTTTCTTCTCTTTATAAACGTAATTAAGGCGATTCAGAACTGCTAGACGCAAATTTTTTTGATTCGTTTGCGATTGGATTTTTCAATTTCTTTCGCGCAATTGTCATGGCCGCATTAAAATGTGTCTGTTTTGCGGTAGGACCCGAAATAGTAATACTTCATTTTTGTTTATGTATTTATTCGTGCGCACAAGGCGCCGTTGCACACGCAACGAGGTAAAAATTTTTATGTGTTTCTCTATTTTTTTAAACTTCTTTTATCTTCGAGGTGTCTTTCTCAATCCACAACAACTTCTATGTTTTTTTTCAGATGGCCGACAATCAGGAGTACTCGGCGGGCCGAGTGTTTCCCTCATTGCCTCGAACGACTCGCGGCCAGCCGATCGTCCTCGGCGCCGGGGCCAAGGGCGACGAGATTATTTATTGCGCCGGCAATTCCGTAAGTGTGTTTTTTTGCACCAAAAATCCCTTGATTTAGGTGTACACGGTGCGCATCGCGGACAACGTGTGCACGGATGTCTACACCGAGCACTCCCATCCGACGACCGTTTGCAAGCAGGCTCCATCCGGATTCTACAACGCCTCGGCGGATAGCGTCGGGAATGTGAGTGACTTCAAAAATTGTTGATTGACAAGTTTTTGCACTTTCAAACGATGTAGTTTCAGTTTCTTTTATGCTTGGATTCTTCAAAACGCGTTTAAAAAATTTCCTCTAGAAAATACGCTTTGGAAATATAAGGTTGCATTTGATCTCATTATCAGGCCTCTTAAACGCTTAATTTTTTGTTATTTCTAGAATTCTTCTAGATACGCTTTGAGAATCCTATATCCGATCATCAGACTCTTCAAAAATACTTATAAAAACTTTTCTGTTCAGGTTCGACTATGGGACACCACCCAAAAGACCCACATCCTGAAGAACCAGTTCCAAATGATCGCCGGCCCGATCCGAGACCTTGTTTGGTAATAACGATTCCACCATTCTTCCAACCCATAATTTAGGTCCGACGACTCAAAGCGATTGGCTGCTGTCGGTGAAGGCCGTGAACGCTTCGGCCACGCCATCCTCTTCGACACGGGCACCTCAAACGGAGATCTCTCCGGCCAATCGCGCCCCGTTTCTTCGATCGACATCCGCCCCGTCAGGCCCTATCGGCTGATTACCGGCTCGGAGGTGTGTTTGGGAATTCTGAAGTTTTTTGCGCAGGATACGAAAGCTTGGTGGCTGGAAAAAGTTCTCCGTCTTTCACGACTTCCGGAATTGCCGGGTTCTATGCGGGCAGAAGAAATTTTGCCTTGAAATCGGTGAAACTTCTACGAAAGTTTTGAAAATCTGAAGACAAAATAAATTTTCGTTCGAATCCAAGTGTTTTTTAAAAAAGTAGTTTCTATGTTTAAAAAATGTCTGATAGCGGAGACTTATAAAATATCAATCCAATAGCGTCTTTATCTTCATTTCCAGGACAATACCGTGGCAATCTTCGAGGGCCCTCCGTTTAAGTTCAAGACCCTCTTCCACGACATTCACACCCGATTCGTTTGGGTGGTCAGGTACACGATCTTGTTTGTTTTTTATATTCAATTCCTGTAGATACGCGCCGGATGGTCAGCTCTTCGCTTCGGCGTCTGCCGACGGAAAAGTGGTGCTGTTCGAGGGAACCAACGGCGAGAAGGTGGCCGAGCTGATCGACGAGAAGGCCAAGGTACACTTGCTCGTTATATTCGAACGCTTGAGATTTAGGGCAACGCCCATACCGGCAGTGTGTTCGGGCTTTCGTGGAGCCCTTGTGGCCAGAAGATTGCGACGGCATCTGGGGACAAGACCGTCAAGATTTGGAATGTTGCCGAGCGAAAGCTCGAACAAACGGTTTGTTTTTTGCTTTTTCAAAAAATACTTTTTGCCTGCATTATACAATAAAATTATGATTTTCGCAAAAACTGGATGAGAACTATTCTTCTTTTAGATCACGTTCGGCAATGCGGTAGAAGACCAACAGCTGACGGCTCTCTGGACGAAGGAAGGCCTCATCTCGGTCAATTTGGCGGGTTTCATCTACAGGCTCGAGGATGGTTTGTCGATTTTCAAGTTATCATGACGTTTTTAATAGGCCAAATCAAGAAGACGGTCTATGGGCACAACAAGCCGCTTACTAACGTCGTCCTCAGCGCCGACAAGGGCCAGCTGCTCACCTCGGATTCGGGTAAAAATTTTTCATAGAGTCAAATAAACGGTGCGATGAATTGGCTATTGTTTTCCTATCACATTCTTGATGTCTCAAAGCGTACCAAATTCCTCAACACTTTTTAGATGGTCACATCACGCGTTGGACGTTGGCTTCTGGCGACTCGATCCGTGTCACCCCTCAAATCCACAAAACACAGGTGATTTTTGATAATTGATTTATCAACGGTCCTTTCAGATCTCCGGAATGGCGTTGACCGCCGATGGCACCTTGATCACCGTCGGCTTCGACGATTCGCTGCAATTTGCGAAGAATGTGCTCGAGGG
Organism: Mesorhabditis sp. LJ9110; assembly: GCA_038088335.1. Classification (NCBI taxonomy): domain Eukaryota; kingdom Metazoa; phylum Nematoda; class Chromadorea; order Rhabditida; family Rhabditidae; genus Mesorhabditis; species Mesorhabditis sp. LJ9110. The sequence goes on along the minus strand of JBBGBA010000176.1, from coordinate 84,188 downwards.
AAATGCACAGGTGAGCGCCATTTGGAGCCGGCTTTTTTCGGGCGATACGCGTATGCTTACATTTTACCTTCAGGTGAAGCCGGAAGCGACGAAGCTTTCCTCACAACCGCTTGGCGTCGCTTCAAACAAGGACGGAAGTCTGGTTGCCGCTGCTTGCAACAAGTACGTTTGTTAAATAAGTCAAACTTTCCGAATTTTTGTGTTGAAACGTTAGTTTTTTTTTTAGTTTTTATGCTTAGGAACAATGAAAGCAATGTACACTGTGCCATTTTAGTCTAACGACACTTTCAGATCTGTGGCCGTCTTCAAGAATGGCGCGAAATGCTGCGAAGCTCCGATCAAATACGTCGCCACCTGCGTCGCTGTCGCCGAGACGAAGGGCTACGTTGCTGTTGGCGGTGACGATCAGAAGGTAACAAATCCTCGCTTTCGCTCAATGATCATTCCAGGTCCACATCTACAAGCTCTCTTCCGGCGCGCTCAGCGAGGAGAAGACGCTCGACCACAGCGGCCTCCTGACGGCCCTCGCCTTCTCGCCCGATTTCGAGCACCTGGCCGCCACCGACGCCAACAGGTAGATTTTTACTGAATTTGAATGCAATAGTGTTTTAGGAAAGTAGTCGCCTACGCGGTGGGCAAGGACTTTGTGCGCGCCAACGAGAAGGAATGGACATTCCATACCGCTCGCGCCAATTGCGTAGCATGGTAAGGCTTTCAGTAGATTTTCATGGAATTTTCTTCTGCATAGTTGAGGAGGCGAGCCTGTATCTTTTTTTTTTACTTTTGAAACTGTTACTTACTTTGTTAATTCTTTTGAAAGTTATCTAAAGAATTGCAGAATTTTTAAAATGTGCAGTTTTGCCGAATTCGATTTTTTTTTCTATTATATTTTAAAAGCTTGTAGCATTTTTACTGCCAAATTGCAAAAAAAAACCATGCAGGAGCAGTTTTTGGAAATTTATTAGTTATTTAATCCTTTATTCGTGAAAAACTGGATTTTGACGAAAAAAAGTACGCTAACACCCCCGATAATACACAAGCACCGGAGTAAATTCTCATTATTTTTAGGGCCCCATCCGGCCGCCGACTTGCTACCGGAGGCATCGACACCAATGTGATTGTCTGGGATCTGGACCACAGCGGAGAACACCCGATTATCATCAGGGTGAGTGGTTCTTATGAATTTTTTTTGACCAGAATCCTCTTGCTTTCCAGGCGGCCCACCCGATGTCTCCTGTTAATGGTGTCGTGTGGCTCTCCGATTCGACCCTCTACTCCATCGGCCAAGACTCCAACATCAAGGAATGGCATCTGAAGGTCTAAAAATCCGCAGCCACCGCCTTCCGCTTCCTCTTGCATACACCCTCTCCAAGCTTGTAATCTCATTTTTGCTCTTGTACTCCCCGACCCTTTGGCTTTAGCGGTTGACGTTCTTGACTTTGTATGGAATCTCTGTCTGGCGTGTGTCTTTTCCTGCCTTTTGCTACCTAATCCACTACTGTGCATTATCCCCTCAATCACCCGGCGGTACCTTATCAACTTTGTGGCCTTATCGATATTTATGCTGCCTTGTTTTTTATAGAAATAAAGAACAGCTACTGCACATCGAGTGAATGCGTACGAGTTTTTCTGTTGAACTTATCGAAATAGCAAAATTTTGGTTCTTTCACATTATGGGGGGCGTATTTTCGTGGTTTTAGTAAAACAAAACTTTATTTTAACTAGAAAACTATCTAAAAACCTTTATACATTTTTGAAAAAGTCGACATCTTGGGCGAAAAATCTATATTTTCGCATTTTTTTTTTGTAAAAATTTCTAGATTTTTAATGCTTGGAGATAGTTAAAAACAATGTAGAAACGCATCCGCTATTTATAAACAACAGGCTTTCACCGAAAAAAGTTGGTCCCGCGAATCCCAAAGAACTCTGTTTTCCATTAGAAGGGCTACATGGCAACTTTGCGCCAAAATCATCTACAAGTTCACTTCCCGCGCACGGCGATATCGACGATGCCTTTTATTTTGAGTACGAGGGCGTACTCTGCCCGAAAGACGATTACGCGATGTATACCCCCCCTCTTTCGAAAACATCAGATCTGCATTCCGAAAAGACCTCATAGTTCCTTTCCCATTGTTTCTCGATTGGCGCACTTGTTCGTTTCCTACCCCCATATATTCATCATCTTCAGAAACTAGCTCTTCACCATGACGGAAGCATGGAAATCCATCGGTCGCCACTTTTGCGAGATCTGCAAAGTAGGTTTATTCTTAATAAAAAGTACTACGTTGTTGTGTTCGCCCCGATAAACTTTTTATTTATCTATTTTCAGGTATGGATGACCGACAACAAATTGTCGCGCGATTTCCACGAGCGTGGCCAGGCCCATCAGAATATGATCAAGGTCCGCATCGCCGAGTCGCAGAAGAAGGCGCAGGCTCGCGATAAGCAGGTAACCTGATCGTACCCCTTGTCGAAATACTTTTATTCATTTAGATGCAAGAGCACAACTCGATCGTCTCGCAGATGGAGCAGGCGGCCGTGGCGAAGATGGTTCAAATGGGGGAAGATCTGTACCATGGGCCCTCATTACCAACAGGTACGTGTCTTCGTCAAGCTGTCCCGAAAAACCCCCTCTAGCGGATCGGAAGAGTATCGGATTGGTATGCTTTGGGTATAAATTTTTATCTATCAATCGATAGCTCTCGAAAGGGCGAGAAAATACGTATTTAGGGTCCAGGATTATTAAGTTAATCGTCCAGGATTTATATCCTCGAAAAAAAAGGATTTTTTTTTGTTGAAATGGCATTTCAATCTCTAAAACTTCCGGATTTTGTTAAATTAAGCCCGATATTTTTCTCATCTTTTCAAGACCTTGCAAATTCCATAAAAATCATTCCAATCCGAGCTTTCTGGCTGATAGAGCGGCGCTTTTTTAGGGAAAACAGTATTTTTACTTTTTTAATTTCGTTTTTTTTATCTCGATAAAGAGGGTAAATTTTTGCCTCCTAGGTGTCGTCACCAACTACTTCGACCCGCGAGGTCACCGAGGGGCGCAGTCGATGGCCACGGAAATAGCGCGATTTGAGAGCGGCGGTCCTTCTTGCGTGGTAAGTCTTTTATTGATGGCTATTTCCTGGTGTTTTTGTATAGGTACATTGAAATTGAAATTGGCACGGATCAGGGAATCTTTTAATTACAGGCTCCATCACTCGGGAATGACCCATCATCGAAGATGCGAACAGGGCCTGCTGGCAAAGGCCAACCTCCCGAGAAGAAGGTCAGGGAACGACCACCGCCCGGCGTCGATCTGTTTTCCGAAGGTAACCTTTTATTTCAGAAGTTGTGTATTCGGGGAATTGGTAAAAAAGGAGGAAAAGGGGGGGGGGAGTCTTTTCAGGGTCAATTTTTCGATTTGATGGAAGGGTCGCTAAACTGTTTCTCAATTCCTAGTCGTAAAAATGGTGCAATCTTTTTGTATAGAATTGAAAAATACAGCTTTTCTTAAACATATTCGAATTTTGAAAATTTTGTGGGGGTTTCAATAGATTTTTCAGTTCCTTTTTTACGATTGCAATCCCTAGACGTAAAAACCGTCGAATCTCTCAGTACAAAAACGAAAATTTAGCGTTTCAACCATGTTCAAATTTTCATAAATTTTGTAGACGTTTAAGATAGTTTTTTTCCTCTTTCTATATCTTTAATTTCTGCAGGCTTTTAGAGAAAATTTACCCCTTCCCCGATAATGGGCAAGAATCTCTCAGTATCTCAAAAATCTTTGCCATAATCAGAAATTATGCATATTCCTTGCTTTCAGTATGTCCCAGCAGCACCGTACGCGAATTGCCGATGTCACTGGACGGGCAAGCGGTCGATATTGAATGGGTCCAGTCGTACGACGAGACCGGCAAGCCGTACTACTGGAATATGAACACGCAGCGTAAGTACAGATAGTTGCTGACTAAATTTACGGGCTACGGTTTACTTTACCCCCAGCCGGAAGTTTTTGGCTATAACTTTTTTATTTTACATTATTGTAGGCTCAAATTAAAACTCTTAGTATATTTTTCGACGCTCTATCGAATGGCGTTGCGACAATCCCGACAAAATAAGCGAAAATACCGACAACTTTGAGACCCTTCGGCTGTGGAGGGGGTACAGTAAACTCTTACCAATTTACGTTTTCTTCCAGAGCGCAAATACAAATGCCCGGGCGCGTATTACAAGGCCGAGGAGTACGCGAAGCGCTTGAAGTTGATGGAGATTGCCGGCATTCCGGCGGTCAGCGCCGCTCGACCACCACCCGTCGACATCCGCCTGAAGAATCGAGGTATGGAGCTTTTTGGAGTGAGAAAATGGGGTTATTTCGCATTATCGGGAGAGGGGGGTATTTGAATAACGTTCTTAGTAAATTAAAAGTATATTTTGACTAGAAAAACTATCTAAAAACTGAAAAAATATTCAAAAGGTTTAAATTTTGGTCTAAAAAATCTAGATTTTTGTATTTTATACAAATGGTAGTTTTCACGTTTAGGAATAGGAAAAAACAGTTTAGAAACACTTACACTATTTATATTTTAAAATTAGATCCTAAAAAGTCCCTCTCCCCCGATAATGCGAAAGAATGACGGCTCTTCGTATCCATGAGGCTTCATACGTCCAAATTCTACTCTCAAAAAAAAACTTTAAAAACTATGAATTTTTCGGGCCAACAATCCCATATTTTATTTAGCTGCCAAACGCGCCGCCAAGCAGGCAAAGAAGGAGACACCGTTGGAGAAGCACAAACGCGAGGAGCGCTACGAGGCGGAATATGTGGCCAAGATGGAGGCGCTGGAAGCGGAAGCACGGCAACAAGCCCAAGAAGATGGAATGGAAATCCCGCTGCCACCGGCCGATCAGCCTCCTCCTCCCCCTCCTCCTGCGCCAACTCAACCCACGACTTCCAAGCCAGGTTTGTAGTTTTGGTAATCGGCTTTGGCTACTGTTTTTATCAGGGCATCCTCAGAACAAATTATAAAAAAAATTCCAAGTATTTTGATGGTTGTTTCACGTTGTTTTTAGTTGGTTCTAGTGACATAAAATTTATCTTAATGAAAAAATTCCTTTTTTTGCCGACATGACCAAGGATTGTGTAGTTTTAGAATTTTTAGGCATATATTTATGCCTTTTTTGGGAAATTGGAGGTCACGAGAGCATTAGAAAAGAAATACGTGAATTTTATAGGTCGCGAATTCGTAAAAGTTCATGGTATTTCTTTCAGCATACGTCCCCGGCAGATCCGTGACTGTTGATCTTCCACCTGGCGTGCCGAAACCCCCGAAGGCTCCGAAATTCGAAGAAACGGCTGAACCAGAAACTAGTGTAAGTTTTTCATCTTTTTCCCCGCGTTCAGCTTTTTTCTAACCCTCTAATAATTTTCTTTTAGAACCCGTTCTTGCCGGTCGAAGCGAGCGCTCTCGGTACGTGGGTACGAGTGGTGAAAACGATTGACAAGTGAGCAGAATAAGCTATTTTCATTTTTTTTTTGTGTTTTACGTGATCACCTGTAATTTTTGCGCTTTGTAAATAGCACAAAATAGTGTCTAGGTTCTTTCGCATTATTGGGGGTTGGGTGAGAAATTTTTTCTTAGGAACCAATGCTTTAAATATAAATAGCGGAAGTTTTTCTAAACTATTTTTTTACTATCCCTAAACATGAAAACTACATATTTTTATTTAAAATACAAAAATATAGATTTTTCGACGAAATTCGACTTTTTGAAATTTATGAAGGTTTTTAGATAGTTTTTCAAGTTAAAATAGTTCAATTTTTCTTAAAACATTCTGGAAATACTTCCTATTAAGTACTAGGCATTCTAAATTAATACACCCCCTCCCCCGATAATGCGAAAGAACCATTTTTGCATTTTTTTGTAAATAAAATAACATTGTGTCTACTATAAACTGCATTTTAATTCCCAGGGAGCCCGTGTTCTCGCCGCTGACCGCAAAATATCGTGAAATGGAAGAGGAGGAGGCGAAAAAGGCCGAGCAACAAATGCAATTCGAAGAGAAGGAACCGCCGATTGTTTTTGAAGTAAGAGTTTTGCACTTTATCGAAAGGGTATCTTTTGAATTAGGAAAAGACGGCCCCCGTTTCGACAAAGAAAACGACGAAGGTCGTCGAGTTCAAGAAGAAGGGAGGCGCCCCGAAGAATGTGCGCAAGCGAGACGAAGATTGACAATTTATCCGGTGTTATTTTTTTAGGTTTTGCCAATAAATGTTTACGAATTAAACACGGATTACATGAGTGTCAGTAGTTTGCTGTCGGACACCGCTATCTAACCACCGGTGTGTGTGTTTTTGACCTTGATCGCGTGGCCAGGGAGCAGGATATTTGGTTCTTTGGTCTTTTCAGGAGCTCTTTTTGCCGTAGGATCGCCTTTTTCTAATCTAATTAGAAGGGGGTCTGTTTCTAAATCTCCAAACTTGACAAATATGTTTTAAAAATACAAAAATATCGATTTAGACGAAAATTTCAATTTTTAAGTTCTTTACTAAGTTTCTAAAATGTTTTTGGACTTTAACCGAAGCCAATTTTTACTAAAAAGGCTTTTAAAATATTTGCTATGATGTTACTAGGTATCTCGGGAATCCGGAAAAAATCGGATGCCTCCCAATGCTAAAGAAGCGAATGTCGGTCCTTTCGCAAATACCTTTAGTTTTACACCCTCGTAAATCCTCAAAAACCCGGCGCACGACCTTTCCGGCAAACCGCCATTTCCCCCGGATTTCTCCTTTCGCTGGCCGGAGATCGACGGCCGGGGCCTCCCCGATGACCTTGGAAATTGTTTGCCAATTTTTGCGACCAGCCACCCCTCGCGCGGCCTGTTATTTCCCTCATCGTATTGTTGGAAAAGCCTCGTCGCGCCCCAGCTTCCATTCAATAATAATCATCGGGCCGTCATGCACCTGCGCATTTTTTAGGGATCCGTCGGCCGGACCGAGCGAGCAACCAAGCGTTTTCCGCCTCCACAACACGCGCTTTCCAATTCGTTTCGCCTTATTCTGGTTTGTTGGCAGGGTTAGCGCGCGAATTTTTTTGTTCTCTGGTCAGCTCGGGTGCTGACCTAATTTGGGTTTTAATGGCGCATTTACGGGTCTATTTGTACTTCAAAGCATGGCCGGCCGACCCTCGAAAATTGAAATAGTCCGTCTGGAAAGCCTGTAGCACACAACAAAAATAGATTTTAGTCCTCCACTTCCGGAAAACATCGAGTCATTTTTTGGCTAATGGCGAATTTTTGACATTTACATTCTTAACGTAACAACTTCACCGATTTTCATCAAAAAAATGTGAAAATGTCGATTTTTCGACTAAAAATGGCCGCTTTCGACCAAAATTTGGCCAAAAAGTGTTCCGTTTTTTGTCGTTTTCCATGAAAATATAGTTAAATTCTGCTAAAAACAGTATGAAATATCCACTATTACATTACCCGGCATTTCAGGACTTACTTGTTAGGGAAAATTTCAACCCCCCCACGATAATGCAAAAGAACCATTTGGCCCAGAGCTATAAATTGACCTGTAAGCCATCCTAAGGAATGTCAAATTAGTAGCATGGTATGCCCTTCCCAATTAGCGTCGTCCTCGCGCTACCAGTTCCGGTTGCCGGACCACCACATTTTCCGGCCGCCATAGATCCCCTGGTTGAAATATCGAAATCCAAGGTCGAACTTTCAGGCACTCCATTGAGGGCGGCGCAACTCCGAAAAACCCCCTAAAAATTTACCGGCGCTATTGACCCGCGCCCTTATCACATTTGCGATCGCGGATCGGCGCAGCGGCTGTTTTGTAGTGTTGTGGCGGTGCTCTGCCCACGCTACACTCTAATCTCGCTCTCCCTCACCTGCTGGGCCCTCCCCCCACTTCTGCGATAACGAAACGCAAAGAAGGCGAACGATTGCCCATATTTCACGGGTTTCTTGTCTTGTTATAGTGTTCTAGCTTTGTGCCACCATCAAAAAGCGCCCCAGTTATGCTGATCGGCCATTTTCAGGTTGCAACTCGGGTACTCGCACGGCCACCGGTTTGGCCAGTTTCTAAATTTTTTCGACTGAATTCCACTAGAACGAGCGAGATGTTTCATCAGGTATGTGACTTACACGACATTTTTTTTAGCGACAAGCTGTTTTACGTACGTAAGCCTGGCTTGTGCAGAATTTTTCGCGGATCCCGTACCTGTTTTCAAAATCTGCGAGATCATCAGCTTCAGAAAGTTATGAAACGTTTCAGTGCGAAAAGGGCAAAAATTTCTCGAATTTGAGCCATTTTGGGCCCTTTTTTACCTGTGAAAACCTAAATCTAGTTAAGACTTTCATATCTGTTGGAATCTGCTCGTTTCGCAGATTCAGAAATGAAGTTCGGATTCAGCACAAAATTCTGCACAGGATAGGCTTGCTAATTCCTGATAAATTAAAGTAAAATAACTTAATTGACTTTTTATCACCTCATGAAAATGAATTTTTCCTTGTTTAGGTCGTCGAAAACCAGCGTCAATTCTTCAACACCGGCGCCACCCGGCCACTCGAATTCCGCAAGCAGCAGCTGAAACAGTGAGCTTCGGAAGCGGTTTTTGGAATGTCAACTTCTAGGCTGCGAAAGATGCTTGTCGAGTGTGAGGGCGAATTGGCCGATGCCGTTTACCAAGATCATAGGAGGGTGAGAGATTTGCTGTTTTTTGGGTGCTTTGCTGTTAGCGGGGGACCCAACGTTGGCCCATCCAGTGTGCGAAAGAATTTTCAGGTGGCCAAATGGACCAGCGCTGGGGGTTGGCTGACAGGGGTTAGGACCAGCGCCGCGTTAGCGGCAAGAATTTTTGTGGCTTTTGGGTCAATATCCAAAAATAGCGAAAATAAATGTCGGCTTCCTGGATTTTCTGTAATTTAATGTTGTTGCGCTGCTTACAGTTCTTTCTTCTTTCTTTCACAGTATGAAAAATTGCGCATGAAAATTTGGGCAGAAATCGACACAGGAAAGAAATTTGCAATGCCACGACGGCCCCAGAAGAGACGGCGCTGGTCCCGAAAAAGCCCTTCAAAAAGTCGGATGAAGCTGAAACTTGGATGAGGGAAGAGAAAACTGGGAACTCGTTTAGGGTAAAAATTGGGATGGATCGGCCAGTGGAGTAGAGGGTTGCATGCAATTGAATGGATTTTTCCCATATAAAACGGCAAAAGCCGCCGCGTCCAATTAAGCGCCGGTCCATAACTCAGAGATAACGTAATGGATCAGAACGGTTGATACATAGTTAGAAAGAGGAAAGACCGGGCTTTCAGCCGACTAGAAGTTCTAAGTGGGAAAATTGAGACGGAGGGCGTAAGAAGGAAAAAACGGAACATCTACCGATCCCACGGCCAATTAAGGCGACCAGTCGCTGGTCGATAGCTACAGGCGGAAGCAAGTATGGGCTAAAATGGTTTTGTCAGATGATAGCCAGTACCAGAGGCTATTCGGCAAGCAAGTTTGGTGGTGATTGATTGCCCTTTCGGGGACCAACGGGGACCAGATGTGGGGGCGCGGCCAAATGAGCTGATTCCGGAGGTGAAGCGGCGCTGGTCCGGAAAAGGGTTTTAAACTGGAAGCATGCTTTTGCTTTTTTGGCAGTAGTTGGGCAGACCCAGACCTAGCCTGACAACAAATTTCAAACCGCTAACGCCAAGGACGGGTAGTTAGAGCATTTTCAAGGGATTCATCAGCGTGCACCGGGATGGGGGGCCGATAAAAAATTATTTCTCCGCATTCCACTGGCCGATCTTGACCAAAATTTACCCAAACCTTGATCGGGGAAATGTGTAATGCTCATCTAATTGCCAGCTTGGTCCAAGCCGTTCACCCGTAACGAGCGTTGTCACATCCATACCCACCATGACCGATCATACTTTACTCCTTTGCCGACTTCTGCCGAAATTTTCGTGCATGATTTTTCTTGGTGTCGTATCGTTACTATGATTTAAATAGTCGAATTTTTTAGAAATAGTTATTCGAACCCCTTACCTCGCAGATAACATATATCGATAATACTATATTTTTTTTGCCATCATGGCGCCGTAGGCGCCGAAAAATCGCGATTTAACTAACCCTAGGACCAGCGCCTAGGGCCATTTTTGGGACCAGCGCCGGCCGCCCCACGGCCAAACCCTTCGCACACTGGGCCCATCGCCCCGTAGGGTCAAAATAATGAAATCCACGCAGTTTCTGTTGCTTTTACGTCCTTTTTTAGGTCTAGCAAGTTAAAAAATCTTATTTCTGATCCTACTTCTTTATTTTTGTCCAAAAATGTATGCAAAAGGACCCAAAAATGGTCAATTTGCTCAAAAAGTTGTACTAGCCATTTCATAACTTGAAACTACGAAAAACACTTTAAAAATACACTTTATAATGCGTTTTTTTTGCTAGCCAGTTATCCCGAATATCGTCCCCCGCTAACAACCCAGTACCGTTTTTTAAAGCCCTAAGTAGTAGTAAACTCCAAATTCCTATCTTTTCAGAGCCGCGAGACGACCCACCTCTACGAAATGGGAGGCTCGATCCAGGAAATCGACTACTTCATCGACAACCTCGCCGATTGGGCCAAGCCGCAAAATGTGAGCAGTGGAATTTCTTGTAGTAAATATTTGGTTTTTAGGTCTCGAAGACGATGCTGAACCTGTTGGACACACCCCAGATCGTCAAGGACCCGAAGGGAGTGACGCTGATCATTGCCCCGTGGAATTACCCGATTTGCATGATCACCTTGCCGTTGATCCCTGCACTGGGAGCTGGTAAGGGATTTTTCGGTAGCAGAGAGTTTTCGAAATTCATCTCTTTCATTTCTGGACTGATGGCTTGAAAATGTTGTAGGTTTTTCATTCAAAGATTCTAGCGTTGTTTTGACGAGAACTAGGTTTTTTTTCCTAAGGATCCAATTTTTCTGGTATAAATGGAGCCGTCTTAGCTGCTTTTAATTTACCAAAAAAAAAGATGGAAACGCGATTTCCAAATTCCAGCAAATTCTGCTATTTGATGAAAAATTTGGAAATTTGGAATATAACCAGCTAGCTTTTAACTTTTTAAAACTCGACTTGCTTTAAAAAATTAAAATATCTGCTAGATTGTTTTACATTTGCGGACATTTAGGAAGAAAATTACCCAACCTATACACGAATTTTTAGGAAACACGGTTGTGATCAAACCCTCCGAAGTGTCCGAGCACACCGCCAAGGCCATGGAGAGCTGCATTGCCCGATATTTCGACCCGGTAACTGATCCCGCCTTTCTCAAGCAAATTTTTTAGCGCGTCGTCACCGTCGTCAACGGGGCTGTCAAGGAGACCACCGAGTTGCTGACGGTTTGGAGAAAATTTTCGATTACAGACCCGAATTTTAGGAGCGTTTCGACCATATCCTGTACACCGGATGCCCGCCGGTTGCAAAGATCATCATGGCGGCCGCGGCGAAACATTTGACGCCCGTCACGCTCGAGCTGGGCGGAAAATGGTCCGTTTTTCGCGCGTACAATTAGTGACGATATCTCATTTATTTTTGTGCGGTAAAAGCTAGAAAAATAGAATTTTGTGCTCTTTTGCTTGCAAAAGTTATTTTATAAAAATGGTTTAGGTCAAGCACATAATAGAATGAAAAGAACAGAAAGCAAAGGCAATCTTACGCTTTGAAATTAAGAACAACGCCCATTTAGCCCTGTCATCATCCGCGACGACGCCGACATCGACATCTCGGCGAAGCGCGTCGCCTGGGGCAAGTGGATGAACTGCGGACAGGTTCGTATTTTTATGGCAGTTTTCCCTAGCACACGGTGAAAAATAATTTTATTATTTTTTCCTTTAGACTTGCCTGGCCCCCGACTACGTCATGGTCACTGAAAAGAGCAAGGCCAAATTCGTCGATTCCCTCCGAAAGGTGAGAATTTTTCTAGATTTTTTGGAATTCATTGTAGTGTATTTTTATTAACCGGTTTCCTCAAAAATTTATTTTCCCGGTATTGCAATAAAATTACATAAATTATCATTTAGTACGTGCGCGAATTCTTCGGTGACGACGTGCAGGGCAGCAAGGACTACTCGCGTATCATCAGCAGCCGCCATTTCGAGTGGGCCTTTTGTGCAGAAATTTGGTATTTACAAATCGGTTTAGCCGAGTGGCCGCACTGCTCGACAAGACTCAGGGCAAGGTGCTGATAAGCCCCGGGGAGCGAAATCGCGACGATCTCTTCGTTCCGCCCACCGTACTCGACGTGCAACGCGATGACGCTTTTATGGAGGATGAGGTGAGGAATTTGATAATTTCTAAAAAATCGGGAGATATTGCAGCCGTTTTAATGAAAATTTACGTTATTTTACTCTTAGATTTAGCTTTAAATTTTATTTTTTTATATTTCGAAAATTTATTTATTCTTTATGAAAAAAGTTTTATTTTTAGATGTTTCTCAAAATTAATATGATTTTAACGTTATTACTTTTCAAAATGTGTTAGAACTTGGCTCTAAAACCAAAAAATAATTTGGGCTTTATTAAAATTAGCCTTGTTAGAGGAAGCTAGCTCCCCCCCCCCGCTAACGAACCAGCACCGCTCTTTGTTTTGTCATTTTTTACCCTAAAAACTTGATTCAGATTTTCGGCCCGGTGCTGCCCATCCTGACCATCAACAGCTTCGACGAGCAGCTCGAGTACATTCGCGTACGTTTTTTACGGAGTGAAAAAATTTGCTTTCTGTTCCGGTACCATACTCTGCGTATCTGCGTGTCCCTTACCGACGTTTTTTTCAGGAAGGAGAGAAGCCCCTGGCCGCGTACATCTTCACGCGCAGTGACCGTGATGCCGATCGTCTTCTCTGCGAGACGACGAGTGGCGGCGTCACCGTAAATGATGTCATTATGCATTTGCTAGGTGAGGAGCTTTTCCCAGTCAATTTTTACCTGAATTTTCAGTCGATACGCTTCCATTCGGTGGTGTTGGCAATTCCGGCATGGGAAGGTTGGTTGTTACGCGAATTTACGCATTTTTTGAGCCATGGTTGCTGTTTGTCTACCAAAATAAATTTGAAGTTGTTTTATGATCTCGCGGCGCTATCGCAAAAATTAGTGACTAATCTCTGTTTTTTTTGGCCATATTTTGATGAGATTTAATGTATTTTTGTAGTGTTTTAGTAGTTGGCTTTGACTGCTACAAAGGTATAAGAATAATTTTTTAATTGAAAATTCGAAAATCCTGAGATTTTGGCCATTGTTAAACATTTTTGACCAAAAATTTGGCAACAAGTAATTTTTTTCGTACATTTATGATTTTTTATGAGCTAAAAACTATATAAAATACCTACTATGTACCGTTTATATTGCGTTATAGGGCAGTACCGCATTACTGGGGAAAAATTGAATCCCCCGCGAAAGCCCCCCCGCTAAAAGTCCAGCACCAAAATTTTCCCTGCACGACTGAAAATTGCTCCCCCTCTACAATGTAAAACCTACTTTTTTTTGCCAAAAAAACCTAAGTTTTCTCCTGCTATTCCTTCCATTTCAGATATCGCGGCAAGTTCGGCTTCGACACGTTCAGCCACGAGAAGTCGGTGCTGAAGAAGGGGTTCTTTGGCGAGAGCCTGTTGTTGTGAGTATTTTACTGGAAAATCATCTACATTCCTTCCTTTTCAGCGCTCGCTACCCGCCAATGACCGACAAAAAATTCAAGAACATGCAATTCCTGACCGGAAAGCGTCGTGGAGTGCCGACATTCATGTCTCGATTCTTCCCCACCCTGCCCATCATCATGATTTCGGTGATCGTCGGCATCGTCCTCCAGGTATAGCCTTCAGGTTGGGGCCCAGCGTTGTCTATGTGGTGGTTGTTCACGTTCTGTCACTTCTGTTTAACAGTAATAATACTTTTTTATGCTTTCTAATTGTTAATTCAATGGTTCTTTTGCATTAACGGGGTGGGCGAATTTCTGGTACTGGAGTTTTAGCGGGGGACACTCATCTTTGCTGTTTTCCATGATAGTAATCGTTTTAGAATTTTAAATTCCAGATTTTTACCTTTTTGGCCATTTTTCATACGTTCTTGCCCAAAACAATTCAAAGATTTTCGAATTTCTGGGAAACCCCCCCGATGATAGTTCAGTGCCGAATTTCTTTCCTATTCCTTTCCGCGGCTATTCCTTTCCTGCAATTTGATAGATTTTGATAGTATTTAGTCAAATTCGTCAAAATTTCATCGGGAAAGTATCTTAAAAAAACGGTTGAAATTTTTCATTATGAATTTACGGCGAAAAAATTACGAAATAGCGTAGAAACAGTTTCTCTATAGGTGAAAAAATTTGATCGTACGGAAAAAGCTCCCCCCCCCCGGTAATGCAAAAGCCCCACATACGTTGCATCCTTAGTAACCATTCGTTCCTACATAATTTCCTGATTTTCTAATTTCAAAAATCACTAACCTACTCAGTAAAACGGATTCGTAATTATATGTTTTAAATTGACTATCCCCATTTTCATCATTTTTTTTCAGAAGTACCGCGCAATTCTCGGCTGAGGGTCTTCTCGAGTGCAAAGCTTACCGAGAATTATACTTTCTTTTTTTTGCCTTCCTGTGTATCAAATGCTCTGATTCCCCCGCGATTTATATGAAAAATGCCATGTAACTAGTCAACAACCCGCCCAACGAGCTCGCCTTATCCGCCGCCTGTGAATTTTATACCTTCGTATCACTGACCAATAAAGATTTACAAAGAGGAATGGACGCTAAGGAGTCGCACTCAATTGTTTCCAGAGCAACAATACGTTATTTTTTTCGCCAGGCTATAAAAATGAGAGCTGCTGATTTCTGCGCAGGCTTCGATCAAATCCCCGAATTTTTTTTGGAAAATTTTTCGGAAATTCAGTTCGGAATGGCGCCGGATTCGCCAAGATTACCGATTCAAGCTAGCAGGGATTTTTGGAGACCTAAGAAAAAAAGTTTTCGTTTTACTAAAATAGGAAATGTAGGGATTTTGGGAGTTTTTTGCGATTTTTCAAACTCGCGTAGTTTTTTAAAGTGTTAAGTTGGCAGAGCTAATTGTAAACACGGTCCCCGAGGCCCTGTACAAAATAGGGAATAGAGATCTCTCGAGAAGAGAGGGATTTGCTCCAATTTTTGGTTCTTGACTGTTAGCGTGGGGACACTGTCTGTTTTTCCACCTGTGGATGTTTTTATAGTGCTCTTAATAGTTTTCGATTGCTAAAGTTATAAAAAGTCGTGGTAAAAATGTTGAAAATGTAGACTTTTTGTTTACAAGTTCAAAATTTTTTTATGTTGTTTTCATATCTCAAAGTTATGTAAAATGCTATAAAAATGGTTAATATCTTGTTGTGGGGTCGTAGAAAACCACAAGCAAAAATTTGGTTCCTCCGCTAACAGTCCAGGCTTTTCACTGTTTTTAAAAATAAAAATGTGATAAAAGAGTATAAATCTTTCGAACGGAATCCGATCACTTCGCCTAAAATCCGCGCAAAAGTGCGAAGCCCACCAAATGCCGACCGGCCCTTTTTGCACTCACCCAGACTGGTACGACCGATGGATGGGAGAGACGGCTGCTGGCACTGTGCCACCCCCTCTCCATCCCCCCTTTTGCCTGTTCAGCCCTGTATGGCCCAAACAACAGCAGACGACACCTCTGCCCTCCCCAAGCCGATGGCTATGACCCGGACCCACCTAGCTAGGGATTGCGCGAGACCGCGTGACCCCATGCCCTCCGGCCCCCGGTCTGATTAGCTAGCTGTCTCTTCGCGTTGATGAGTTCGATTTGATTTGTTTTTGGGGGCATGCGCGAAGGGGTTTTCCTTGATAATTGGCAGCGTTCTGCTTGCAAGCTCAAAAAGATTATACCAGAAGGAAAGACCCATTTCCTCATCATTCCCCACTTAGAATTCCTGGGCGCAGCGCGCAAAATCCTGACAGCTAATCAGGCTCGACCGGAAATGACGGCGCTATTGATGTTGGGGTGGGAGCCTTTTTGTTTGAGGCTCTTTCCGGCCTAAGCTGGTCTCTAAGCCTATGCTAGCCTGGCGAAGCCTGGCCTAAGCTAAGCCGAAACCAACGCCTAATCTTATTTATTACGTTTTTACTATATTTTTATTTGTTTAGTCAAGTCAAGGGTCTAGCGGGTTGTTCTTCCAGACTTCCCGACTTTCATTTTCAGGAAAATCTAAGCCCAAGGTCGACGTTTCTCTCGTCTCGAAGATCCTTTCACTTTTCCTGCTTAGCTCCAGTTTATCCGGTCGATTTGAAGCTATTCGCCCTATTACGCGGAAGATAACGATCGTTTTGGGCTCAAAATTCTTTAGACGCGCCTTATTTTCCCGCACGATAGGTCCAATATTTCTGTTGCGATTTGAGGCTTCATTTTGCGCCCTTTCTCACCAAAATTTGCAGAAATTTAGTAAAAAGTGGAGATCATATCGCAGATTTCCCGCCGATTGACCCCCTGTCTGTCTGTCTCATTTCGAACAGACGCGAAAATTGCCCCTACTTTTATCGACATTCTTGCCTCTATCTGCTCATTTTTATTGCTAGCTTTCTTAATTTTTCTCTGGCAAGTTTTGAGCTTTCTGATGATTTTCCTACATTGTATTTTCACAGGTTTTTGAGCCAGAATCCCTGTGCAAGCACGACGAACGTCAAACGTTCATAGCTTTAAGGTAATTTCTTTTTTAATGGCTATATATCTTTTATTTAGCCGATGCGTAGCGGAACGCCTCTTGCTCGATACGCTTCTCACTACGAACCGTGCAACAGCAGCTACAGCTGGAAGGTAATGCTAACTTTGAGTTGTTTTGTTAATTATGTTTAACTTTCACTTTTTTTACTTGACTACTAGGGGGTTGCGTACCATAATCTCAGAATTTGCTCAATTCCGGCTGGAGCTCGGCCCAGGTTAGCGACATCGAGTTCTTTGGCATGATCAGACACGGAGAGTAGGGGAGTAGTAACGTCGAAGCAAGGTATTTGTTGAAAATTAATGAAGTTTCAAGCGAAAAAACTCTCTGAGAACCTTGAAAACTGTTTTTAATTTGAAGGCTTGATAAAAAAGTCGACAACTTTCTGCCTCAAGCAGTTTTTTTAACAGCTTTAATAAAGAGTTCTGTACGTTCTAGAATGGTAGAACTAATTTAAAGACACTTCGTCTATGAAGATTAGAGTTTAGATAAGAAAAAAGTTGTCCTCGTAATAAGCAAACGCCGGAAATTAGTATAGCCCCGAGCCTTTGAGCTGATTCTGGTAGCAAATGATAGTCGCTAGATCAACATAGACCCTCAATTGGTGTCGGCAATACCCAGCAGTCCCTTTAGGGTTGTTTATCGTGGCCACGGTCAGGTCAGATCGCGTCAGTACCCTTGGCCCTTTTGAGGTGACGGCCATTGCGCCATTTGCCCAGCCTTCCCCCTTACCCCTAGAGGACACCCATTCCGAACTGGTCCCTATCATCGTTTTTTCTTCCTTCCGCTCCTCGGCAGCCGGAGGGTAATTCAGGATGGCCTACCTTTGAATCCATTCACGCGGACGCTTATCAGCTGTGGCCCCGTTATTCTCTGTTGATACTAAAAGTAGCCATGATGTGCCTGACAAGCGCCTGGAGTCTTAGTAATACACAATTCTTTGCACGGCGCAGATTTAGCTGGATGCCTGAGGTAGGGTTGTGGTGCTATGGAATTCGGGTCTTTTCTGAGAAGGGGCAAACAGTGTTCTTAGCAAACCAAGTCCATTAGAATGTGCTACTTTCTTATAAAGAGACGTTTTTTTGTGTGAATCGAGTTTCTGGACGCGACCTTCCGAAAATCGGGTATTTTTCTGATCAAGATCACTCGTTAGTCGTGCCGAAATATGAGGCCAAGATTTTTAGACGGCGAAATTCGGTAATTTGAGGGTTTTTATTACAAAAAAGTGCTTTGTAGCTTCTTGAAAACATTTTCATCAGCACTGCAGGTCATTAGTTTCTCAGTAAGCTGTACCAGCTAGAAATATTGTTCCCAAATTATGTAATTTTGAAGCATTTTCCTCACAAAAACCACCTTGTAGCTTCTTCAAATACCAAATTACCTACTACAAGCTGCC
The DNA here is from genome assembly GCA_038088335.1 of Mesorhabditis sp. LJ9110. Classification (NCBI taxonomy): domain Eukaryota; kingdom Metazoa; phylum Nematoda; class Chromadorea; order Rhabditida; family Rhabditidae; genus Mesorhabditis; species Mesorhabditis sp. LJ9110. The sequence continues at coordinate 66,073 of JBBGBA010000176.1, read as the reverse complement.
CATTACCAAATTCTGAAACAGCCTAAAGCAGCGTAAATTTCCGCATATTGACTTTGGTGCCGTCACGAAAGCCGGTCACACCAAAAAACGGTTGCTAATGGCCATATTGTCTCAGGCGGGTGCTGATCCTTAAAATTCCGGGCTTGAATTAATATCTACATTTAGAACAGCAACCCTACCAATCGAGTGCAGCCAGCCAACAAGCCCTCCACATCCACTGCAGCCCCAAAGCCGAAACCGCAGCCTCCGCCTGGCTACCGAGCCGATCGCCCGTGGGAATGGATGACTGATGAGTAACGAAATTTTTTCGAGACTTTAATATGCTTTTTAGGGAGCTTTGCGAGGCTTGCCGGCTGCCCGACGAGCTGGAGGAGTTGCTGCTTAAGTTGTGCGGATGGGGTGATGGCGAGCATGAAGGTGTCTACGAACGGAAACAAGGTAATTGGGGGCTGGCTGTTTGGAAGTGCGGAGCGTTACGTACTATTTGGAGTTTTTGAAATGGCTTTATCGGTTCTAAATACTCTATTTCCTCTAATATAGCCCGCAAGTTTTTGTGTTGAATTGCTTATAAACGTCTAAAAGGCGTTAATGAATTGATTTCAGCATTGCACCGTTTCTGAATACTTTCATCGCTTTCAAACGCCCAAAATCGTTGTATGTGCCCAGAAACTTCCAAATATATTAGAGAAAATAAAGTATCATCTTGTGTTTTTTTATAGTATCACTTTAGCTGCTCTTGCTGCCGGCAAGACGCTGGAGGAATTTGAGGAGGAGGAGAAGCACCGGGTCGTGAAGCCGGTCTACGAACTTGAGGAGGAAGAGGAGTGGTTCACTTCGCTGAAGGTACTTTTTACTCTCTCCTTTATCTTAGATTTAGAAACACGTCGATGGAAACACGGCTGAAACTAGGCGTCGCACTCTACGCACCTCGAACATGGGACGTGACGGTAAGCCGATGTTTTCCGTCCTCTTCAAAGTGAATTCTCCTCCTAACTGGTATTTTTTTAGCTAAGCGAGCCCGGACGACGTCGATCAGCGAGCTGGACCGTTTCAACTCCTTCTGCAAGCTCGGCTCGAACACTCCTACCATTTCGACTGGACCAAGCTGGTCAGCCGTGCTTTCGTTGCTGAATATACTTTTTACAGCTCTGGCTCGTCTTTTGGCACCAGCTCTGCCGGCTATACCCAGTCTTCTTCTCAAGCCACTTCTGGAGTCTTTTCCGGTTCGTTGATTTGACTTTTTTGGAATCGTCTTTAAATTTTAGCGAAAATGACCACCGACGAGCTCGAGTACGCCTATATGGGTGTCGTCTGCGGCGACAATCTGGTGCGCCATTCAACTGCCAAGTCGGCTGACACTCATCAGGAGGAGAACGTCATTCCAGCTCCCAGGTAGGTGTTTTGGAGAATTTGCGTCCTTATCGATTTTTGGGTTTTGATTCGTTAGCGGGGGAGTGATACCTTTCTTTATTGGTCTTCCCTCTTTTGTTCCAAGTTATATCAGCGATTTTTATAGGCTGAGCCGTATCCCATGATTAAGACGTTATAAAAACTTTTTAATTAAACATTCTCTGTGTTTCAAGCACCCATTGTCCATAAATTTGACCAAAAAGTCAAGAATTTTCGAAATTTTGGCAACTTTTTGACCTTATCTTTGTTTTATCTAAAAAGGTGTAAAATAAACTTAAAAAGTTCGTATTTCCTTATTCGACGGCTAGGTAAACATAGGAAAAAAATTTGGTCGGGCCCTGCTAAAACCCCTCCCCCGCTAACGAACAAGAACCGATTTTGGTAAAGTAGCTGCTGTGGCGTTATTCAACCAATCTACGAAAAATCTATTTCTTTACAGCACTTCCGGTTCGTCAATGGACGACGCCTTCGCCTGCGACATGGACTTCTGAAGGAAGAAACGAACCCGACCTATCTACCAAAGCGCATATCTTCATTTCTATGTACAAATTGGTTGTTTGATATCTTCTTCGTCTCCCATCGTCCCCGACCAGTAAATTTGTAAGGCTCTAGCCGTTAAAAGAAGCTATATTTAGATTGTCGTTTCCCATCTCTTCTTGGCTTTTGGATTTTGCTTGTCGTTGCTGCGACTATTCGATTTGCTCTCCCCACCCGCCACGAGTCACTTGTCCAAAGCAGCCGGGTGTTTTTCATGCTATTTCCCCGGCGTGTATCCACCCCCAAAATTTATTTACTCTCACCGCCCATGTGGCTTTCACTTTGCCCCCACCGTTATGTTAGCTAGATTTCGCCTGGCGAATAAAATATACCAGCGGCTTTGCTTCAACACTGATTTTAAAACCCGCATCAAATGGCAGAGAACCTTTCAAAAACACGTCGACTCTCGAAATGCTAATTTCTCCACGGTGTATAGTGTATAATGCCTTCTAAATTATGGTTCTACACTCCAGATGGGCATAAAAGAACCGGAAACAAACGATGAGCCCCGGAAAAAGAAGAGCCGAAAAGAGAAGAAGAGCGTAGAAGCCGGGCCCCCGTTTGAAGAGAAATGCTCCGAGGTGAATTCCAAGTTCAGCAACTCAACAAAATTTAGACAATTTCCAAGGTGACCGAAAAGCCGACGGTGGAGAACCTGCTGGAGTTGAAGGGGCTCATGCAGGAGGCGAAAGATGATGTGAGAATTACCAGTTTACCGTTCAGAACACGTTACACGGAGTTCTTTTAAGATGGAGTTTTTCGATGTGCTATTATAGCTCATTGGATAGAGCTTTCAATTCTTAACAGGTTCAGTTTTTTAGTTTTCATAATTGGCGAGCGATAACGGTCTCCAAGAAAATTGATCCTAAAGGGCCCGGTTGGCCCGTTTCGCAAAATTGGTTTTTCGAAGGACTCTTTCTCGAAAAGCTTTAACGCTAACAGTTTTAAAAGTCGGGATTTTGCTAACAATTTAGAGCCTCATCCAATGCGCCGTCGCACATTGCAAAACTTCTTTTTTCCTCAAAACGGTTCCTTCCTAGGAATCCTCAAGGGACATCGTACGGGCCGGCTTCAAGCTGCCCCTCGTCGCCGCACTAATGACCCACTACAATGCACGGCTTACCCCGCTCGATCTGGCCATCTACGACGTCATTTCGGCTGCCGAGAATCTCTGCCGCGTTGATTTTAAGTGGGAGTCCCCTGGTTGATTGAATCTTTAATCTTTTTCAGTAGCTGGAGCCCGCTGGTGTTTGGCGAAAAGTCGGCAGATAACTACAAAAGCCTGCAGAAGCTGGGCACGAATCTGCACAGCCGGGTGAAGCCAGCACAGGTACGAATTTCCAGAAATAGCAAATCCGCTCCTAGGTCCTCGAATATTTTGATGCCAAAGATGTCTGGACCACGATTTTGCACATGCATCAGGTGACATTTAACGATATTCCAAGTTATTCAATTTATTTTAGAAAAACTGGACCAACGAGACGATGTACGACGAGCGATTCATGCTGCGGCTGTTGTCCAACTTGCTGGGCCCGGGCTCGGAGGTGGTTAATAGAGAAATTCGATGGTTCTGGTCGTTATGAGGACGAGAGACGATTCAAATAGCTTTTAACACTTTTTTGATAAACAGATCTGAAAAATAATTAAAATTTTGAAAAATTTTGCTTTTTGGTCAAAAATACGCGAAAAAAAGATTTTTAAACTTTTGTATAAGCGCATTTTTATGACCCTTATGAGCGGAAACTACTAAAACGCTATAAAAATACGTAATCATTTATTTAGCTATGAAAATATATTTTTTTATTCAGATGCCCCGCCAGCAATTCGTCGAATCAAACGCCCTCTCCCTAGCTATTGTAGCGACGTCGAGCCGAGACGCGAATACACGAAAAGCGGCGTATTTCGTTTTGCAAAGGTATTTTTGTTAGAGGCTTCTCTCATTATTTTTCAGAAATAAAAAATTGTAAACCGTAATTTTAGATTTCTCTCGCTGCTCAACGCGTTGGCCATCGAAACCTTCGACGCGAAGGAGGTGCTGGTCTTTGTGTTGCGCCTCTTCAAGCAGTCCGTCGAACAAGAGGGGCAACATGTGCCCAACGGTATTAAGAAATTCGTTTTTTAAATTATTTTGTTTTTAGTGATCACCCAATATCTGGCTCGTGTGGTGAAGCTGGCGCTGAGGCCGGACCAAGATGCCTTCCCGGCCGTCATGTCGTACCTATTCCAGAATGCCGGCCACAAACTGTTGCTTGATTCGGTAATTCCGGTTTTTGAGAGGATAGAAAAGTTTTTTAGGTCCCGGATCTGCCGAGCCTTCTCTTTTCTTCGTCTACCCTCAAGCACAAGGTTTTTTTTTTGGTTCTTTCGCATTATAGGGGGGAACAATTTTTTGTATTAATCTAGAAATTCCTAGTAACGTAATAGGAAGTATTTTAATGTTTTCGTAGCATAAAACTATATTTGAACTGAAAAACCTATCAAAAAATTTTGAATACTTTTTCAATAGGTCGAAATTTTGGTCAAAAACTCTAGGTCTTGGTCATCTTCTTCGATCGAAAATTCGATGTTTTTGTATGCTTTTACTAAAAATTTGTTAAGTTTTTACGTTTAGAATAGTAAATACAGTTTAGAAACCCTTCCGCTACTTATATTTAAAAATTCGTTACTAAGAAAAAATGTCTCCCCCCGATAATGCGAAAGAAACCTTTATCAAAGCAAACGTGTATTTTAGGAAGAGCGCAACTTCATCCTCGACGTCATCCGTTTCGGCTGTTGCGAGCACATCGATTTTGAGATTATTAAGCGACGGTTTGGCTGCAAAGTTTAATTAAAACATTTTTTCAGGGGTGTGCTTGCTTCAATTCTGAGCATCTTCTCTTCACCACTGACGGATCAGAGGGCCCGCATCGCGATCTTGGACACATTGAAGCGGATTGTACAGCTAAAAAAGGCGGCGCATGACCTCATCCACAACCATGGTCTGGCCGTGTGGATCGCGCTTCAGATGCAGGTAGCCTTTTCAAAAAATAGCCTAATGAAGTAAATTTAATGAGTAAAATTGCACCATAATTCTAGTGGAAACCCAGAAAACCCAGAAAATTTTTAAATTTTGGTGTTTTCGCATTAGCGGGGGATGGTCTTTTATAAGCTTGTTTATTTTAATATAGCCTTTTTACAAAATGCCTAGTAAGCGTAGTTTTTGAACGAAATTGAAGGATATTGAGCGTGAAAAACTCTTTAAAAACGTTACATTTTGTTTTAACTTTAAAATTTTGGCGGAAATCAATTCAGGTCAAGTTTATCTCTTTTTTCATGAAAATTTAAGAAGAGACGTTCAGGAAATTCAGGATATAATAAATTGGATACAAAGGCAAAATTTGTTTGTCCACTGGATGTAAAAACGTTAATTTTATATTTAGAACACCGGAGTCACGAAATTCGAGGCCGGCTTTCTGGGAGAGATCTTCATGTTGGCGCTGGAAACGGACGCGGAAGCGGGCAAATTGCTGGACGTGCGGATAGCGGGGAAGAAGGTACATTAGTCAATTATAAACTCTAAAACCTTGTGGAAAGTATCGAAACGTACAATTCCAGATTCTCGCCTCGATGAACGTGCTGGTAAACGAGAAGGATGTGCAGGCAACTCGTCGGATCGAGGAGCTGCTGTCCCAATAACGTTGTTTCTCTTTTTGTTGATTTTGACATGTTGTTTTCGTTGTTGAGTTTATGTTTTGGATAAAAACTGAGCAGAAAAAAGAAAAAGACGACAAATAATTTATTTGAGACTTGTCTGATCGATCTATTCTTATGTATCTCGAAAGCCTGTGCGGTAGAGTTTGACCTTGGGCTTGTGTTTGATACACGGTGAATTTCCCTCGTCCAGCCTGAACACTTCCGGTTTGTGGTAGATGCTGAAAGAGGGGAGATTAATGTTTATTTGCCCGAAATTCTGGGTTATACCTATAGACGCAACGTAGGCGATTCCGCTCATTCTCCTTGGCGAAGCGTTCGGGGTATATTTTGGGGTCGTAATATGGCAGGGGGCCACCGTAGGGAGCCGGCTTACAGTCGCAAACCTGGGAATTGTTTAAATTCATTGATTTTGATCGCCAGGTTTTTTGAAAAATGTTTTTAGCAAAATTTATTATATTTAGGTGGCAAGCTTTTAGGAAACGCTGAACTGTTTGAAAATTTGAAATTTTTGACGAAATTGAGGATTTAGGTAGAAAAAGTTTTTTTTCTTTTTAACCACAATTTTTTTCCATTTTTACGCTTGGGATTAGCAAAAAAAGACAACAAAGAACCACTTCCTTTCCTTGATTTATATATTAGAAAAATTAGATCCTAAACGAAAAAATCGGGATCCGCATCCTAAAGGACCGGTGGCTTGCCCCCGTAAAGCTTGCCGCGAGGCAGGGCGATGCGCTCAAATTCTGGCTATTGACTGTGGATTGCTGCCTTGCCAGTCCCTTTAATTCCCGGCACCTGTGATCTCCACATATTGCCCCAATCCGGTTGCCACGAGTACATATGCGGAGTCATCTCAAAACCGTCCAGCATCCCTGAAATTGGTGTATTTTATCGCGCTTTTGTAGCCTTATGGTATAATTAAAATATACCTTTGCAGCTGAGTGACCGTTCCGGGCCGGCCGTCACGTTGAAATATTTGCAGAACCATTTGAACGCCTTGATCCTGCGCGATTCTCCGGGGCCTAGATCAATTTTTAAAAAACATTTTTCTCAGTTATTTTGCGGGCTGAGCATATCATTTTTGAAGATTTTTATGGGGTTTCCAGAGCCACCTACCGCCCGGTTCGTCTGTGTCCTCGCCGCCACATTCATTGTTGATGACCAACGACGTGGGGCCGAACACCGGGCCCGTGAAGCCGGCACGACGGTTTTTTGAGGACGGTCGCCAGCTGCCTGAATGATACTGGATTCTGCCTAGATTTTTCAAGTATCCCTCTCTCTCGCTCTCTCTCGCCACCCACCAATTACAATATCGTGCATTGCCGGTTTCGGCGGCTGTGGCGTCATGTAGAACCAAAGACTAAAAAAGAAGCTGATTACGCTATTGAAAAACGGAGATTACCTGGCCATCATGGCAAGTGGAGGGTCAATCTTGGTGATGACCAAATTCGGATTCTCCAAAATGTCGACGCGGATCTTTTTGGAAAGCAAGAATTGCTGGAATTGCCCGTAGTTGTAGTTCCAGGAAAGCTGCAAAAATCAACTCAGATTTTTCTATACATTAAAGCGACAGGAAAGCGAAATCGGTGATTTCCTAGTTATCGACATCAACGCGCCGCGCCAAAAGACATGGTACTGGGTTCCTAGCGGGGGGAGGGAGCTGGCTATCGCCTCGTAGGCAATGACGATTTATCGAGATTTTTGAACCGTTTGTAGTACAGTAAGTTCGAAAAACTACATTTCTTTCTTTCGAATAACTTTCCAAATTTTGATTTTCAAACAAAAAAAAGCATGAAAATAATGCGCAAATATGGAAAAAACCTGTAACGGCCCTCTGCCAAAGTAACATCCTCTATTGAACGTTTTATTCGTGTGCGTCTCCTCCTCATCATTACACGGGAACCAATAATCCGTCACCGGTTCCCCCTTAAAAATCAGTACATTAATACAAGCTACACAACAGGCCTTTTTACAATATCTTCCATTCGGGACGCAGCGTTTCCCATCGGCCACCGCAAGACCCGGGAACTGAAAATGTTAAATTTAAATTGATATAATTTTTATTTCGATAATTATTTCGCTCTCCTTACCGTTGGATGGAGGAATGAAGAATTCGGGCCGCCCTCAAACCAATTGAAAAATCCGCCGCGGTAGAAACATTCGTGTGCCTCTTCTGTTGTTAGGGACGAGCTCAAAGGATTTATGGAAATGTGTTGCGTTTTCCTGGCGTATCTTCAAAAAATTATCTAAAGGTCGTTTACTAGATCAATATTGCTACTTTAAGCTATCTAAGATGTACTAAAAGCGAATGTTCTTTCGCATTATCGGGGGGGGGGGGAACGGGACGAACTTTTTGTGTCCAGAAATCCTACTATATATAAAAAAATAGTGTTTGTGTGTGTGTGTGTGTGTGTGCATTTGCATGCAACTTCCGTCCGTATGTTCCAGTCGTATCTCAATAGGGGAGGAAGTTAAGGGTACGTATGATGCGTCATTAGGTGCGTAATGGTCATGACACGACTGCACGCATACGAGATTTTTAAAAAACAGCCGTTTTCGATATTAAAATTAAGTTTTTTTTGAAAATCTCGCTAAGCCGCTTTGTTAGGAATGAATTTGCATGCATCGGAAGTGGAGGATGGCTATATAATGGCGGAGAGGACGCGCTTTTCATTTTTTGCACAGGAATGCAGGTGTTTATGCAAAGTGATGAAGCATGGGGTTAACGGGGCCAGGGTTGAAAAGTCGCGAAGCGGCTTTTCAACCCTCTAGTAATTTCGATCAAAAATCGGCCATTTTTCGTCAAAACATCGATCTTTTTGGAAATTCAATAAAACCTTGTGAAGTTTTTACGTCTATGAATAGTAAAAAAACAGTTGAAAATCACTTCCGCCATTTATATTCGAAGAATGGATCCCAAGATAAAGAAAAAATAGCTACCCCCCCGATAATGCGAAAGAACCAACGCGTAAGAATACTAATTTTTCAGCGGAATTTCCGAAAATCTAGGGCGGTTTACTTTACTTTACATTTTTCTCAGCCTACTTGTATAATTGCAAATCCATTTTTCCGGTTTCCTGGATGACGTGCGCCAGAAAAGCGGCCACATCTCGTTTTGCGTGCTCCTGGGCTGTGTAGTGCTGAAAAACACACTTCTTTTATACACAAAAAGTTTACCTTATTTGGGGCCTCGGCGCCGAATTCTGGAAAATAACGCGCCGCGATCATAAACGCCTCGTAGGAGTAGGGTAGACAAAGATGGGGCCCGAGCCCGATATTCGCGAATGGGAACAGATCCTGGAATTTTAGAAAACAACACGATCTTCAAAATTGCCTGAAACATTTCGCGGGTGAACCATTTTTCCAATTTCGATTTTGGGAGTCGATTTGGATCCGAGGCCATTGGGCAGGGCTCTTTGATGGGTTTCCCATGAGGCTTGGACTTCTCGCAGAAATCTGGCAGGCCGGAGAGTAAGGCTGAAAACGATCCAGGTGCTTTCGCATTAACGGGGGGTGGACCTTTTTGAACGATTCTAGAAAAGCCTAGTAACTTCATAGGGTGTTTTAATAGCGTTTTAGTAATATACAAATCGTACTACTGACCGACCTGGCAAAAATAGAAACAGAGTTTTCGATTTAGAAATCATTCTAGACGGTTCTAGGGAAGTCTAAGCGCAACAGGGACAACTGAGAAGACGTCAAACAACAGACAAAAGCCTTGGGGAAGCTAAAAATTTCTGGTTCCGCAAGGCAAAGTGGGCCCTGGGGGGCTTGTTTGGGCCCGAGCACCCCGGATCATCAACCATCTTCTACAGCTTATATCGTCTCTTTCCGCGCTAATACTATCTACAAACAAGCCGACGAACAGCTCCAGAGACCAATCGATGCACCACCCTCAAAGGGGGATCCCCAGTTTCTAGAAAATTCAGAAAACAAGTGATAAACAGGTCGCAGGCGGAAGCTTGGTCCCACTCCCATGTGCCGTTTTCTGACATTTTTTTAGCAGCAGACGGCCACTCGGCTGCCTAGCACTCGATTCGACCAGTTGCGAGAAAGTATTATGGCTAAACTCTAGTTTACCCCCAGGCGAGATAGTAGGCCTGGGGGAGAGGGCGCAGGCGAAGAGATAGTAGGCCTGGGGGAGAGGGCGCAGAGAAAAGGGGCGTCTGGGGGTAAACTAGAGTCTTACCAGTATTATTTAGGCGATTTTTCCGACTTTCTGCCTGAACAGTCTGAATTTTCATACTAGCGTGCGCTAATTTGTCGTGTCCCAAGACGCCATAAACTACTTTAAAAGACGCATTTATATGGGGTTGATATGGCCTGAAAAAGCGGCCGTTCGCCCGCAGGTGTCGAGCAGCCAATTATGCGACCTCTTCCAGGTCTGAAAAAACCACGGAGACGGAATTGAAACGTCGGCTGTAGGGTGATGGCTCGCTGCCAAAAACGCCTCCCTATCGGAAACTCGTCAAAAAAATAGTCCAAGACAGCTCAGGTACACCGGAAATTCCTCAAAATATAGTTTAAAAACGGCCCGGATGCGGGGAAATCCCTCAAAAAAAGTACAAAAGAAGGTTCAGGTCCTCGGAGACCCCCCGAATTAGTCCAAAAAAAGCTTCACGTCCTCCGAAACGCCGCAAAAGTAGTGCAACGAAGGGCCAGTGACTTCGGAAGATCGCTCGTGTAGGGAAGTGTACGGCTCAAAAAAAAAATTTTAAACGACTGCCAAGCATGGTCGATAAAAATCAGGTTTTTCTAATAAAAAAAAAGCAAGTAAGAAAGAAAAATAGCAAGCAAACCCGGAATTCCGGAAATAAACCAAATATGTACACGCTGCACCAAACAACGTTCTGCGGCGCGCTGTAGGACCCCGGGCGGTCTTTTCTTCTGTTTCTTTTTTCCATTTTCCGGGGCTCGAAAATTTTGAAATTTTTTCCGCTGTTCGCGCATAGCAAATGTAACATGAGTTACTTCACGGGTTCATACACGTTATAATAAAGATAGTTATAAAGTGACACACTTTATAAAGTCTATCGGCCTTGATGTAACTCATTTTATCGTTATAAAGTATGTTTTGACCGGGATACCTGGCGACTTCTACCATCTATTTTGCTAAATTTGCTAGCAAGTTCATTTGCCTCCTTCCTACTTTTCTTATTTGACTTCGGTTTTATGCTAAATTTTCTTTTCCAGGAGTACGATGGGCCCCACCCACATGCCACGCAACCTGTCTATGGGGAAATTGGAGCGCGTGATGGCCGGGTTACAGCTTCAAAAGTATGTTATTGCATTTTAACCCAGTATTTTTGTTTAGGGAAGAGCTCATCGAGATGGACTGTGGGCGGACGGCCCGTCGGGAAGGGCGTTTCGTCTTCGAGTGTGCCTGGGAGGTCGCTAACAAGGTCGGAGGGATCTACACCGTCATCCGCTCGAAGGCGCCGATCAGCGTCGACGAGCTCGGCGACCAATACTGCCTGCTCGGACCTCAGAAGCATGATCGTTGGCGCCTGGAGGTCGAGCCGCTCGAGCCCGAGAACAGGACCATCCGATTGGCGATGCAAAAGATGCACGTGATGGGCTTGAACGTAAATATTCTTTTAGTTTCTCTATCTTTTCTTATAGTGTGTCTACGGGCGCTGGTTGATCGAAGGCCACCCGAAAGTCATCCTCTTTGACCTGGCGAGCGGTGCTGCACGGATGAACGAGTGGAAGCAAGAGCTGTTTGAGAAGTATGTAATTGCCTATTCATTTACCTATGTTTTTACAGGACAAGAATTGGCATCCCGCATGAAGACATCGAGTCCAACGACGCGGTCATTCTTGGCTTTATGGTTGCCATCTTTCTTCGCAACTTCCGCGACTCGGTGTCCGCCTATCAGCCGCTCGTTGTCGCGCACTTCCATGAATGGCAAGCCGGTGTGGGGCTGATCATGTCGCGGATGTGGAATACCGATGTCTCAACAGTCTACACAACGCACGCCACACTATTGGGCCGGCACCTCTGCGCTGGCGGCTGTGATCTCTACAACAATCTGGAAAAAATAGACACTGACCACGAAGCTGGAAAAAGAAAGGTTGTGTTTATAACGATTTCTTATTAACGCAATTATTAGATCTATCACCAATACTGCATCGAACGCGGAGCGGCGAACAATGCCCATGTGTTTACAACAGTTTCGGAAATCACTGGTTACGAGGCCGAGCATTTGTTGAAGGTATTTTGTTACCGTTGCTGGTGCAGATCTTTTTTACAGCGCAAGCCTGACCTGATCACGCCAAACGGGCTCAACATCGTAAAATTTGCGGCGATCCATGAATTCCAGGTACTTGACATAGTAGTTTGGCACCTCATTTCTTTTTTTAGAACCTCCATGCCCTTGCCAAGGAGAAGATCAACAACTTCGTGCGCGGGCATTTCCATGGCCACTTGGACTTCGACCTCGAGAAGACTCTCTACTTTTTCACGGCTGGAAGGTATTTTTACTTCTATTGTTTTTCAAGACGCATTTATTAGGTACGAATTCACGAATAAGGGTGGTGATCTCTTCATCGAATCATTGGCGCGGCTCAACTACTTCCTGCAGACGACTACGGATCCTCGCTACGAAGGTGTCACCGTTGTTGCATTCATCATCTACCCTGGTAAACTAGTTTTTCTTTTTTTTTGCAAAATTTCTTTAGCCCCCTCCAATAATTTCAACGTGGAGTCGTTGAAAGGGCAAGCCGTGACGAAGCAACTTCATGAGACGATCGACAAGATCAAGGAATCGCTGGCGTCTCGCATGTTTGAGTCCTGTTTGCGTGGAAGAATGCCGGATGACGAAGACTTCTTGCTGCCAAACGAGCGCATTATGGTTTGATCACTATTTTCACGTCACTCTAATGTCTCCTTTCCAGTTGAAGCGTTGCATGGCGGCCACACAGAAGAGTGAGCTCCCTCCAATTTGCACGCACAACATGCTGAACTCCAAGGATGAAGTGAGGCTTTTTCTCATTGGTTTTCTATAGTGTTTAGGTGCTCGATGCGCTTCGGCGGTGTAATTTGATCAACCAGAAGCATGATCGCGTCAAGGTCATTTTCCACCCAGGTTTGATCTGTTCGTCTTACAGAGGCATTGTTTAGAATTCCTCTCTTCCGTTTCGCCGTTGATCGGACTGGACTACGAAGATTTTGTTCGCGGTTGTCACCTTGGCGTCTTCCCATCATACTATGAACCGTGGGGTTATACCCCAGCCGAATGCACGGTGATGGGCATCCCTTCGGTAGCCACCAATCTCTCTGGCTTTGGTTGCTTCATTGAGGTTGCTTTCTTTCCTTTGAATCGTACGGTAGCGTTTAGGAACACATCCCCGAGCACGACGAGAAGGGCCTCTACATCGTAGACCGCCGATTCAAGGGTGCCGATGTGAGTGCTTTTAGCAGATTCTTTTGACCTGTGTTTAGGGAAGCATCCAGGAGTTGGCGGGAATTCTCTACGACTTCTGCGGGTTATCGCGTCGGCAGCGGATTATCATGAGGTTCGTGACACTTTATGTCTCATTATATTTGTTTCTCCAGAAACAATTGCGAGCGTGTCTCTGAGATCCTCGATTGGAAGAAGCTCGGCATCTTCTACCAGTAAGCATTTTCTTCCCGATAGCATTTGCGTTTAGAAATGCCCGAATGGAAGCACTTCGCCGCCACAACGAGAACCTTGAAGATGTGCTTGCCGAGAATCCTGCAAAGGTCCCGTCTGCTGCCTCGTCTCGACGTCCATCGCTGCACGACTCCTCCGATGAGACAGACTGATCAACTACCAAAATAATTTCCAATAGTACCATGCGTTTTTTTCTGTGAATTGGTTCTCGATTGTGTTGTTTACTTTTCGATGTTGATATGAGCATTTACCTAATAAATTTTTTGCTTCAGACGATTGCCTCCGTCTTTCTTTTGCCGATTTCGGTCGAAATTGCTTTGAAATCCTAGCAAAACGTCTCTTATCTCTATGCGCGTCTAGCAAAACTTGTTATCTATTTTCACAGCTTTCAACGACGTCCTTTTAGAACAGGATTGTCAAGCAATGACTACCGCATCCATTCTTACATTGGACAACAATCTGTCGGCCTTCATACGCGGTTCGTTTTCGCGGCTTTTGTTGATTCACGAACTTTAGACAATGTGGCCTTCCTGGAACCGATGCTCGCTGCTCATGGCATACATTTTGCCACGTTCACGCGGCAAAAATTTGTGAAAGTCGTTCACCCGGAAACCTGCACGCCGGACTACATACGATTTTTTCTCATGGAATGCTTCGCCGCTTTCAACTATGAAAGGTACGCTTCTTCAATATGCATTTGACTAATTTTTAGGGCGATACACCTCTCGAAACTGGACATGACAGATCCAAACAAGCGCACGGAAAATCTCAACGAGTTGCAATACGTTGTCGCAAGGCATTACAAAGAGTGGATATGTCTGCTGACTGGTGTTTCGATTGAGGTAACCGCGTTTCTTTCTCGCAGACTCTAATTTAGTACAATTTGGACCGATCTGTGACACTCATTGGCGAAGCACCCGCTTGTGAAACGGCCTTGCAAGTCATCAATCACCTCGCCGGTCAACTCGTCGCATCTGCTACTGAGCCTAATGGTAATCAGAAAAGTGTTGCTCACCTCTACTTGAATTTTAGCTACGTTGCAACGGGACGTGTCGGGAGCTGCAGACTCTGAAGCCAAGGCGGCCCAACTAAAAGAATCGAAGGAAAGGCGCTTCATGAACACTACGCCAACGCTTTCTCGCCCCAATCAGCAAGGGTTGGCCAATTTTAGCTCTAGAAATTGTTTATTTTCAGTTCGCTACAATACTTGCTGTCTATGCAAAACACGTTACAATCTCCGTCCACGACGAGCAGTCGCAGCGAGCGATACTTCAAAGACGGGTCAGTTTATAGTCTTTTTGCGTTGAATAGAAGGGTTTAGGATGAAAACTCCAACATTCCCGCTCACGCCCATCAGTCCGTTGCGGCTTCCGACGATGGACCGTCAGCGCACGGCTTTCTACGTGAATTCAGCGGAGGCACCACGCCTCATCGGGACTCGTGGAATCAACAAGAAGAAGCTGGAAAACATCACGGGCTGCCAGCTGATGGTATTTTGGCCAAATCTGATCCAATCAGTACTTTTAGCTTCACACTGAGAGCCGATGTGATGGGATGTTCCCGATTGAAGTGCTTGGCGAGTCGGAAGCGGTCTGTGAGGCCGCGAAACAAACGATCCTCGAGTATCTGGCCAGCAGTGGTGAGGTCTTTTGATTCTTCGCTTACAATCCTGATTATAGCAACCATCCCCGGGGCTGAAACTCCCTGCAAGTCGACCGTGCCGGCCAAAGTTGTTCTCCAGCTCTCGCCGAGAAAGAAGCCGGTCGTCGACAGTGCGTTGAACGAGGAATAACCCGTCCGCATGCACCTCCTTCTGATTCTTGAATGTTGTTATCGACGCTTCTGAATAGTTCGCTGTATCCCGGTGCCATTTCTTGTTGTTGAATTTTCTAACCTGCTAACCAATTTCTTGTTCTGCGTATGTTTGAATGAATAAATATTCATCCACATTATGATTTGCAAGTGGCTTGAGATTTTAGGCGGATTCTGGGCTCGGATTTATTAATCACTGGAGAATGGTTGGGCGAAGGCAAGCTGCTGAATCTGTAGCCTGCTTGGTGTCATGGTCGGTTGTGTTGCGCTTATGAGCTAGTCTGCCAGGTTTTGGAAGCTTTTCAATCTGCGAGTTCGGTGGACTATTGCCTTGTTTGTCTGGATGTTCTTCCTTTCGTATTGGTAGGTGTGAGTTTGACTAGAAATTGCCGTTGCAGGTTTCAAGCTTTGATCGTCGGCGTGATCGCCTCGGGTGGCCCTGATGCCTCACTTGTTCATTTTTATGTAGTGATCGCATTATGGATGCTGATTTCCTGCATCTTCTTCAATGCTGTAAGTAGTCGACGGCAGTCAGTTTTTATGACATAATTTTCGATGTTCTCGCCGGCGCGTCCGATCCCTGCGGATTTTGAGAAGAACGTGCGAATGGGAGACGCTGTGGCCTATTGCACGAAATGCAAGCACTATAAGCCGCCGAGGACCCACCATTGCAAAGTGGTTCACTGATTGCTGAGCTGAGCGCTCTGATTCCTGAGCAGGGCGGGGTGAGGGGGTAGTTTTGCCGCAAATTTTTGATATTCGCTGTTTTTCTGGACTACTATAGTGCTATGAGACAGCGTAAAAATAAGCAAAAGACTAGCTATACCAAAACAAGAATGACTTACACCAGCGAGTCGTTAAGCTACATTTCGAGATTTTTACGAATTTTCGGGATCTTCAACGCCATCTGATCGAGTAAGAATTTTAATTACAGCGAATCTGGGTTCGCAGGTCGTGGCACAAAGAGAAACTATCGACAAAACTGCCCCCCCCCCCCGCTAAGGAAACAAAACCGGATTCCTTTAGGTTTGTGGTATCTGCGTGATGCGAATGGACCATCATTGCCCGATTCTACAAGTGAGTGGGGAGCCAATTCTACGATATCTAATCCAAATCCCACAGTCATGCGTCCATCACCACAACTACAAATTCTACCTGCTTTATCTGACGGTCCCCTGCTGTCTCGGGATATTTGTGGCCATTTGGCTAAGGTGGGAAGACGGGCTGAAGCCCCGTAATCGTAAGTTACGGGGTACTGGACCGTTAGCGGGGGGGGGGAAGCTAGTTTCTTGTAATCTGTTAATAATAAATAGCTTTTTATAATGTTTTTAGTAGTTTTTGGTTGCTAGAAAGTTCAAAAATATTTTTCAATGTTTGAAAATACGACATTTGGTCATTTTGGCCATTTTTCAAACATTTTTGACGTGAAAAATTAGTTTTCCTCTGATAACCCCCCCCCCCCCGTTAACAGTCCAGTACCAGGTACGATTCGAAACGTTCAGAGGTACCTTCTGGGAGCTGTTGCTGGTGGTGTTCGGTGGCGGCGAGCTCAGTTTAGTCGATAACGCAATATTTGGAGCATACACAAATGCTCTGGTTGGTAGGATGGCCTTTTTGGGTACTGGACTGTTAACGGGGGACCCATTTTTCTCCAGTAATTTCTTGCGACTCTATGACGAGAAATAACCCATTTTACAGCATTTTACGCTCAGACATAAAAAGAACATTTTTGACTTTTTGATGGAAGATGTATGAAAAATGACCAAGGTAGTCAGAATTTTAAAAATGAAAATTTTAAACGTCCAGAAACTCCTGGTAGCGTACGCAATAGTGCTTTAGTAAAATTTCACTATATTTCGAGCGAAAAGGCTATCTAAAAACCTTTAATAAGTTTAACTTCGAAACCTTGGCGGTAAATCGAATTTTGTATGTTTGAATTAAGTTTTATAAAGATATTTAGAACAAGTAAAACCAGTATACAGCATTTCGTCTATTTGTTACTATTTTATTTTTAGGTTGCCCTCTCCCCGATAATGCAAAAGAAACGAGTTTTGGATACGGGCGGGTTTCTAGCCCTCGGACGTAACGAGTCACGAACGTGTCACACCACTTTACACCGCGTAATTGATTTCACAAACCCAGTTATTTGCGACAAATAATCTTGTAAAGGCTATTCTAACGCTAGAAACAAAAGAAATATAGTTGTAAAACAGATTTGGACGGGAAAGGGGCATAACTCTGCCTGTTTCGAGAAGATTGACAGTTTTGCTGGTTCATCACACACGACTAACTAGTAATGTAAGTAATCCCTATAACAATAATGCTTCAATCACGAGTTCACTTTATCACTGCCGTTATAAATAAGTGTTACGCAAGGCCAGGCACTTTGTTGATTGAATTTCTACAAAACCAGCCGAGCTTCGCCGAGATAATTTAAACATTGAGGATGAAACCTAATGATGTAGCGTTCGAGCATGCGTGAAACGCTGGTGATGATATGGGCATTGTAAAGCGCTTGCTTGGTTTGCTTTTACCGCTACCATTGCTCCTTCAAGTTCGGGCCATCTTAGCCTACGGCTCTCAGTTATAATGTGTGATTTGGGTAATTCAGAAAAGATTCTTGAATTGCGAATATTGTGTGTACAATGCTTGCAAATGATAATTGCTCGCGAAAATGGAGAACGACGTGTTGGTGCCTATAGAAGAAGCTTCTTCGTGTTAGAACAGGCTTTCTTATTCGTACTGCTGTGCAAAGCACCAGCGAAACTGTCAATCTGCTCGAAACAGGCATAGTTATGCCCCTTTCACGTCCAAATCTGTTTTACAACTATATTTCTTTTGTTTCTAGCGTTAGAATAGCCTTTACAAGATTATTTGTCGCAAATAACTGGGTTTGTGAAATCAATTACGCGGTGTAAAGTGGTGTGACGCGTTCGTGACTCGTTACGTCCGAGGGCTAGAAACCCGCCCGTGTTTTGGATTAAAAAAAATAGATTCCCGTCGCAATTCAACTTTAAGCAGTGTTCAAATTTTTGAAATAGCCCTTCCACTTGAAAAAGCAATGTTGCTAAAAAATTATAAAACGTTTTCTATTACGTTATGAGGAGTATCTGGTCTGACAAGAAGGCATCCGGATCCCCCCGGATAAGAGCAAAGTACCGCAAAAATCTCTTGCTCCAGGTAATAGCCGTCGGTGTCGGCTGGCTGGCTCGTGAGCATCTGTTTCTGGCCCGCTACAACCGATCAAGCATCGAGCAGACCGTGCTCGAATCGACGGATTTTCAGGACGGGGATAAGGCCGAGGTATTTCCCGTGCCTTTCACCCCGAATTCGAGTCATTTCCGGTCTACGACAGCGGTTCTCAGCTAGAAAACATCTGCACGGCGTTTGGTGTGGGCCCACGTCTACCGCATCGTCTAGCCGTCCTCCAGGTACTCATCGAACTTTTTTTGTATTAGTAGAAATGTATAGTAGCTAAATATCCAGTGTTTTAATAGTGTTTTTAGTAAAAATAATGATATTGCAGCTAGAAAAACTATCTGAAGGTTTTCGAAAAATCGACTATTTTAACATTTTGTTTAGTTTGTACGTTTAGGAGTAGCAAAAAACCGTATATAGAAACACCTCCGCTATTCATCGTTGAAAAATGTGCTCCTAAGAAAAAAAGTAGGTTGGCCTAACAACGTAGCAGTACGGCCGTGTTTTAGATACATTTTTTAGTAAAATATAACTATATTTCAAGTGGAAAAACAATCATAAAAAAACTTAAAAATCGATATTTTTGTGTTTCTTAACGCAAATTTGTAGAGTTTTTGTATTTAGGAATAGTTAAAACACTTTGAAAGCACTTCAGCATTAGCAAAATTTCGGTTCTAAGAAAAAGTTTGCTCCCGC
Source organism: Mesorhabditis sp. LJ9110 (assembly GCA_038088335.1). NCBI lineage: Eukaryota > Metazoa > Nematoda > Chromadorea > Rhabditida > Rhabditidae > Mesorhabditis > Mesorhabditis sp. LJ9110. Next base: position 47,093 of record JBBGBA010000176.1, on the reverse strand, counting down.
TATTGCCAAAGAACCATTAAACAGATGCATCGATTTTGCAAAAAAAAAAACCCCGACTTTCAGTGTGTTGTGGACGGCATTTACTGGCTGCTCCCACTGAACGGCAACGTCCCAGATGATTCGATCAACTACAACAGCCGACTCGTCGACCCGCAATCCATAGCGCTTGGATAATGTTGTTGTACTGCTACAGCTCTCCAAGACGCTCCTTCTACCCTCCTTCACCGATAAACGACAATTGTTTACGGATAAAGCATTCAATCTTTTATTCCCGGGCCCCAAACACGGACTTGGTCTGTATAAAGCTAAGCCTAAGTTCCGGCTTAGCCTAGCTTTTCCAGCAATTAGGCTTTAAAAACGGCGTTTCGAGGCTTTGGATACAAAATCAGCCCTCCCCCCCTCCGGAAGAGCACAAGCACCGTTTTGGAGGACTAGAACCTTATAAAAACTAGCTAAAAAGGTAAACTTTGACGCGTTTTGGCCATTTGTCATACATTTTGGACCAAAATTCAAAATTTCGAAATTTTTTTAGAATATTTTGAAAGGTTTCCCCTCTCCCCCTCGCTAACAGTACAGTACCATCAGAAAAAGAAAAGCCATTAGACGAAAGAGTTTTCGAGCCATTTCAATTGTTTGCCGTTTTATCTTACATGCTGTCTTTCTCAAATGCCACCATTTGGCGTGCCCATGAAGAAGCCTGGTCCGGAACAGTTGCTTGTGAAGAGAAAAGCTTGCTTTATTGATGTTTCCCTTACCAAGCTACAAGCCCATTTTATTTAGTTGCCATACTCCTTTGCCATCTGCCAAGCTACGAAGCGCTTCAATGCACGATGGCAGTGCGCGAGCGAGCCAGAAGGGTTTAAAATGGCCCCAAATTCAGCTGGGGAAAACTAAAATGCGCGCTTTTTACCGTAACAACTCGCGACCCTAGCACCGAGCCCTCGATTTTTCCGATTGAGTTCATTTAATTTTTTGGCTTTTCGGCTTTTTTCGGTCCATTTTTCATTGTCAGTGCTTTGTTATTTTTCTTTCGCACGTAGCTTTTGGTTGAGGTTTTTATCCCAAAAAGCGACTCGGGATTGATTACTAGATAGCGTAGGGTGCCGTTTCGGAGCTATTTAAGTTGAGTGGCCCCAAGGGCGTCAAAAAAAAATTTGTCGATCGGGGTCCCCGATCGGCCTAGAAATAAATATTCTGGGGTAGTTTTGTGCGCTGAGTACGAATTTAATACTTTTAGACTACAAAAATTTAACTTTAGACTACAAACTACAAAAATCAAAAATCGTCAAAACACGCGGAAAACACATTTCCGGGGCCGTTTTTTGCGCTGAATTCTATTCTTGTTAGGATTCGCGGCCAAATTGCATATTTTTTAAAGGCTACAATCATCTCACGGTCAATCACCAGATGAACTTTGTTGATCCGGTTACTGGCTCTCATACTCAATCTGTTGAGAGCCAATGGAACAAGTTCAAAAAGAGAATCAGGAAATCAAACGGCCTTAACACATCCACGAATGAGAGATACTGTGATTTTCTCAGTGACTTCATGTGGCGCCAAGAATTTGCCGATCGCAATCACATTTTCTACCACTTTTGGTCACACGTTGTCACAATGTACCCGTGTGAATAAGCCAGTCGCCCGGTCAAACTTCCCAAAACCTATACCAACGGCCCTCTTAAGGGTCACAAATTTAAAAATCTGCAATTTGGTCGCGAATCCTAACAAGAATAGGATTCAGCGCAAAAAACGGCCCCGGAAATGTGTTTTCCGCGCGTTTTGACGATTTTTGATTTTTGGTCGTTTGTAGTCTAAAGTTAAATTTTTGTAGTCTAAAAGTATTAAATTCGTACTCAGCGCACAAAACTACCCCAGAATATTGATTTCTAGGCCGATCGGGGACCCTCGATCGACAAAATTTTTTTGACGCCCTTGGGGCCACTCGACTTAAATAGCTCCGCCGTTTCTCCTTTCTCATGGTGCGTCTACCCGGTTTCGATGTTCTAGCCCTTTCGGGCGATTGATCTACCTAACACCTCCTGGTCTTCATGCCCTTGCCTTTTCGATTTTTATTCAGTCGACTGATTGGTGCATTGACACGCTATATCACCCTAAATAGTAGGCTTTTTCGCGCTTCCGTGTTCGTTAACTGTTGCGATTTGTTTACCTGTAGTTGTCCTCACGCGCCAGTTGCTCCAGATCGACTATCCGGCCGTTTGCCCTTTCCCACTGTAGATTTGCGCTCGAAGATTCTCATTTCCTTAGCATTTCACTTCTTTTGCTAGTTCCAATCTCTATGTTCTCGCCTAATCACTCCCATTTCCAGAATGGCGCAGGAGTCCATTCGCGTGATCTGCCGCATGTTGGCACCCGATGGCTCCGCGACGCCCGGGATCCGTGTCAAAAACCGCCAGGTTGAAACCATCGAACCGGCGGGCACGTACACGTTCGATGGCCCAATCGGGATGCGAAACACTTCGCAGGTATCCTCGAATTTTGGAATTAAATTTACTTACTTCTTTCTAGAAGGAAATCTACGAGATGCTGGCGCGCCGCGTGGTTGACGGGGTCACTATCGGCTACAACGGCACGATTTTCGCGTACGGGCAAACCGGGAGCGGTCAGTTTTTAGATTTTGATCTGATATCTTCCGCTTAGGTAAAACTCATACAATGGTCGGGCCTTCCGAAATCGCCAACCTTGCCGAAATAGCTGAGGAGGATTGCGGCATCATCCCGCAGGCGATCAAGCAGCTCTTCTCTTTCGTGCAGTTGAAAACAAAAGAGGTATCAACATTCCCTTTGCATTCTTATGGTGTTTAGTTGGGAACAGGCGCCTTCAACTCCGTGATCGAAGTTCAGTATCTGCAACTCTACCAGGAGGTGTGGTACGATTTGCTGAATGGGAACGAGTTGGTCAAGCCGCGTGGTGGCGTCATCGCCGCCAGCCGGCACACAGTGACTTGTGCTGCAGATGCTCTGAAGGTGCGTTTATTTGAAGTGCCTTCCGCCCCCAGTCTGTGCCGTTGCCAGTGATGAAAAGCCTATTATGAACTCATTTCATTTTTGGCCAACCTGTTCGGTTTAGGATTCCTAAGCGAGGGGATCTTTATTACCCAGGCCTGCCAAACATTTTCTGGCCAAATTTTGGGAAGTCACGAAAACTGCCAGCGTGACATTCAAAGGCTTTGGCCAACATTCGGCATCCAAAATGTGGAGCAAAGAAATGATTACAAAAAGGCGAAGCTGAGGCACGGTGCAATACTGATTTGGGGTTTTTCAGCTCGGTCGTTTGGTTTGGATGGTTCCTTGCTCATCTCCATTTTTCAGTTGTTGCAAAACGGCTGGAGCTCCAGGCAAACCGCCGAGACGGCGATGAATCGCACCTCGAGTCGCTCGCACTGTGTCTTCGTCCTCGACCTGACAACCGAAAATCTGAACGATGAGCTCGTGCTGCGCAGCTCGGCACGGCTGAATCTCGTCGATCTGGCTGGAAGTGAGAGAGTCGCCCACACCGGCACTCAATACGGCAGCGAACAGTTCAAGGAGGGTGTCGCAATTAACCAGGTACGCTGCCCTTGCGTTTGATGTCTACTTTATTTGTTTAGAGCTTATCGGTACTCTCCAATGTCATCCGGCAACTATCAAAGGGCGCGTCGTTTGTCAACTACCGCGATTCGCAGCTGACACTGTTCCTCAAGGATAGCCTGGCCGGAAGTGCGAGGACCGCCATCCTAGTCACCGCTCGAAATGAGAAAGAGTATGTTGGTCTCATATTCTAGAAAATCTGTCTTAGCCATATTGCCAATACGGTCTCTACGCTGAACTTCGCGAGCTGTTGCCGCAACATCAAGAGCAAGCTTAACGCAAACGTCAAGGTCACTGGCGAGTCTGTATTGGCTCTCAACAACAAGGTCAACCGTCTGAACCAGGAGCTTATCAACCAGCGGACCACTATCACCAACGGTATTCAATTGTTTCTAAAGCTCAGACATTTTGTCCATTTAGAAATGGAGCAACGGTACGCCCAGATGTCTGAAGACTACAGGGTTCTCAAGGAATCGCACGGCGCCCTTGAAAGAAGGCTGGCAGCGACGGACGAGAAGTGCCGATTGCAGCAAGACAAAATGGTATACCAAACTAGTCTTTTTATACCGCTTTTAGGCCATCTTCGCTTCGCCTGTTCGCAGACAAGCCGACACTCCGCAAGCAAAGCTCCGCCGCAGGACAATGTTTGCTCCAGCGGACGTCGTTGATCGAGCACAGGGCAACAGACTTCTCTCATTCGACAACGATGAGTACCCGGAGCACATGCGATATGCGGAGGTTCGTAGCTTTATATTCAGGCTGACGGCTTTTATTTCGTTCAAATTATTGCTTTCAAGATCCGGTTTTAGAATGCCGCTCGGATGGAAGCTGACAACGATAAGGACGACGCCGAAATGTTGAACAACCAACTGCAGCAGAAACTTGATGAACTTGAGACGGTACTTTCAACGATCCATTTTTATGCTGATGTTTAGGAACTCTGCCAACGCTCTTCGACCATCACGGAGCTTCAGCAAAAGTGTGCCGCTGGCGAAGAACAACACCGCGCAGAACTCGAAGCCCTGCAGAAGAACATGAGCCGGGCCGCGGAGGAAGCCAATGAAGCCAAGGCAAACGCGGATCGCTTGAAAACCGAGTGGGCCACATATCGCCTCACTGCGGGCCGCGACTTGGATCATCTTCGTGATCAGAACAAGGCGGCCATGCAAAGGATCGAAGAAATGGTCAGTTTAGCTCCAAGTTTTAAGGGATGGTTTGCGGCGGTGAAATGTTTTATGGTCTGTTTTTCAGGAAGAGGAGCGTGAGGAGCTGCGCGTGGCCAAGGAACGCCTTGAAGCGTCCCTTCACAAAGCCAACGAAAACGCCCAGAAGTCTCTTGACGAGGAGCGCAAGCACCACAAGTAAGTTCTTTATAGCGTGTTTCATATCAGTGCTTAGGATGAAGCTCGAGGAATTGATCAAGTCGCACGAAGCGGAGTTGAAGAAGGAGCGGGCGCGTCTCGACAAGATGGAAGAACTTCATCGCAAGACAATCCAAGGCCTAGAACTGAACTTGAAGCGACAAATCGATGAGAAGGATGCCGCCGGAAAGAGGCAGACCATCGACTTCCAGAACGAAGCCAACATCTTTCGAGATCGGGTCGAGAAGTACGTACTTTTTGTTTTAAAAAATGACCTCATTTAGTCTCGAGACGCAGCTCACCGAAGTGAAGAAACAGCTCGTCGACAACAAAAACGCCCACTCGAGGGCTCAAGATGACCTGAAGGCGAAGCTAGACGAGATTGCCGAAGAGCGCGACCAGTACGAGCAGCAGTACCGGGAGAAGGAAGGCGAAGCGCTGGCAGAGAAATCTCGTGCCGATGAGCTCAAGGCGCTGCTCGATGTCTCGGAACACGGGCATCGTGCGGCCGTGAAGGAATGTGAGGAATGGCGTAAGAAGGTAAAATTTCATACTTTCAACGAGATTTTTACGCGATGTTTCTACATTTATTCTTGCATTTAGGTCGTGGAACAAGTCGGGCATTCCAACCCGAACCAGAAGATCTCGATGATGCAAAAGATGAACGACGAGCTCGGTGTGCTGAAGAGAAAGTTTGCCGCAACGACTGCCGCCTTAGACAGGGCGAACAAGGTGCTGCTCGACAACGCGCTCCCCATCGTGCGAGTCCCTCGGTGAGCTTTTTATCATATTCGACTTCTCCTTTGTTTTCGTACATAATTTTTCTTTTTAGCTCGTGCAACAACAAGGAAAACGTGCCACCTTCGTAAGCCCCATCTACACCTGCTACGCCACGACCATCACCACCTAATACGCAACATCCTGTCCCTGTCATACATTAGAATTGCCTTACTTCCCCTAGCCATTTCATTAAACTATGTTCTGAATACGAGTAAAGGTTCGTCATTTGTGATATTCCATTTCCCCGTGCCCTTGGATTGACTGCTTGAATAAACATTTTATCACCAAACACTGGCGATAGCAATCTCGCAAAACATCGAGCGGAACTTGGTTTTTGAGAGCTTTCATGAATCGGGAAGCGGATCAAATGACACCTTGGTATTCGAAGTGGAGACTTGAGCGAGACCTTACGATTTTTGCGAAATGACGCTGCCAAATGGTGGAAATAGCTCTGGTTTTCTCCTTTGGTATTGGGGTTTCATTATTGGGATGGGATTTTTCACCTTACCCTATTACTACGGTTTTTCTCGGCAAAAAGGTGGTCTAGGGGGATGGCGCATTTCTTAGCCGCTAAATTAGGGAAATAACTTCCGTCGAGAAACTTGGGGGTTTTTTATTATCGAATGCATCTTTCTTACATAATTCATTCATCATTCTTTTTCTCGAAAATCGTCTATTTTCATCAGAAATTTGGCGATAGTACGTGACACAACCAAAAGACCATCGGATTCCGCGGGGCGCCAGATTACGGATTTTTCCTGCATCTTGTGCCTCGAACTCGCTCGCCCACGATTCGTATTTTTAGTCGACTTTATTTTTTGTCATTTTGTTGAGGCAACCCGTGCGCCAACCTCGGTGCTATTTGCAGACGCGCAGGCGCGCTATTGGCGCTTTTGGCAAAAGCGCTCGTTGACGCGCCGTTTTCTCGGATTGCGCTGATAATGCGTCTATTTCTTTCAGCTGTTCTTTTTATTATTTATAGGGGTCTATTAGGATGTTGTGTTTGCGATGTAGCACACTAGAAAGGGTGCATCCGAGGTGTAAGCCCAAAAGTTGTCTGTCTGCGCACCTAAATCGCTTATTTAGAAGCATACTCTTTGTAAAAACCTATTTTTTGCTTCCATAGCGTCAGCGCACGTATTTGGCCTAAAAGCTAGCTAACGTACCTTTTACTCATCTAGTCGCCGTGTTCTAAACGTTTAGAAACTCATACAAGTTAGCCTAAATGTTTCTTCTTCAGGGAGACTTTTTACTCTTTTACTTTTACTTAATCAGGCACTACTTCAGTTTGCTGGCCCCACTTATATTTCGCCAAAACCTCATGTTTCCGGGCTAGTTTTTTGCGCTGATTCCGAAAAACACTATCCCGAATCGTCAAAGTTGTGTTTTGAAGGGAAAAACAAATTTCATTGTCAGTTTTCATGGTTTGAGTTTCAAATGGTTAACTAGGGCGTTGAAGTGGGAGGCCTATGAAACGGGGAAAACCCTATTTCCAAGAAGGCTTATCCCTTGCGTTCGTTTTTCCTAAAAATAAGGCTTCGTGCCACCCGGGCCTAGTCGCTTCGGATGGGTGCGAGTCGTACAGGGTTTCGAATCGAGGGCGCCTGAGGCGCAGCGGCCAGGCGCCCCGATTTCGAAGAGTGGCGAGCAGCCCATCCGAAGCGACGGCCCGCCTTGCCTGACAATGCTACAAGCTATTTTTTCTTGGTAAACCAGTTTTTGGTTATTTATTTAGTTAAAAACCCACAAAAATACGAGTTTTTCGCAAGCGCCGTAAAATGGAATTTTCCCGATATTCAATAAAATATTAATTTAATATTTTTTCCTAAATAGCATTTTCGCGGGCTAGGATAGTGTTTTTCGTAATCAGCGCAAAAAACTAGCCCGGAAACATGAGGTTTTGGCGAAATATAAGTGGGGCCAGCAAACTGAAGTAGCGCCCTTAATCATGTGGGCGCGCGCAGTTCCCAAATTCATTGTCGCCTGAAAATGTAGCTTTGTAACATAGATGGTCAAAACCTGCAATGGTCATATAAAATAAAACTTACGAAGCTATAAAAAACTTTGTACCTGGGTCCTTGGGGATTGATAATTAGCCTCCTTTTCTCCGCAATTGCGTCACTTCGCGCTTTTTTTCTACCATTTCGCGCGTCTGGGCTAGTGGCGCTTTCCTTCCGAGTAAGCGCCAATAGCGCTCGCACTCTCCGTATTGGCGCGCGCGGCTGGCGCATTGTTGAAGTTGGCGGGCCCGCTAGCGCATTATTAACCGAGTAGTTCACGCCCATTGCGCCTTCCCTTTTGTTGATCTTAGTTATAGCAATCTTTTAATCTAGTATGACGAAAAAACTTGGAGTCCGCTTACACATTCAATACTTGCTAGATACTTGCCCAACAATAGTCTCCGGCCTCAACTATGGTTCTCAATGATTTCAACTGTGCCTTAATGTATCTGACCGAAAAATTCTGACTTTGATTTACAGGTTGCTACGCGCGCCGAATCTGAAAATGACGGACGATGATGTCTGGGAAGACTTTCGTCTAGATGCTGCTGATGAGGTTTTGTGCTAGGCAATTATCACTTTAACATTGTTCTAGCCGCCGACCAATGCTGAGGTCGGGTACGATGGGCCGACGACCGACATTTCTGCTCCAGGCTTCGTGAGTTTTTTTATTCTGAAGTGCCATTTTCTAATTTTAGGGAGCTAACCCAGCTGGTGAGGATAGCCGGAACGAATTTTTGGCGGCCGATCAAGCCCAGCTACCGATGTCGGTCGATCTGGGTGAAGACTTTTCAATGGACCAAGACGATAAGGTTGCTGTCTTTACTTGTCCTCTTTTATCTCGATGGAGGAGGGTCGGGTCAAAATGATAGTTATACTGTTCGAAAGCCCAGGAGACCGCGGGTACCGTGGATGCGTACACCTTCGTAGTCGTGTTTTTTTTTAAACGGAAGGTTTTATAAAACTCTGATTCTAGCTTGGGCGCCTTTTGCTGGGGCACCTCGGGATTGGCTAGTAAACAATCCAGAAAACGCATTCAATTTTACAAACATCTCAATGAAATAGCGCGTCTGGAAATACGTTTTTGCAGCTAGTTGCAAACGCACCGTCTCAAGGGCTTTCAAATGGTATAACTAACATCCCGATCGGATCCTTCACGGTTGAGATAGAGAAGCTTTTTTGGAGACATCCTGCATTAGGTTTACCACCTTTTTAGGCCAGCTGCGATTCCGATATCGCCCACCTCATCGAGTTATCGCAACTGCGCTCGAGGGCCGAGTCGGAGGAACGCCTGGTGGCGACTCCGCCTGCCAAATCACGCTCTTATCATGCACTACCAGCCGAGGTATCAGTAATGGTGGCAGTTGGAAAGGTCGTACTGTTCGCGCGTGCTAATAGTTTACATAAATATAGGCGTTTAGCTCCTAGATTTCTAATGTTGTCTATAATGTGGGCTCTGATACTTTAGCTATGTTTTTACCTAGTTTAATGTAATGATTATCATTAGAAAACAGTTTACTTACTGGATTTTGCCGTACGAACGGTGCGACCGTTTCTAAGCCAATATACTGAAGCAGAATTGGTGGGACCGTGACAAATGAGCAACGGCAATTGAGCGACTCGGGCAAAAACGACGTTGAAGCACACGGTTTTCCCGCTTTTATTAAGAAATCATTTTTACTCAAAAGTCGTTGCGCAGCTGTCATGGTCCCGAATTTGTCATTATAAAGCTAATTATACTATTTTAGGAGCCCGTCGTCGCGTTTACCGCCGATGCTAACGAAATTGTGGACCTTGGCTATGACCCCTACGCGGATATGGATGGCAGTGACGAGGGATATCACATCCCAATCGACGGCTACGGCCACAATGCAATCGGAGGCCACGACACTGAAGATGGCAGCTCGACCCCATCGCTGGCCGGAGAAAAACCCCTCGGCGATGAGGAGATTTTCTTGCCCAACACGCCGCGCTACGATTTGTTGACGCCTGGCCATACCTCTGATGTGAGGGTTTTATATTTTTTTTGCGGGTTCTGGTTCGCTAGCGTGGGGAGCTTGGTTGCCAGTTTTTTTAATTTTGTTTCTGGTTTTTCGTGATTTCAAAATCGCCTGCTTATTGAGCCCCAAATAATAGGTAGTGTTTGTAGTAATTCAAACCACTCGGAAGAGTCGCTTAAGGCTTCCAAAGAGTTTAGTTAACTTTTTTTCAGTTTTTTTTTGTAATTTTCGATATTTTAGCTGTTGTTTTGGAACATTCCATTGGCGCGATATTCGATAGCATCAAAGGATGCGCAAGAGACGCTTTGGGCATCCTGCCCCCCTCCCCCCACGCGAACCAACCAGAACCTTTTTTTATTATTCTTGTTGAATAGCGCAATGAAATATTTTGTTGTTTTTTAGAGCCAGAGCTCCATCGAACGCGATTCCATAGACCCGCAAGCTTACTATCGAGGAATGGCACCGGTCGACGGTCGTCCGGCAGAAACTACGACCGAGGCTCAATGGGCTGGCCACATCCCCACCGCACAGGTAATTATTGTTCGGAAAAGGCTATGATCTTCTTTTAGCTTGTTCACCTACAACAGATGGCACCTCAAGGATACAGCAACCGATGCCAATCCACAGACTACAAAGAAGAAGTGAACCAGCAACCATGCGCCGGATCAAAGGAGATTTCGAATCCTGAATCGGTAAGTGGCTTGTTTCAGCTGCTTTTATTGTCTTTAGACCCCAACCGAGCCGAACCCAGCTCCTCAATTCGCCGCGGCAAACACTATCGTCGGCAACCAAGACATTTTTCTTAATCAGCAGCCCGATTACGACGATGACGACAATGACGGCTCGCCTGCACAGGTTAGTACCTATAATTTATTAGAACTATTTTATTTTAGAAGCCTGCGCTCAGTGGATTTGCCTCCAGCTTCTGCAGGAACTTGGATCTCGCTTCGACGCCGTCTCTACAATCCACGGCTCAAAAGCCACCCTCGGAGAGCGGGACGGCGAGCAGTGCCGGGATTCCCGTCGCCTTGCGACCGCTGGGTGCAGAAGACGTTCAACCAAGGAGTGCCTTCATTTCCGGATTCCCCGCCGACATCCCATCGCCGGCGCCTGTTATCCCGTCAATTGTTCCGGTGAATATGGCGTCGCCAGCAAAAGACGCCGGAACAACGTTCGCTACGAAGTGGCTAACCCAACAGCAGCCCGCAAGCCCAGCCGCGGCCGTGTTTCAGAATTTGGTAAGGACATTTCGGGGTTAGATAGGGGGATTCCGTTCTTCTGGGCTTGCCGGAACAATTGGTAGATATGATTTTGATAGGGTTTTGGTAGTCTCAGATAATTAAAAAACTAGAAAAAACAGAACATAGTTGAAGTTTCACCTTTTTGATAATTTTCCATTTTTTAGCAAACGGCAGAGGTTTTTCACGTTATGACTTTATTATGATGTTGTTTTCACACTTATGAACATCATATAATGCTCTAATGTTGGGCGAGGAATTATCAGACAATTATTTTCGATCATTATTTATTTTAGCAAGGCAACGAACGCCCATGGCAAGCACTCAACAAACAGCCCGCCCCTCAACACGCTCCCCTCATCAAGGCCCCAGCTCAGCCCGTCACCCCGGCCGCGTCGGAACAGCCTCAACAATCTGCTCCCGCAGTATGTCCTTTTCTTACCACTGACTTTTTTTTTAGCCCGATGCGCTGGTTTTTCGAAATTATTTGGCTGGCGGCGCCAAACCAGTCTCGAGGCCGTCGGCGCTATATGTAAGTGTTTCGTTTCACCTATTCTCATTCCTAATCGCGCGTTTTCAAATACCTACATTTACCTTTCTAGGAGATGATGGCTGGTTGCGGGCTGCCAAAGGAGGTCCCGAAATGGCAGCAACCGGAGAAGAAGGACACCAGCCCGGTCTTCAACAAGAATCTGGATCTTCCAGAGTTGAGCGACAGTGAATTCGAGGGCCAGGAAGACGGTGATGAGCCAGAGACCGATGATGAATTTACTCCGGTATGCAGGCGCTATTTTACATTTATTATTTTTTGCTGCTTTTCTCGGCGTTATGTTTTATTTTCCTACTTGTTCATCGGGGATAGGCTTTTCTTAACATCGAATTGCCGAATCAGGCTCATTTCAAAGGAAAATTATGATTCTTTCACATTATCGGGGAAGGGTACCGAACTTTTTCGTATAAGTCTAGAAATGTCTGGTAAGTGTAATACATTGTAGTAGTGTATAACTACATTGAACTAGAAAATTTAGAAACTTTAAAAAAGTCGGAAAGATTTGGTCAAAATTCAGCCGTTTATTTCATTGGTCGTAAAATCGATATTTGGATATTTGTAGTGACTTTTTAAATCTTTCTCGTTTAGGTGTGGTAAAAAACCGTTTGGAAACAAGTCCACTATTTGTCTTTAAAAAAATGAGGTCGCGGAAGAGAAAGATGCCTCCCCGGTAATGTGAAGGAACCCAAAAATTTTTTGAGAAAAGTGAACCACTTTCATGCGCTACTCTTCAATTATTGTCGTTTAGTTCAAAAATTCGAAGGAACGCACCAAAAACAACCTCCGAGTATGGTTTCAAAAGGGCCCGACCATGCCATCTTCCGCCCCGGTCACCGCCGATGTCTCCGTTGGCGAACCTCGTCTCGTTCGTATTTTTTAGCAACCAAATGATTTTCTGCAGGTTGACAGCTCGCTTCACATATACACGTCAACCGACTGGAAGACGGGCGTGTGGGTGAAATCGGTGGATAAAGGAGGCAAGCAGCGAGAGGTACATTTTGCATCATTGGGTGCATGCGGGTTAGCGGGGGAGCAAGGGTTTTTTTGTTAATTTGCCCGATTCTTGCATAGAAATAAGAAAGGGACCCGTTGAAAAGAGAACGCCGTTTGATAGTAGTTTCGGGTCACTACAGCTTACAAAAACTGAAGAAAAAACTGAAGTTTTCGAGATTTTGTGCAGAAAGTTTAAAAGGAAGTTTGTGAAGCCTAAACCTTAAGCCCGGTGTTTAGATATTAATGGATTCTGGGCTGTTAATAGCGGTATGGGTTAGCACGGAGGAAACACACTTTTTATTTGTCCAACTGAAACTGTTGATAATATATAATGTATTTTTATAGGGTTTTAGTGGTTTTTGATTGCTGGAAGGTTATAAAAATGTTCTCAAAAATTTTAGAAAATGAAAATGTTGACCTTTTTGGCTGTTTTTCATACATTTTTGCCAAAAAGCCCAAATTTTTCGATGATTTTGACACCACGAAGTGTTTGTGATGTAAATAAAATCGTTCAATTGCTATTTGCGTGCCCCTACAGCGTCCTCAAAAATCTCCCCCCAACATTGAAGCACCCATGCACCCTATTCTATTTTCTTTTCAGTTGGTCATCTACCAGCGCAATCGCCCCGAATCGGTGCAGCTGCTGACGACCGAGTACGGCTTTTTCACAAAGCGCAAGATCTACTGGAGGCGGACCAATGATGAAAGGATTGAGGTAGCTACCATTGCCTCGATGATTTATGGCTTTAGATGCACGTTTGCCCAGCACCCTCACCACTCAACCATTCCTTCCAAATCAACCCTCAGCGCTGTTTCAGCATCTATGTTGTCGGCGTTTTTGGGTACGTTTTCGCTTTTTTCCTGACTTTTCACGGCACAGGATGTACGACATGGAGAAGTGGGCCATCTACCTGAAGGACGACGGCGAGAGCCCGTTGAGGCACGAGAAATTTATCATCTGGTAAGCCGGCACAAAAATGTCTTTTTTGTGTGAAATAGATCTTTCGATAGAGTTTGAAGTTTTGATCATTCTCATCAAAAAAAAATTCTGAACCTAACGATCTTCCAGAGAATTCATGGCCAAGGAGCAGATTTTACCATCTTTTTTGGCACCGCTTAACAAAATTTAAGCTATCACAAATTTTTTTCGACGAAATTTATCGTTCGTTTTGTTCTGAAACGTAGCCCTTGTTCAGAATTTCAATTGCTATCCAAAGAAATCGAATATTACCTAGAAACCATTTCTCCACTAAACCTGCGTAACTTTGATTTAGGACAGATGAGTTCGGGATCCTGCGACCGACATTCGAGTCCATCCGTAGCTTCCACAATACGATGGTATTTTTTATACTGGTTGGCGCAAGGCTCGTGTTTAGATGGCGTCGTTATGCCCTCTGCAGCTATGTTCGCTGCAAATCCGCGTGGATTTCCGTCGTAATGGCGCCGACGAGGTGCTCGTCTTTTCAGAGCCGTCAATCATAAATTTCAACGCTATGAGTAAGGTATGTATTTTGGAGAGCCGTTTCAGTTTTGTTTGGTTTGCTGTTTTTATTATTGGATTTTATCTTTTTTATTTTTAAATAGCATTTTCTTAGGCTTAGAACTGAGATAAGCGTAGCGAACTTAAGGTCTCAATAATCAAAAACGTAGCGTTAAAGTCTCATTAGGCTTACAATATGGGGTGCTGATAATTTTGCGCCAGGTGGATCAGGGCTAGCTACAACCCCCCCCCCCCCGCTAACGGTCTAGTACCGTTGCTCGTCCCTTTCATACCATAACCATCTGTTTTGCAGCGTCTGACGGTGCACACCTCGTTGCCGCGTGATGTCCAGCGCCATCGTAACCTCAGATTCGACTGTCTGCGCTTTGAGCCGCCGGCCAGTGGTGCCCCGAATGAGGTACCTTCGCCTCTCCTTTATCCATATTTTTTTTGTTTTAGCCACTGTACTATTTCAACAGCCGTGCCTCGCCGGACCTCGAGTTTGTGTGCGTCAGGAACCTGGCCAGTCCAGATATGGATCAGTAAGTGCTTGGAATCCCTGGCGTTGACGTAATTCTTTTTTCAGATTACTTCTCGACGGGCATCCGCGCTTCCATGTGAGGATTTTGTTTGGTTGTGTGTAATTTCCTATTTAGGGTCTCTTCTATCCGGATGGTCAGGCCGTACAACCCGGCAAACGCCTTCGAATGCGTGGACTGATTGTGGGAGCGAAAGACTGGATCATGAAGGTATATTAACGATATATTATGCGCTAGAAAGCGGCGAGATGTTGCGCTTAGGATGCTTTGTTTTTAACCTAAGTCTAGGCGTGGCTTAGCATATCTTTGCTTCAAATTGCGGGTTATTTTGATAGCTACTTACCTTACGACCAGGCTGTATCACCGGGCCGATTTTAGAGTTTTTGGGGCAACATGTTTGAAATTTAAAAATTTTGACGTTAGAAAAATATATTTTTCAAGCGCTGTCGATTCGTATCTTTGACATTGTACAAGACCTTATTAGACCTGGTTCCTGTAAAGGAATAGTAAGCCTTGATGTCATTTAGCTTTTATATTAACTGGCGCTTAACAACGCTGTTTGCAATAACATACAGCTGAAATCCCGGGCCCATTCCAATTTATTTTTGACACATGTTTTTTTTCAGGTGTCGGAGGGGCAACTCGTCGAACAATACCGATTGCACGAGGAATTGGTGGCCAGTCGACGGATCGCTTTTGGCGACGATGCTGACGACGCCCGCTGCTAACTTTTATTACTAAGAAGAAGAACATAGTTTTTGACATTTTTAAGGCCCATTGTTTGAATGGTTGCATGGATTCGTATGAATTTTCGTTGTTTTTTGAACCCAAATAAATTGTTGCTGTTATGTTGTTGGTCTCATGAATATACGGCCTTTTGGCTACACAAATATCGATGAACGGTTTCCAGTTGGTTGTGGGAACGGAGCAGTCTGCTGGTCCTGCCGTTGTGTCTCTTGCGTGTTGAAAACGATTTGGGCTTGAATTGATGCCGTTTTGAATCAGAACCTTGAAAGGGACCGTGGTTTTGCGTGCGAAAGCTTACTTGGGAGTTCTTGGTTGCATTTTCTCGTAGTTGTGACTAACTCAAACTCAACTTGCCACTACTCACTTTAAATATAGTTCAACTTATTATGAATAGCATAGAAACATGCGATATTTGGTTACTAGGCCAGCCAGACGATTCATATTGCACGGGCACTTTGTCTCCCCGCCCCTTATGCTAATAAGAATACCGACTTTGAAGCCGAGCTCCGGAAGTGACCCTACTTTTGCATGTGAAAGGAGATATGTAAAACAGTGTTTTGTTGCGTTTTTCACATCGCACCCATCAGAGTCGCCGGCTCCCCATCATGGATAAGGTTCGATTACGGGCTTCTTCCTCACCATGACTGTCCAGAAGCCGGATGTCGCGGGGATGCCGCGTCCGCTTCGCACGCATGCCGCTTCGGCAATGCCAGCGCTTGGGCGGCGTGGGCCGAACTCGATTCTGAAGGACAGGGTCGCCCGTCTTCCCCGTATGTGTAGCACTTTTCGATATTGGAATTATGCACCGAACCACCGTTCTCGCGCACACCAAAATATGGACTTTTACCCGCCTTTTGAAACTTTTTTATGGTCTAGTAAATAAGTAAACTAGGTAAGTAAACTCTTACCTTTTTTCCTTTTTTCGGAGCAAAACCCGCCATCTAACACTTCAAACGTTTCATTTCAGCCCCGGTGACGCAAGCCGAACGCCCCCCGTTGACGCCGATTCCCCGCCAAGTGCGCAATGACTTCACGGCGGCTTCAACGAGTTCCACCCAGGCACCGCCTCGTCCCAAGGTCTCCTTCGTGTGCGAGACGCCGAAAGCGGTGAGCCTTTATTTAGGCAGCTTTTCACGTATTTTTTCGAAGTATAGAAAGTTCATAAAAACTATTAGAATGGAGGCAAGATTTGGTTTCTCTTCAGAGATCTAGTATAGTCGCCCTGAATTTAAAACTTTCAAATTTTTAATTTGTAGCAATCGAAAACTAATAACAACGCTAGAAAATACACTATGAAACGGCGAAATTTTCTGTCAGTCAGTGAGTGCTGGATAATAGTCTTTACTTTTTTACTTGACAACCCCTCCTTTTTTCAGACGCCGCCTCGCCTCCATCAGCCATGCCCGATGCCCCAGGAATCTGCCCCCACACCGCCGCACAAGATCGTGGCCAGGATGCCGCCTGCTGCAGCTGCTGCAGCCCGTCCGAGCAGCCGGGACAAGCCGCCTCCCATTGTCAAGGTACGGAAGAAGCTGCTTTTAATTCATTGCGTTATGATTTCAGCGCCCGGTCGTCGTCAACCCGCTGCGACGGGCTTCGGTGACCCGGATGTCCATCTCGTCGGCCAGTGCCGCTCCGATGGCAGATGCTGTACCAACGGCCACCACCTCGACAGAGCACGATGGCGGTGCTGCTCGCAAAACGCTGGGCCCTCGTCTGGTACATCTGGTAAGCTTTTTTGTGCATCTCGTTCGTCGGGTGGCAGTTATTTTGCGGGCATGTTATTCTTATTTTTGATGATACCGGCCGAGGAACAAAATCCATTTTAGCTTTCACAAAACGCTCACAAAGCTTTCACAACGGGCACAAAACTGCCTAACATCCCTACAAAACGGCGTACAAAATTTTATTTAACTCCTGCCGCCCCTCCCCCTCTAAAATAACCGCCACCCGATAAACGTGAAGAAAACGCTTTATCGTTGTTTTTAATTTATTTTTAGCCTCCTCTCCTCTCGACTCTCGCGAAGCCGCTGCCCAACGTCAACCGAGGGCGGCCAACCCCCTTGTCGCCGGTGAGACTTCTCGGAAGCGAATCTCTAATCCTCATTTTCAGGAGCGTCGTGTCGCATTCGAGGGATCGCCGGCTGACCCGCGCAAGAATGTCACCCCCTTCGCGCCGCGCCCCAAACTTTCGAAGCGTGCCGAAGAGAAGCCCGAGCCCAGCAACATTCCCCACGATGCTCAAGCAAAATCGAGCAAGAACGTCGTCCAGTCGATCGGAGCGGAGAAGCCAGTGGTCAAGCCTGCTGAACAGACGGTTGCGAAGGAGGACAAGGTGCCGGAGAAGTTGCCGGTTAGTGACTGCTTACAGCTAGATTTGGTTTTTACTTATTTTTCCCTTTTTTGCACTAAATCTTTACCTAATATTGTCGAGTAGAATTTTTATAGGAGTTGTCTTTTTTTGCAAAATTTATTTAATTTTAAAAAGCTATTCAGGCTTCTGTCGCGACTTTTGAAATTTTGGTCGAGAAATTGATATTTTTCAATTTTTGCGGGTTGTTTTGTTGGTTTTTCGTTTTAGGTTAGACGTTTAGTTTTACAATTGAAAAACAGCTGAGTACGAAACGCTCCCTTCATTATTTGTATAAGAAACTTAAAGAAAACAGTTTGGATCTCCCGGAAATACTCCAAAAAACTTTATATTTTTTAGATTCAGCCGAAGCCTCACAAGGCTGAAGCCAACCAGAGGCCGACCACCAGCAACGGCAACAAGGCAGACGATGAGGGCGGATCGCTGAAGGACGGGACACCGGCCTGGTCAGCCCGCGACTTCAAGGTGGTCAAGAAGCTCGGCCGTGGAGGGGTCAGTTTATTCATTGAATGCGGCTATAACATGTTTTCTTTTCAGTTTGGCATCGTGGCGAAGGCGTTGGCGCAGCGGGGCGGCCGGCAGGTGGCGCTGAAGTACCTGTCGCTCCGCTTCCTCGTGCAGCACAACGCCGTCCATCTCGTCAATGATGAAATCGCGATCCAGGGCCAGCTCAAGTCGGTGTTTTCAGATGTTGTTTTTGCTGTTTCTCGCAGCTTTTCGAGCGTCGACAATTTCCATTTCTAGGCATCCGAACGTGGTCAAGCTGCACGGCTACTTTTACGAAAAGGACATGCTCATCATCATCATGGACATTGCCGAGAATGTGAGGGCAATAATTTTTGATGTTTTGTATATTTTTTTAACATTTTGTCCATGAAAACGGATTATAAAATCGGTTGCAGGGCGACCTGTTCGGCCGCATCCACCAGCACGGCGGCCTTGGCGACCCGTTGGCGGCCAGGTACCGATTCTTTTTGTTCGGCGTTTTTATGTGTATTTTGCAGGATTGTCTGCCAACTGGCCGAAGCCCTCGACTATTGCCATCGGTCGGGCGTCATTCATCGCGACCTGAAGCCGGAGAACGTGCTCCTCGACACCCAGGACAACGCGCTCCTCACCGATTTTGGGTATGACCTTTCTATTCCACTTCTAAATTTTCCCTTTTCTAGCTGGTCGGCACGCGTCGAGACGGGCGAGTCGCGGATGACCTACTGTGGAACGCTCGACTACCAGGCCCCGGAACAGCTGCTCCGCCGTCGCTACGACAAAACGGTACGTTTCCCAACTTTTTTGCGCAGTTTTTGAGGTACTAGACTGTTAGCGGGGAGTCAGTTTCCTAGTAATAACCAATATGCATGTATTTTGTTTGAATGTATTTTGTACGTAAATATACCCCACCGCTAGCAGACCAGTACCTTTTTTGACTGCTGGGAAATTTTTTAAAACAGCGGGATTTTTGATCGTCATATGTCAGTTTTTTTACAAAAATAATATAAAATGCCAAAAAAGTCTTACATTTTGTCGGCCGGTTTTTTTATACCCCCTGCTAATCGAGAAGCACCGTTATTTTGTTGTTTCCAGGTGGACACGTGGGCCCTCGGCGTGTTGGCCTACGAAGCCCACACCGATGGCCAGGTTGCTGATCAGCCTCCTCATCCGCGAACGGCCCGAGGATCGCTATCGGCTGGAACTGGTCAGTTTTTAAGATTTGGGGAGATGCCGGTATTTTTGACAAATAGCGGAAGGGTTTCACATTGTTTTTAACTATTCCGAAGCATAAAAACTTGACAAATTTTAATGAAAAATTCATTTAGGTGGAAAAATTGTTTTTTTGACCAAAAATGCCCACAATTTCGACTTTTTAGTAAAATTTAACTATGTTTCAAGTGGAAAAACTACCCGAAAACGTTGAAATATTTCGAAAAATTCAAGTATACGTCGAAAAAGTTATATTTTTCCCATTTTTTACATTCGAGTTTACCCCTGCCGCTAAGAATCCGGAACTCTTACACAGCAGCGTTTGTTAACCCTCTATTTCCAGGTGAAGCAGCACGCGTGGGTCCTCCACTATGCCCCCGACGCGGCGACACGCACCGTGCAGCGCCCATCGCTCCGCTGAAGCCGCCACCGCCCAAATATGTCCACCCCCCTCTTAAAACGCGTGTGTGATTGTATTTTTCTATAGTTTCCCTGTGCTACTCGTTTCGCATTTCTAACTAATGATTTCATTACTATATATTAATCGGCAAATGGTGTCCCTTTTCTCGGTTTAATAAAATCTCTATCGCCGAATGGTTATTGGTTTTTTCGGGCGGTGACGTGCTTCCGCTAATTTTTTGGACGCTAGAAAGGCCTGCTCGTCGTCTGGCCGAGCATGAGATCTGGTGGGGGATTCCGTTGCCGGACTTTGCTCTCGCCGTCTTCGGGGGCTTCGTCTCGGATGTCTCGAATTTCAACAAATGGACCGCGCCGGCCGGGAGAGATGGACGTTCCGATTCGCGATCGTGCACCAAGCTGATGATCAATCGCCGAAAGAACGTGACCAATCGAAAAGGGAGGGAAAGGGCTACATGGACCCGACGATGTGCAGCTAATCTTGACAAGGGGTTGTTAGGACAATTCGTATACTACGCCAGACCCCCAAGTGGGTAAAAACGGGGTGCACATTTCCGATTTTCATAATGGTTGTTTACAGAATGTCGATTGCCATAATGCCGATCCTTATAATGCCGTGGGGCAGAAAATCCAACGTATTACTAAATGTTTTTCCTAGGAAGTATAGCCTTTAACTAATAAATTGTGATATCGGTTTCAATTCATTTTATTTTTATAAAAGCAATTTTTATAAGTTTTTTTTAGAATAACGATAATTTTAGATGTCCAACGTAAAGAATTGCCGGATAATGTGAATTGCCCATAACTTATGTTGATTTTTTGGCTTGATTCAAGTTTACGGTACTCTCCCAAAATGCGGTTTTTTGTGTTCAAATTGCTAAATAAAGGTCAGAAACCGACTCAGCGACAAAAATTAGGTGGCGGAAGGCACTTTTTAGGGGAGAAAACCTCAATTTAGTTTTGAGATCGGGTACCGTAAAGTAGTATACGGGGGTGACTACTTTACGGTACTCGCCCAAAATGTTCCTTTTTCTGCACGAATAGAAGCAGCAAGGTCTGAAACGTATTAATCAGCAAAAATAAGTGGGCGGCAAGGCCTATAAAGGGAAGATTCGGACACAGATTCCGTCTCTCAATCACACCCAGTTTGAGCCTAAAAATAAGGCTTCGTGCCACCCGGGGCCTAGTCGCTTCGGATGGGTGCGAGCTCGTACAGGGTTTCGAAATCGGGGCGCCCGAGGAGCGCGAAGCGCCCAGGCGCCCTGATTTCGAAGAGGGAGCAGCCCATCCGAAGCGACGGCCCACCTTGCGCGACATGTCATAAGCCTCAAACTTCGAAGTCTCAAATCACTCATCTCTCTAAGGCTAAAAAGAGTCTTTTTAAAAAAGGGCTTTTTGTTTTTCCAAAAGAGACGAATTCTCGGCAACAAAAACAGAACTTTCAAACTCTTGAAAATGCCACAGAATGCGGGAACAACCAAAAGTTACTGGCTATTTAAAACCTTAATAAACTCGGTACCATCCCAGATCACAGGTCAGGTCCACAGATTAATTTCAAGAAAGTGCAAATAGATTGCAATACAGAATTATTTGCAAGCCGAAACCGCTAGAAACTGGATCTGTCCATTTTAATAAGATGCCAGCAACTTTTGGTTGATCCCACATTCTGTGGCATTTTCAAGAAACCATCAGGATGCACGGGACCAATCGGAAAAAACCATGTTTTGGTGGGTTCGGAACTCGGGAGCCAAGTCTTCTTCCCAGTACAGCGTGCTAACCACTAGGCCAAGGGGAGACTGAGGCCTGGCTTGGGGAAGTTTAGACCCGCCGCTCTGACCGGACTGGGGCCGCCAAAGGGGTGGCGCCCCGTATGGCAAAGGTTTAAAGTTATAATATCTCAGAAAGAAGCATTCTTTCGTTGCAATTCTTCTTTACTTATTCCAGCATGGTCTAATCTATATTTGAGCAAAATTCAAAACGGACATCACTAACCATTGTTTTGACCGCAATTTAGCTTCTAAATTTAAAAAATTAAATATAAATTTTTTAAAGCCTATTTTAAAAAAACTTTTGGGTCCGAGATTATCAGTCACCCAAAACTGTAAAATTTCAGCCCAAACGGATGGTGGGAAGGCACTTTGACGACTACAAAGGTTTTGGTACATAATACAAAAAACGCAGACCCCCTCGAAACGAAATTTTAAAATGGGTTTTTAAAAATTCGAAATTTCCCCTTTTTTCAATTTTTAAAAAGCTTATAGTATGTAAAAGTGTCGCCGGTTCCGATGGTGTATTCAGTTTTGCGATCCGATGCTTGGTTCTTTTTAAACCCGGGGACCCCAAAAGATTTTGGAGTCCCTCAAAAAGGGGTTGGGGCTACGCCCGCAAACCCCTGATTTAGCCTTTCCGCCAAATTATTTTGCTGCTTCATTCGTTTCAGCCTTCATGCTTTTTTTCGTGCAGAAAAACTAAAATTTGGGAGTACCGAAAAAGTAGTCACCCCGTATACTACTTTACGGTACCCGATCTCAAAAGTAAAATGAGGTTTTCTCCCCTAAAAAGTGCCTTCCGCCACCTAATTTTTGTCGATGAGTCCGTTTCTGACCTTTATTTAGCGATTTGAACACAAAAAACAGCATTTTGGGAGAGTACCGTAAACCTGAATTTTCCCGATTTTTTTTCATCCCAATGTATAATAGCCAAAATCGGCATTATGGGGATCGGCATTCTGTAAAATCGGCTTTATTTAACTCGACAATACGAAAATCGGCATTAAGGGCTTATACCCGACGAATCATTTTTGAAAGTTCTAAACCCTCCATTCTAGCGTGGCGAGAGGGTGCCCCTGATCCCCGGAACCAAAACCTGACGGCTTTGTAAGGTGAAACATTTCTTTTTTTGGCGGCTCGTGAAATCGCATACTTAAATCGCCCCGGGGTTGGGGAAAGAAGGAAAAGAAGAAGAGCACCAACGGCTGACGAATCGGCTTAACAAAAAGATCGAAAAAGGGCACGGGAAGAGAAGAAAAAGGATCCGATTTCGGGGGATGGGCCGGGTGGAAGACGATGAAAAAGAAGGAGAAGAAGAAGACGTCCATTTGCAGCCCGGAACTGACCGTCTTCTGGGATTTCAAATGGCAACTACTGTAGCGAGCATTGTGTTACGCCGTTGGCTTGACGTTTTTGGAGTACTTGACTGTTAGCGGGGTGTCTAAATGTTGCGTATAGTCCGACTTCAATTTAAATACACCCCTTTTTAGTCACATTTTAACATTTTGGGTTTTGGGGTGCCCGAGGACCCATTTGGCCAGGGGGTTTCCTGGAGCGAAAATTTGCTACTGAGAGGGCCCCGTTTTGTTTAACGAGATTTCATTTTATTAATTTTGGGGGTTTTGCATTTGATCAAAAAAATGTTATTCTTTTAATTTGAGCTGATTTTGCATAAAATTTCCAAAAATGCCATTCTCTTTCTGGAGCATGGGGCGAACGATTGCGTATGAAGAGTAAAAGAGTGTGAAAACAACTGTTTTTTCGATCCAAACCACGCCTTATTGTGCATTTGGCAATCTGTTTTACGCTAGCCCGAAACAGACTTCACTCACCCCGAACGGGTTATGCCCAACCCCGATGAGCTTTTAAGTGGTGCTCAAGTTTAGATTTCTTTTGGGGTTTTAAAGGGAGTCGAAAGTTTAAACGAAGTTCAGGCGCTGAACGATAGTCAACCAAATCTTGTACTAAACGGTCTTGCTGGGTCGTGCAAGCCGCGAGCAACCCTTTTTCCCAAAAACCCCAAAAGAATGGCATTTTGGCAAAAAATTTTGCAAAATCGGCCTTAACCCAAAAATAACGCATATTTTTGATGCAAAGGGCAAATTTATATTAAATTAAAATGAAAAGATTATTTTAAAATTTGGCCAATTCAAAAATTTTCCCTAACATGGGAAAGGTTTTCCCAAATTTTTTAGCTGAGGGAAAAATTTTTTTGGGACACCCCAAAAATTTATAAAAAAATTAAATTTTCATGGAAAAGTCTGATTTTTGGTCAAAAATCTACCAAAATGGTCAGAAAACCGGGAAATGCCTGGTGACATCATACTACCGATTTTACTGCTGTTTTTAATAAAATTTAACAATGTTTCCGGTGAAAAAAACTTTCTGAAAAAATTTGAAAAGTCAATATTTTGATGAAAAACCGACGAATTAGGTCGAAAAATCTATATTCTTGTATGTTATAATAAAAATGTGCAGTTTTTACGCTTATGGTAAACTTGAGTTTACAAACAGTTTCGCTATTTATATTGGGAAAATTGGATGCTACAGTAAAACAAGGTCCGTTTCCTCTTTGATGTCCCCCCTATAAACCAAAAAATTCCCGCATTTTTACATTTTCCTACCATTTTTATGTAATTTTCAGATCTATGGAGTTGTAAAAAACAAAACGATTTTCGAGGAATGAACTCGCCGTCGATTGATGTTCTAAAAATTTTTCGAGTTTTCCCATTTTTCGCAACACATTTCCGCTAAGGTCAACGCGTTTTCGGGGCAGCCCTGATTTTTTACGGCGGGGGGTTTTAAATTGGGGATTTTTGGGGATTTTTGAGGAAGGAATTTCAACCTAATCAAACAATCCTCTCTTCTTCGCCCCTTTCTCCTTACCAACCCCCCCCCTGAAATCTGGGGTTTGGGGTCAATTTTTGCTTTCCCTCGCCACGTGGAACCCCCCACAAAATCCTTCCTCTTTAGGTTTTTAAAAGGATTTGAAAACTATGTTTATTTATTTTTAATTTTAGAAGGAAAGTTTGTGCTTTTGATTGATATTCTCATCTTAGTTGTATTATTTTGCTTACCTTTTCAATTAGTCAGATTCAGAATTTTCCATTTTAGTCAGATTTTCAGTCCATTTTTATATTCTCATCTTAGTTGTATTATTTTGCCAAATTCGGCAAAACTGTTTTGGGTAGAATTTTAATAGGTTCGCTAATTTTGTTTTCGCGATGTATTAAAAAAATGATCCCCATCCCAAATTAGGCCTAGTCACAAAGTTTCAGCCGATTCTGTCAAGTAGTCACCGAGATAAATTTTCGACGTTGGCAACTTTAACGCCTTGTTTAACCAGGAAAATGCTAATTTAAAAATCCCAAATTAGTGCGATTTGCGTGCGATTAATTCGACCACGCTCTATCAGCTGGCATCAAAAAATGGGGGTCGAAAAAAACTGTGCCAAGCTATAATGGGGACTGTTCGAGTGACTCGCGGACGGCCTTTTAATTTACTAGCTTTAATAGTTGTCTCGTAAAACTTGTATATTTTTTAATTTCAAGCGGAAATGATTTAAAAATTTTTTCAAAAATCGGAATTTTCGTTTTTTGTTCAAAATTTGTATTTTGCGTTCGGAAAAACCAATTTAGAAACACTTCTCCTATTTGTATTATGAAACATTAGATCCTAAGGAAAAAGCTGGTTTCTCCCTTGAGAAACTCCCGCCCCCCCGATAATGCAACAGTACCCAGTTAAAACCCCTAACAAAGAATCAAAAACAAAAATGTTTCATGTAATATGCTGAATCCGGAGAAAAAATACGGAATAATGTGAACTTGAAGATCGATTCTCCTGCCCCCTAGTGAATTTTCTTATGCGCAGACTGGGCTGCATTATTCTGTCAACGTATTTCAGTTTGAAACATTCGAAGTATTCATTTCGATAATTAAAAAATATGACATTAAAGGACGCTTTTTGAGCTCTTGTTTCTATTTTATTAATATAATAACTAATTTATTTTCCATAATTTTATATTAATTTGAATTGGAGATTTAAGATAGTATCACTTGCTTTCCGCTCAAAATTGAAAAATTTTTACACCTTTATGAAAAGTTTTGTTAAAAAGTAAAAAAATGTTTCAGAAGAAATATCGAACCTGGGGGAAAACAATTAAATAATTCTTCCTTGAGTCATATACTACGTATATTTCGTGGTTTGATTGCACATTTTGTATTTCTTGTATATTGTATATCTTTTACTACTATCTCCACGCCTAAAAAGGGACACTTCAAAAGCGTCAATTTCTTTCTGCTGTTCCCCTGAAACGTCAAGGCGCTTTACCCCACCCCTTCCCTTTTGGTGGTGTTTAATTTTTCACCGGGAAATGCCCGGGGAAACGGAAGAGCTGCGGAAAGAACGAGAAGGAAAAGAACAAAACGAGGAACAGAACGAGAATTCCACCCAACACCCAATAACGCCCAACGGGGTTCACAAAACCAATTGCCATTTTCCGGCAAAATGACTGGATACGCCGATATATTGTTGCATTTGTTTTGGCGTCTATTTCCGGTTGCTAAATTGTTCTTAGAATCCTGATTTTTACCTTGAAAAACGGTTTATTTATCACTCACACGTTCTATTTCTGTCTCTCTCTGTCTCGCTGTCTCTCTATCTCCTTCTGTCTCCGGCTCTCTCCTCCCTCTCCCCCTCTCTCTCTCTCTCTCTCTCTCTTTCTCTCTCGCTCGATCTCACTCTCTCTCTCTCTCTCTCTCTCTCTCTCTCTCTCTCTCTCTCTCTCGCTCTCTCTCTCTTGCGCCTCTCTCTCTCTCTCGCTCTCTCTCTCTCTCTCTCTGCTCTCGCTCTCCTCCTCCTCCCTCTCTCTCTCTCTCTCTCTCTCTCTCTCTCTCTCTCTCTCTCTCTCCAACAAAGCTTTATTAGCCATCAACTTTGGAAGAAGAATTCTGTCCACCTTTTTTGATCGTCCAGCTGTCCAACTAAAACATATTTTTGCAAAAAATATAGACACGCCGGGCTAGCAGAGATTATTTAGGAAAGAAAAAGCTCGTTAGATCTAAGAAATTAATTTTATCCTGAACTAGACTCTTCAAAGCCCCCACTTCGAATTGGCCATCATTCCTCGCGCGGGCAGGGCCAAGCATTTTTTCACCGAGTGGGTGGGCTTATGGGAGAGAGAGAGTGAGTGAGAGTGAAAGAGAGAAAGCCTAGAGAAAGAGAGCAAAAACGAGTTGTGGACTCGAAAAAGTAGAGGGTGAAGGGCGGCTAAAATTGGGTCCTTAACCTAGATGGCCCAATCCCCCCATTTCACGTGGCCCATCCCCAGGCCAATCCGTGCCAAAAACTAGATTTTTTTAGGGGGCTGACCACCCGCGAATTTTTAAATCTGAACCAATATCCTAAATTTATTTAGATGACCTGAACCTCTAGTTTTATTGGATTTCATTCTTTAGTTTTCTCCGGAGATTTTAAAAATTAAAGGTTTCGACTTTTGAGAACGTTGTTGACCTTTTAATTTCTGCAATTCCGGTAGTCTCCATATGCGTCAAAATACACCTAGATAATTTGTGCTGTGAAGTGCTTGCCATTTTAAAAAAAAGTTTAAAATTTTTTGAAAATCATGGATTTCTGGATTTCTGCAATCCTTGTAATTCATGTAAGTAATTTTTCTTGAAAAAGTAGGTAAATTTTATTGGCACTAATTTCCTAATTAGCGCTTTAATCCGCATTTATTCACGCGCGAGCCTATTTACAGTCAGGTCGGGGGCGTAATCTGTTACGCAATGGAAAAAGAGTTTACGCTTTGCATGCCGCGGCGCGTTAAAAGCGAGAGAAATATCAACAAGCATTGCCTTCCTTGAATTTTTCGCAAAAATCGGAATCAGCCGGGTAAAGACACACTATCGAGCTTTTGGCTTTTGAGCCGCGACCTATAGAACTTTGAAACATTCTCTTTGCAAAGATATAGAGATCGGAAGGTGGCAATTTGGTTTGTCGATGTCTCTCTCTCTCGCTCTCTCTCTTTCTCTCTCTCTCTCTCTCATTCCCTCTCGCTCTCTGTCTCTCCTTTTTTGAGGCACTGATTTCCGAATTTTTTCTATGCCAAAGTTCCGTAGATCTGAATTAGAATAGAACAGGCATCCTTCCTGGATCTGCAGCCTCTGTTGAAACATTTTTTTGCAAAATTGTAGAGATCGGAAGGTGGCAATTTGGGTTCTCTTTGCCGCTCTTTTGTCATTCTCTCGCTCTCGCTCTCTCTCTCCGGCTCTTTTCAAAGGCTCTAATTTACAGACTTTTTCTGCGCCAAAGTTCCAGAGATCGCCATTTAAAGAGCAGAATTTTTTGGAGCTTCTTCCAGAATCGCTGCAGCGCTGTTCGACACGACCTAGAGGTCGAGTGGGCGCTGCGAAGTGGCAATTTGAGAGAAGACCCCCTTCTGCCTTCTATGGCCCTTTAAAATGGGGGGAAACCCCCCATCATTAAGGGGACGGCTATTTTGAAGGGGGAGAACATCACAAAAAAGGACACAAAATCCGGCTGGGTGGTGGGAGTATTCAACCGGAAAATCCGGCCATGGATAATTAGTGGTCAGAAAGTGCGGTCCAAGCTCTCGGATTTTTATTAGTCATCGATATTTTTGTCCGCTTCCCTTCCATTTTGGTGCTTTTGTATTATCGGGGGGGGGGGATTGGGCTGATTGGCGGGCCTTCAAAAAAAAAAACTATGATTATGCCTTGCCAATCGCCTTAACTCCCGCCTAGCGCTAATAATTATTGGTCAGAGAAGTTATTAAAAAATGTTCCATTCAGTCGCATCCTCAGTCTCCCTGTTTCATCCCTAAACACCCAATTTCTCCTCCGCGAAAATATGGCGTTTCAAATTGGCCGTCTGCCAAAATATGGCCCCCCCCAGGAAATTGGTGTCATTTCTCAAAATATTGTTTGCTCGAAAACCTAGATTATTTTTGGGAAAACCTTCGAAAAT
Organism: Mesorhabditis sp. LJ9110; assembly: GCA_038088335.1. Taxonomy (NCBI): domain Eukaryota; kingdom Metazoa; phylum Nematoda; class Chromadorea; order Rhabditida; family Rhabditidae; genus Mesorhabditis; species Mesorhabditis sp. LJ9110. Next base: position 18,576 of record JBBGBA010000176.1, on the reverse strand, counting down.
TGTGGATATGACAAAAAGTTTCATAAAAATTGTGGCTTAGCTCGTGCCGCGCCTTGGGTAATCCTTAGCCTGCGCCCTGCCGTCGAAATTCCGCAAAAATCACTGCTAGCCTGCCGCTTCTCGGGATTTTTCGCTAGCAGAGATCCTTAGGGAAACAGCCACAATAGTGTATATTAAAAACATGTTTCTAGAAAAAGTGTTGAGGCCGTACTCAGCACCAGCTACTGATTTCTTTTTCCAGGATCCTCATTTCCAAAGAATCTTTTACATTATTTTGGGCTGCGGTTGAAATTTGGTATATATTTTTGATGCTCTACGGAGCGGGGCCGTGACGGAAAATGCCGAAAAATAGCGAAAACAAGCAATACCAACCACTTTTGCTTTTGGTGATAGATAAAAATGATTTTTTTTGTTTTTGAAGCTTTTGTGTAATGGTATTAATGTAAAATACCAAAAATAAAAATACCTATAAAAATACAATACCCACAGAAAGATGAAGAAATAATTTTTCTTGTGCAAAATGGAAAAGTTGGAATAGTGTTTCTGAAAATTTCAGGACATGGCGCGCGCCATTATCACTAATGATTGATCAGGCTCCCTTCGAGGCTCCGGTTTTTTCAATCCCTCGAGCCATTTCTGTCTATTTTAAATTGCGGATGACGTCAGTCTGTGTGTCGGGTGACCATCATAAAATTAGCTCGCGTAAATGGACCACTCGAAAAGGGCCTATTTCGGAACGTGAAGTTTCGCGATTGTCTTTGGCTCGCATCAACGGCCAACTTTTTTTTTGGTTTTTAATCTCTGAGTGAAACACGAGTTTTTCAACAGCGAATGATCCTATTTAATAAAAAATGAGCAAAAAGTCAAAAATTTTTTGCCCATTTCAATAAAAGATGAAAATTAAAAGTTTGTTAAGCAAAGCTGCCCAATAGCAGCAACTTTTTATCGCATCTTGTTCCCCATACTTTATTTGATTTTTCCACCAATTTTGAGCACGATCTGAGTCTGTGAGCTCAAGCACATTCCTTGCCAGTTTCTTTGAAAAATAATGTTTCATTAAATTTTGTCGTTTGTTTCATTTTCTCCTTCATAATCCCCCCTCATCAGTCATCAGATAACCTCTGCTTTTCCCATCCCATAAATTCCAATTTTTTCGGAAGAATCCCTGCTAGCTCGCCACGTGAAAAGGTTCCAATCGATGTCTTTTGACTTGCAAAACCCTTTAATCCACGTCAAACATCGCATATCCCTTGGGTTTTTGGTTTTAACAAATCTCGTCTCTATCTCTCTCTCTCTCACTCTCTCTCTCTCTCTCTCGCTTTGAATTCAATGAACAAACACACATTTTGGACATGGCGGTCCCCCGGAAATGGGTTAATTTCCGTAAGTGCCGCTTCCGGACCCCCGAAAAGCAGTGTGTTTCAGCGAACATTTCAATTCCTGAAATTTGAACCCTTCCTACCCAGTTTTCGCTCTGGCGCCCCGGATTTGCTAAATGGGATTTTCAGCTCGTTTTTGAGTAAATTAATAGATGTTATTTAGGCAAGATGGTAAATGTTTTGAAATCTAGTAGTTCTAACTTGTAAATTAAACCTATCGGACATATCAAAACAATCTACAGACCTAAAATATCGAAGATGATTTAGCCAACACTTCAGGTTTTAGGAGATAAATCCGATGTTTCATAAAAATCATTAATTCCGAATTTTTTCGCGGAGTTATTGTTTCGTTTCCGTAAGGTGCTTACAAACAAATTTTTTTTGAAGTTTGATATCTAATTATTTCGCGGTCAAACATTTCAAAAAATTTTTATTTTGAAGTTTGAATGGGATTTGACTTTCAAAAAATTCCCGCCGCGGATGTGCTGTCTAGAAGCTTCAGCAAGTTTTCCGATTCAATTAAGAGATTATTTTACTGGTATTGAAATTGATTTGTATTAAAGATATAAAATTAAACTCTTGAACCAATAAAATTCAAATAACAAAAGTTAAAGGCAATTTAGTCAACATTTCAGATTTTTCGGGAGGAATTCCATGTTTCGTAAAAATCATTGTTTCCCGGTTTTTTTACGGTTTGTTATGGTACGCACTCCCTCGTTTTTTTACATATGGCATTTTTCGAGGTTTTATGGTTAATTTTAGCTTCATCGTTTATTTGTATGGGTTTAGGTTTCAATAAAACTCCATTTTAGCGGGAATAACTTGGGCGCAGTAGACAAGAACGCGCGAAGCAATCGAAATATAGGTGTCAATTTTTCGGCTATTTCCCTATCCAATGCCAGTTTTTTTCGGATTAATTTAAGGCATTTAGCGCCCATAAATAAGCTAGACAATTTTTCTCGGTTAAATAAAGCTTAATAATTTTAATAAATTGATCCGAAAACAACACGGCATTTTGAAGTTCTTTTAAACGTTGAAAGGTTTCAAAAATATTGAATTTTTGGTGTAGCTATTCAAATATCGTTGTATCAAATAGCTGAGAAATTTTATATATTTTAGCGGCTATGTATTTTATATTTTTGGATTTTATTTATTTTTATGTTTTTTTTTGATTTTTGTTGTTTCAAACTGCTAACCCTGAATTAAAACGGCCAAAAAATTTCCAACTCGTTAAATTTTCGAAACATTTTACTGGAAAGCACAATTTTTGTGGGGGCAATTCGACATGATGATTTTCACGTGCCGTCCCCATTTCCGCTTCTAGCCACATCTCCTAGCAGGGCATCTCGAATGTCACTTGACCGTGTTTATTCACGCTTCCGCCCCTCAACACCCTCAGATATTTTTGGATTGCTTTTTGGCACGAATTCGAGTTTTACGATCATTTTAAACTGAAATTCACTTTGAATCGGGAAGCACCGGATTCTCGCAAAAATTGGAAATCGCGAAAAAGCTATGTTTCATCTAGGCTCAATACGCCGATTTGATGAGTAGCTTTATTGAATGGTGCCGGGATCATCTCTGCTGGTTTTTAACAAACAACCTCTGCTAGCTTGCCCTCGCCGCCCGGAATTTTATTGGTTTTTACGTTTCATTCATTTTTTTGACTTGCGGTTTCTTCAGAAAATGTTCGGTAAGATGTGGGATAAACCGCCCTGCAAAACCCCCAGATATTTCCACCAGTTTTTGGCAAATAATCCCTGCTAGATTGCCCCTCGCCGCCCGAAGTTTTATTTGACTTACTTTTCGTTAATTTTGGCATATTATTGGAGGTTGATTTAAAAATATGTTTTGTAAAATTTTGGGCTAAAAATGCTGACTGCAGCTGCAATTGATGAATTTCTTTTGATGTTTGAAGAACCTCAGCTCAAATCCTCAGATATTTTTGGCATTCGTTGTTGGCATAATTTCGTAAAATAACGATTAATTTAGACTGAAATTAACGTTAAATATGGAAGGACCGGGATATTGTTGTAAAATTGTAAATGGCGTAAAAAACTATGTTTCATAGAATCGCAACAAGCAATCGCGACCAGTAGCCCGAATACGAGCTGGGCTTCACGCAAAACCAATCCGAAACTCGAAATTCACAGATTTTTGCCACTGTTTTGACAAATAATCCCTGCTAGCTTGCCCGCCGCCCGAATTTTTATTTTTTTACTTTGTTTTCTTTTTAACAATTTAAGCACTTCGCGAGTTTAAAAGATTTGTTTTGCAAGGTTCGTCGTAAAAAATGCTTACTGGAGTCTCAATCCATTGAATAGATTCCCGAATGTTTTGTGTTTTTAAGTCACCAAAATTAAAGTAGATTTTGTTAAATTTATCGATCTCTCCCAAAGAGTCTCTGCTAGCATGCCCCTGCTTCGGAATCTTTTCTGTATCACGGCAGCGTGGAATAGGATGTTTCGTAGAATTTTTGAGATGAAAAGGCGAGGGCGAGCTTTAATTATATTCGTTCTGGAGCTGATGATTAATCAAGTATTTCTTTGAGCTAAACGCTTCAATTCTAGCTGCGATTTTCCTGGGGTTTAGCTTGCTTATTTCCGTACTAACTTCCGGCAAAAAGTAGCCCGCAAATGCTCTCTGCTAGTTTGCCCGGTCGCCCAAGTATTGTGTGTTTATTTCGTTCATGGGCTATAAAAGTTGATGTTTCAGAGAAACTGTACTTGACAACCGGAAAATTCTATTTAATGGAGTAATCTTAAATGTTCCAAATTGCTCAGGCAATCTTTGCTAGTTTTCCCTGTATTTGTCATATCGATTGATTAACTATAAATTTTTTTATCTATTTGAGATACTCACGGGGTGTGAAAATTGATGTTGCACAAAATTTAGACTTGAAGGTCGTAAAATGCATTTTAGTCCCGAGATGTTGGATTATTTTTTGCTAGCACCTTGCATTTAAAAATAAAACGGCCGCCGATTATTCTCAAATAATCCCTGCTGGTTGGCCGCGTTTTGGAGATATTTATTTTCTCAACTTGCAAGCTGTTCGTTTATTAGCTTCTCACCTCAAAAATTTATGTTTCGAAAAAGTTGGACTTGGCAACTAGAGAACGCTATTGTCGGTCGGTATTTCCCCACATGGTCACTGCTAGCCTCTTACAGTCAGCGTGAAGCGGGCGTCGATAGTTCTCAAAAGATCGCTGCTAGCATGCCCTGTATTTATGGCATTGAATCTCCTGAACCGGCAAATTGGTGTTATTTCGGTCCCAAATCTTAGAATTTGATGTTTCAAAAAAATGAGACTTAAGACTCAGAAATTACCTCTTAATCGAGTAATCCTAAATGTTCCAACTTTCTCAAATTGTCTCGGCTAGAACCTTGTAACGACCGGGGAAAAATAAAGCTGGGAGCCAATGATTCTGAAAAATTTCTGCTAATTTGCGCTGAACTCTGGCATCTTCATAACTAGCAAATTTGCCTTTTTCTTTCGGTACACGGTCATGGATTTCATGTTTCAAAAAAATTTGGCTTGAATACGAGAAAATACGCCAAATGGTAAAGCGCGCAGCTGATAGTTCTCAGCGGATTTCTGCGAGCCTGCCCTGTGTTTATAATATTGCATTTTCTGAGCCAAAAAATTTATTTGTATTACCAGAGTTGCAAAGCCGCTTCGCGACTTTTCAACCCTGGACCCGTCTAAATCCCATAATATTCTTCACTTTGCATAATTCGCCCAAACTGCGATGAGAAACACTGAGAAGTGCTCGCTCTCTCCCATTAAATAGGCTATCGCCACTTCCGGCGTATGGTAATTATTTCTAACAAAGAGGTCGCCCGCTTTTTCAACAAAAACTTAATTTTAACCTCAAAATAGCATAAATTGCAAAATCTGGTATGCGTGCAGTCATCTCGGTGCCATTACGCACCTAATGACGTATCATACGTAGCTGAAAACCCTTCCCCTCATGAGTTATCTTCCGGACACGGTGACGGAAGTTGCATGCAAATGCACACTGACACACAAACACTATTTTTTTATATATAGTAGATTTGCCCCGGCTCGGGAATTTGGTGTTTCAGAAAAACTAGAGTTGAAAGTTGGAAATTATCTTTTATTGCTGTCGTCGTTTGAAGTTGTTTGAATTTCATCACGCAGTCTCTGCTAGTCGCTTGTCGCCAAGCGTCAGCTGGCATCGATGAGGCTCAAAAAAATCTCTGTTAGGCTGCCCTGTAGTTGTAGTATTTATTTTTTAACTAAAAATTCATCTGTTTATTTGGCCTCAAGGCCGAAAAATTGATGTTTCCATGAACAGTGGAATGTAGAAATACACTGCTGGACATAATTTTGGGTTCACCCAAAGTTTTCGGCTTTTCTGCACAGCAATCAGCGCGGCGAGAGCCCCATTGCTGTCCGAGAAAAGCCAAAAACTTGGGTGAACTAAATATGTCACATGTAATCAACTTGTGCGACTTGAAAATGAAGAACACTTTATTTAATGGGTTTAAAAAACTTAAATGGCCCAATTTTGCCAACTTGTCTCTGCTGGTATGTTTTTTAAAGATAAACCAAATCCTAGAACGCGCCCTATTCGGTAGCAACTCCTTTAACTGAAATTTATCGGTATTTGGCCCCCTGGCGGATAGAATTTGATGTTTCAGAAATTTGAACGTTAAAGTTTGAAACACCATTTTAATGGTTGAACTCAAATGTTCCAGTTTCCTCAAATTTTCTCTGCAAGCATCTTGCAAGTGAAAATAAACGCGTTCAGTATTCCCAAAGGATTTTTGCTGGTCTGCCCGGCAATCAAAATTGCAATTTTTCAGAGTTTTACTTCAGAATATTGAATTTTTGGGTTTTTCCACTCTTCAGGGGTTGATGTTTCAGACAAAATGGGCATCGTAGGTTACGAATTACGAATTAATACAACCATCGCATTTATTCAAATTACACATCTACTCGCTACAAAATAAACATGGTGTATTTTAAGCGTTTTTCTCATTTTCCAAAATGGTCTCTGCTAGCCCCCTCCGCCCTACGGTATTATCCGGTTATATCCATCCGAAAAGCATCCCCCCACGTGGAGATATTATGAACTCTAGCCCCTCGGTCTCTCTCTCTCTCTCTCTCTCTCTCTCTCTCTCTCTTTCCCATTCCCTTCCAATATCAATCCAAATAAGCAAATATGCCACTTCTTCTTCTCCTCCTCCACCCGCTTCTCCCGTTCTGAAAAATACCCCCGTGGATCATCAGCCTCAATCCCCGGAATTCGCCACGGGATTTCGTGCAACCGATACGCTATAGTATTCCCCAAATCCCGATTCGAATTTCTTCGAAAAATTTGTTCCAGTGAAAATTCAAACCCTAAAAAATTACCTGACGATAAGATAGCTGTTCCTTTGACGTTGAGCTGACCATTTTATTTGACTTAAATTCTTCTTGTTTTTCAATTAATTAAATGTACAATGAATGAAATCAATTGAAGTTTTTAGTACCAGAAAATATTAAACTTTGAATAAAGTACAGTTCCTGTCGGAGCGATTTCCGATTTTAGCTAAAAAATGTTTCAAAAGTGGATAATGTCATGAAATGATGCTTGGCATCACTGGTGTCTCGGAAGATTTTCTATAAAAACGGCCAGGACAGATTTGTCTCGGCGGCAGATGGATTATAATGTAGCAAAGACCGGAGATTCTCCAAAAAATGGTCCATAGAGATAGATGTTAGAAAGTTAATTGAGATTTGCCGAAAAATGTTTCGCAAAAAATCGATGTCAAAAAGAATTGAGTACGGGCAATGGGCTGATAAAACACGTTTCAAAAAAATGTTGGAAATTTTTTGAAAACATTTTATTTTTTGGATCACCTGGCTGGCTCACTCGGCAGCTACGCGTTTTCGAAACGTCTAGTTCCAGGTTTCCGTTACTTGTTACGAATGATACGCTATAGTATTCCTCGAATAACAGCGTTATTCGTCGTATTAGTATCACCAAACTTAAAAAAATATTGTTCCAGCAAAAATTATAAACCGGAAAAATGGTGCATCATTAATGGATCCCCCAGGTGTTATCGAGTTCTAGAAAAGCCTTTATAAAAACATTAGTGGTAAAAAATGGCAAAGCTGAGCGGGAGAGCGGCTCACAATTAAAGATTTTAAAAGTTTTTCTAACCCGGTGACACGAAGACCTCCGCGCTGATTTTTTAAATTCAACAATTCGGTAAAAATTGCAAATAAAAAAAACATCGAAGTTTTTAAATTCAATGTTTCATCAAAATTTCCTCTGATGCGCCGTTTTATCGAATTATTTTTTTGTCAATCACAATCTATCTTTTTATAAATTCCCCCATTTATTTTGCAGTATGTTGCTAGCAATTAATTCACTAAAAGATAAATAATAATAATAATCCGCGCTTAATTCAACGGAAGTAAATTAATCAAAAAAAAATGGATTTCACGGCTTAAAATACGATTTTTAGATAATAAACAAATTTTAAGTGCTTAAATTTTAAATTTAAGCATGGTTTAAATTGTTTAAATAGCAAAAAAGGTTAAAACCCACACGGTAGAATTTAATCGATTTTTCAAAAGTTTGTTGGACACGTACTCCCGCTTCTTTTCTCATTTTCCTTGACTTCCCGAAACGAAACACATAATTTTCATCGGTCTATTTCAGATGACGGGCGAGGATGCGCTGGCCGGGTTGATATTGATTATTGTCGGGCTTGTCGGCGTTATTTTATACGTCGCGATTACGTATTCTATGATCCGGATGTGCCATGAAATTGTCGGCTTCAGGTACGAGCATAATTTTTTTATAAAAAAAAGTGGAAAGATTTTAAAAAAGTTATCGAGAAAGTAGCATAGCTTGGCTCTAAGAAGGCTACTTTCAAAATGTCGAAAATCATGTTGTCGAAATTCAGAATGCCGAAATTTACATCAGCTAATTGCCCGGAACCCCCGAATCCCATGAAAAATGTCGACATTCTGAATCTCGATATTATCAATTTCGACATTATGATAGGAGCAGATTCAAGACAGGAATTCGCATAATTTTGGTTCATTATTTTTGAATGTTTTATGTAACATCCTTTTTGAAAACGGGCCTGACCCTGAATTGACGCCCTTTTTGGCGTTGCAAGTATTTTTATCGGATTTTTATCGGACTATTTATTTTTTAAACACCCATATGGAAAAAGACTATTTCCGGAATAATTTCCGGAAAATAGCCCCCGTATTCACACAAAATAGCCCCAATTATACCTGGAAAAAGATGTAGTTGAAAAAAGTGGCACGGCGAGAGAGAGATTACGGACGATTTGGAGCCGATATTTTCGAATGTTTCATGAAACATCCTTTTTAAAAATGACTGCTTTAAGAGTAGTTCGGGATTTCGTAATATCGCTATACAATTGCTTCAAAATTCGAGCGCTCAACTTCGCTTTCGAGCCATTTGCTAAAGTTCAAAACGCGCAAAAAGCATAAAAATGAAAAACATTGATTTAGCTTTAGAACAATGTTTTTTCGAACAATAATGTGTGAACGAATTACAAAATTTTTGAACGGGCATTCTCAAATGTTGCCTATCACATCCTTTTTGAAACGATTTTGCCATTATGGTTTGACCCTCTTTCCAAACAATTCCCAATTTTTCCCGAAAAGAAATTTAAAAATTGTGATAGCCGCTTTAGGGGCGTGCAAGGGAAGGCTATGGATTTTGCCGCTGGAGGACCCATACTTTGTTAGCGATCTTGCAGGTTTCTGCCAGCCCAAATCCATAAGAAACCACGACTTGCCCGGCCCTTAACCGGGTTTCGACTAAAACAACGAGACTAAAAGATCAATTTTGGGAACTGCAAATGCATCCACGGCCCAGAGGGACTAATCACTGACCTGTCTTCGGTAAATTTGCGGGAAATTCACGAAACCCACGTTTTTAAATTGGAACCACGTCGCGATTTAAAGTTTAGATAGATAGTTAGACGATATTCTTTTAGATTTCTCATCTCACAGGCCATCTCCGACATTTTGCTAATGATACAGGCGAGTTTCACATTTTTTGGACGGAGAGAGGGGACTCCTCAAGGGCCTCTGCAAGCTTGCCAGGGTTGATTCATCGTTTCACATAGGTTTCTGACCGTTGCCCTTGTAGCAATTTGGCGAAAAATCAATTTATTTATCCGGAAGGATCTCTGCTAGCCTCCCAACCGCTGACTTCACAGTCCCTTTAAAAGGCTGGGCTCAGACATCCGGAAATCGGGACCACGGGGATTTTAAGCGGGGACGTCTAGTGTTCAGAATCACGCTCTCTCTCTCTCTCTCTCTCTATCTCTCGCTCTCTCTTTCTGTCTCTCACTCTCTCACCCTCTTCTCAGATTTCATTTTCGCACACGGCTTCACCCGGTCGGCCCACGCGCTACAAATATCAACATCCTCGTGCCCCGCACAAAAAATTTGGGGTGCGAAAAATGTGTTTTGGCTGGAGGGGCCGTCGAGTAAGAATTTGCGCAATTAATAAACTCCGCAGCCGTTTCATTGCTTCTAATTATTATTTTTGAAACCAATTTTCTAAATATGAATAGCGGAGTTTTTAAAATGTATTTTTTTACTTTTTCTAAACTAAACAAAAATTTTGAAAGTTGTAGACAGTTTTTCCGGTTGAAGTACCGTTTTATTTTATCAAAAACACTTTAAAAATACTCCCTATTAAGTGATTAGGCATTTAGAGATTTCGAAAAATTATCCCCTCCCGATACGGCGTAAAAGCAAATTGCGGCGCCTACGAAAAGAAGGAATTTTTCAAAGAGTGTGTTTCTGAAAATTTTGAAGTTTCGAAGGCTATGGGCAATTTATTAGTAACTTGTTAGGTCCACCTATTATAGTGCCGGAGGAAATTCTAATAAATGGGGGTATTTTAGCGGGGATTTTTGGGGAAAATCGAGGTATCTCAATGTTTGCAGGTAAATATTTTAACTTAATAATGAGAATAACTTCGATTATCGCCGAAAAATGTTTCAAAAAAAATTCCATCATTTTTCTGAGTGCTCTACCTAATTTTTTCAATCTCGCTAGCGACCAACCATAAAAATCGTCTCTTTAAAGGGGCCTGCAAGGCAAATGCCCTCTCAACACGTAAGGCACATGCGGGAACGTCTATTTACCCCCCCCCCCCCGCTAACGAACCAGCACCCTTTTTAATTTACTGATTTCAGTTCGGCATCTGGCCGGGGCTGATCATCCTCTGCCAACACGAATTGATCCCCGAAACGTGGCGATGGCATCTACATGTTTATCTCGATTTTACGTGGTAGGTAAATTGTTGAAAAGTTTGGTTTAAAAGGGTATACTAAATATACAAAGATCATTCTTTAATGGTATTCAACCGTCATACGCGCACCTATCTTCAATTATAAAGAAAGCAGCTGCTTGGACTGCATAATATTTTGAAACGTTTCTCTAAAAATTATGGATATTCACCAAACCTTTAAACTTCAAGCGCAGCCAAAAGCACTTGAAAATAGCATTTAGATATATAAAAATAAATACAAAAAATAAATGTACAATATAAAAAACAAAAAAAAACGTAGTCGGAATTCATTGTGCAACAAAATAATTAGCGATACTTAGCGATAAGATTTGGCCTTTACATACAACTTATAATTTTGACTTTCAAGAGCTCAACAAAAAATTTTTATTTAAGGTGGGCAATGGTATACCATTACTCGATCGTGGCATGGTCACGATGGGCAGCCGTTCAATGGCCAAATTGGTTTCGCACCCTCCAAAATGGTATGTTTCATATAAGGAGAATTCATGACTGGGTCGCAAATCGAACAATTTCCAGTTACCACTTTTTTAATTTCGATTCACAAAAATAGTGATTAAAATCACTCAATCTCCCATTTACGTTAAATTTCTTTAAAATTATTCAATTGATTACTATTATTTCTTATTATATCAATCAAATAATTTATTATTTAACATTCAGCTTCAAGAAATAAGCTTACTAAATCGCTCTTAAGTTCTGAGTAACATATAAAAATACAAAAAGCAAGAATCCGTGGTTCTTTTGCATTATCGGGGGTGGAAGGAAAGCAAATTATTGGTATTAATCTAAAAATGCCTCGGAATTTCATACCAAGGATTTTAATAATGTTGTTACGAAAATTAAACTATCTTGGAAGTATAAAACTATCTAAAACACGGAAATTTTGGTGGGAAAATCGATCGTTTTGTATATATTAGATAAAATTAATAAACGTAAAACGTAGTAAAAACGATTCGGAATGTTTCGCATGTTTATTTTAGGAAATTTGGGTTTTAAGCGAGAAAGGGAATTCCGTACCCTCTGATGTTCAGCCTCCGGAAATTACTTGAAACATTTTCTTTGTAATGATAGGGTTTGTTTATTTCGTTTTTTTTTGTCTATTTAGCCTGATGTATCGTGTACTTGAATTGTAGAAGAATTGTTGAATTGATGAATGCTTCTAAAATATTCATTGTTGAAACATCTATTTCTCATCATATTTTCTAGGGCCGCGGCGTATTTTCAAAAATCTCGTCGGGAAAATGGCATGTTTCGTGCATGGGTAGATGCAGTTTCGGCCTATTTGGAACAATTCCCTGCTGTGAGAACGAAAATCGAATTTAAGCCGAAAAGCACTACTTAGCAACGATTAAATTTAAATAAAATTCAAGTCTCTAATTGCAATGAATTCAGTTAAATAAGTATATTTATGGTTGTAATTAAAGTATAATATGTATTTTTCTACTTTTCAGGAACGTGCGTGCTAATCTGCCTATCGGCCTGGTTTCTCGGACTGGTCCAAAGCCTCGTCGAACATCAGGTTTGCATCGCTTATTTTATTTTTTATTCATTTTAACAGACCTAATTTCCTTACTTAAAATGACCATATTTTTATTAAATAAATATATTAAACAAATTTTCGATATCCAAAACTTTTTTCAGTTCCAATGGTTCGAACCGCTCTACTATAACCCGAAACGATATGGCATGGACGCCGATTGGAAGCGATACGTTAACGGTTGGTTTTAATTGCATAAAAATACAAATATATTTTAATTTAAGCGGGGGAATTTATTTAATACTGGAATTTCTTTTTGAATTAAGTAGTTCTTTTTCAATTTTTGAAAATTTTATTTTGCGAGAACGTGTTTCGTTAAAAAACCTAAGGAGGCCGAAATTTTCGTAAACATTTTCCATCGAAAAGTCTCAAAAACATACCACGAAATTATGATCCAGGATTTGGCGAATTTTGAGGGAAGGAAAAATTAGAAATGCAATAACTTCAATAATGGCTGCTTGTAAATATCAACATTATATATATAAGTCTTTTTGCAACGTTAAAACCTAAATTTTAAGCATTTAGCATTTCTTTAGTTTGAGTAAGACATGCAAACAATTTAAATTGAAAAACAACCGAAGGAATTTCAAATTTTAGTTAGAAAATGTTGCTTTTTAATGATCGATAGGATTAGCTCGCATCTAGGCTTATAATAGTTAAAAATGGGGATTTTCGCTATGGTAGAACAAGTTAACCGGAATTAATGATAATATGTTCCACCAAATAATGTCAACGCCTCCAACCGGGTGAAGCATAATAATCAAGAGGCAGGTGCTTTTAAAAAATATGTTTTAACAAATATATACTTTACGAAATTCTGCTATATGGCTAATATAATCCGCCGTGCATCAATTTTCGAAACATTGCCGCGCCGCGACACGCAACGCACACGCTCACTTTTCCTAGCGTAATCGGCCACATCCCTTTCATAGTTGGCGTGCGGCGGTCGCGTTGCGATAAAAAAAGAGAGATAACACATAGGAATCAAGCCTTATGCGTCCCTTTAAAACTACTATCAACTCAATAAATTAATTAAACTTGTTTAGATTTAGATTGTACAACTGAGTTAAACTTAGTAGATTTGTTTGGAAGTTTAAACTTAATCTTATTAAAGTTGCGAAGAATTATGTTTTATTAAATTATACCGATCACGACCACTTTCGCAATCGTATTACACGGGAGAATGTTGGATTTTAAAAATTAGTTTTTAAAGAATATACGAAAAATCGACTAAAAATAACTCGGAAATCGCTAAATTGGTGAATAAAAATGGTTTACTTAATATTATTGAATTTAAATGAAAGTATTTTCAGATGGGACAGCCTCTTACTACCTCTCCCTAAACGTCGCATTAATGGTGCTGCCATTCCCATTCTACGCAGCCGCATTAGCCGTCCTCTTCAAGAGACAACGTAAGAGGATTGTTGGTACGTGACAAAATTAGTAGTAGTCTCTCTATTTTAGCTTAAATTTACCTAAATTTAACTTAAGTATGATTAAAGATACAAAAATATAGGTTTTCGAACAAAATTTTTTATGATTTTTCGGTTTTAAATGCAGTTTAAATTTACTAAAAAGATAATTAAATGCGGACTATTACGGTTAAAGGAATTTCGGGAATTATAGGAAAAAGCAGAAAATTAATAAATTCCGCGGTATTTGGGCGATATAATAGGGATTGAGCGAGCCGGAAAGCCCAATTAATTTGAAACACATTTATTTCAGCGTGGAAATTTTGGAAAACTTTCTTTGGTTTTTCGTGGTAATTCGTTATTTTTAATTGATTGTTTAAATTACATTAAGCTGATCAAGCATGGGAAATTTATTAGATAAAATAGCCGGTTGACGCAAGGTAATAAAATATGAAACAAAACTTTTTAAGTAAATGCAAGAAAATTCGATTGTTATTTACTCAATTTCGGTGATCACTTTTGCAGTAAGACAAGAGTTTCTCACTTCACAGTCCCTTTAAAAGCAAGGATTTAGACCTAAAATCCCGACCAGCCGGCCGTTCCCCATCCCTGACCCCGGTGGCGTTGACGGCACAACGGCAGCTATCTATCGAAACACGACTCCTCATCCCCTGCATCTGCAATACCGTACTATTCGTCGTTGGCCAGGTACGGTAGTTTTCGCAGCGATCGGTAGTAAGATCGATAACTAACCTTAATTAATTAATTACATTTTTTATATTTTTGCAATACATCAATTAATTCGATTGGATTTGATTAATTTTAATCATTCAAACTGCCAATGCACGGCCGTAAATAAACATAAATTCATTCGCCATAAATCTTTCTTATCGTTATTTTTGAGGTACTCAGGAAAGATCGATCTGAAATTGCTATCGATTCATTCGTCCTAATTCTCGAATCAGTCCTAATCTGTAACACATCCAGGCAAAAATTTATGTTATAAAAACCGTAGTTCATGATGAGAAAAATGTTAAAAAAAGACAATATAAAAGTATAGTTGTAATTAATAATAAATTATCCAATAAATCGTTTCTGTATATTAAGTAAATTATGGTGTACTTTATCCATACAGCTGCATTTAATCTAATAATTTCTATGATAGCCAAAAATTAAAGCGCTGTGGAACCGTTTAATAGTACAGCTATTACGTTCTTGAGCGATCCGCGGCTTTCATGAAACACATTATCTCCAAAACGGCCAAACGGCCAAAATCGAGAAACTCGTCAAAGAAAAGCGCAACACTTACTCAAAATTCAAACGTGGTGCAAGGTATATAAGTGTTGCATATAACACATACTTCAATGCCCAGTACTCTGCTAAAAATCAACGTTTATTCAGGCAATTCTTGGAGGATCAACGCGTACAAAAAATTCGCCTGAGAGAATGTCGATTTAGCATATATTGAATTCGGATGTTTCATGGTTGTGCCTTACTTCGAACGTGGCTTGGATAGGCAATCTGCCATGGTGCGAGAAGAGACTTGTGGATCTTAATGGGCTGTTGGTGCTGTTTTTGAAGATAGTAAGTAAGTAAGTAGGAAGTCGTGCTCGGTGCATCCATCGACAGGCTCGGCGCTATTCTGCCCTTCTGCTCGGTGGAGATGCGGTTGTGTAGATGAGCCCTTCGCCAGGTTAGAACAGATCCCATTTTATCCTCGTGCTCGCCGATAGAGCTTCTGGATGCGAGCGGCGGCTTTGGGGCAGTACCGAACGTGATCGCGACGACGCCGTCCGGTACTGGGTGATGTTGGAGCACGATGTGGAGCATGTGGTGGCGGCTTGTCCCGGATCATGTCCTTGTCTTTGATGGCCTTGATCACGTCGTCGGCCAGTCGTTCCAGGTTGATGTGGTCGGCCACCTCGTTGGACCGTTGTATCCAACCGCCTTGTGTGATGTCCTTGAGGGGTACGATTTGATGAGGAGCATCGGGTGAAGGAGAACGGCTTGAAGTCCGTTAGAACAGACCGAATTCTACTATCTAATTTCGAGCCCATTGGCGTCTTGACGTAAACGAGGCGGTCCCAGATCTCAGCAGCCGGTTAGTCGTCAGCAAACGGGTTGTCGGCACCATCGGGGATGTCTTGGTCATGACGTATGATCGACCATTGTACTTCAGCATTGTTGTAGTCGTCCTTGAACGGGTTGTCCTGCTCGTCGGGTAGTGGATCGAGAGCGGGAACTGGCGGCGGTAGTTGTGCTTGGTCCGGGGGCACGTTCATGTTCGGGTCCGAAGACGGCTTCAAAGTGGCGCTGTAGTTCGGCTGCCGGGATTTGACAGAAGGGAGATGATTCTTCTGTGATCTCTTTGAAGGCACGTGGACGGCATTTGCGGTCGAGCTTCTGGATGCGTGACGCGGCCTTCCGGGTCGTATCTTGGGGGCGGATCTTGTCCATGACGCGGCCGCCGCGGCGCGCGCTTGAGCATCTCGCACGTACGTCCGTGCAGCCGAGGGTTAGAACGGATCCAATTTTACCAAGGCGCGCGCACGATTTGGCGTACTTCTTGAGCTTCTTGTCGAAGGGGATGAGCACCTTCTTCTTCTCGACTTTGCCGTTCTTGAGGTGGAAGCCGATGCAGGGCAGGATGGACGTCCGCACAGCATCAGCCTTCTGCCATGGTGCCAGTAGAGAGTCGTGGATCTTGTCGATGTCCTTGTGCATCTTGTTGATGGTCGCCGACTTGCCGTAGTAGTATCCGGTGGGGACGCCCAGGTGCTCGTAGTGATCTTCCTTGTCCAGGGTGGCCATGGGAGAACCCTGGATTCGGAATTGCGTCTTGAGGGCCTCGTTCCTTGAACCGTCGATGACCAGACTGGCGCATTTTTTCGAGTTGAACTTCAGGCCGAGCCATGAAGCAACTTCGGTGATGACGTCGAAGGCATTGTGCAGATCTTGTGGGTCCTTTGTGATGACGGCCAGGTCGTCGGCGTAGGCGAGCACTCGAGTCGGAGTCGCGGAGTCGCCATTTTCCCTAAAATCAAACTATTATCGGATATGGAGCGAGAGAACGAGACAGAGAGAGAGAGATAGAGAGAGAAGAGAGAGAGAGAGAGAGAGACAGAGAGAGAGAAAGAGAGAGAGAGAGAGAGAGAGAGAGAGAGAGAGCAAGCAGAAATGTAAGTTTAACATGGATTCCGGGAAATTTGGCAGATTTCTCAAATGTTTCGCACCGAAAAGCTAATAAAGGGGATATCTCAGGTTTTCTTATGATTTTTATATCTAGAATCGGTGTCAAATTCTATAAAAAGGGATTATATTTCGTTATAAGACCGTACTGGAGCAAAATCCCCCTCCTGATTTTCCCGCGCTTTTTGCGTGACCCCGATTTCTGCAGATGTTCGAAAAATTGATAAGGGGGCGGGGCCACGCGTTATACTAAAATCTACAGTACTTAATTTTTATAATTAATTAGATTTTTGCCATACAATTTAATGAATTCGATTGGATATGATTAATTTAAGTCATTCAAACTGCCAATGCACGGCCGTAAAAAAAATAAATTCGTCCGCCATTAAACTCTATTTTTTTTTTTTGAAACACATTCAAGCAAAAATTTCCAGATAATTACGAACCGTAATTTACGGAAAACCGAAACGTGCCGGAGATTAAGCCGATAAGAACAGATTAAATTTTATTCAGTACATGCTCGGCCCGAGGGCCGGAAATACACAAGTCACAGGCGCGATTAAAAATGCATACATGATTGACGGTTAAGCGTCAATTTGGGAAAGTTACAATCAAATTTGAGAGGTGAGAAATTAGATGATTCGAGTTCACACAGTTTGTGAGAGATCAGAATGAGTTGCGGGCACACAAAGAGCATTACAATTCACATAGATAGAAAATGGATATCGCTTTTGGTCTTTTATTGGGGGTTGTCGAGCTTGTACTGTCGCTGGCCCGTCACGTGCTCCACGTAGATGTCCCTGCTCCAGCGAATCGAGTCGGCGATCATCAGAAGACGCATCAGTTGACCATACTTCACCGAGATCTTCAGCCTTCGTTGGATGTCGTTGTTGGCGGCGTCCCATCCTCCGAGTGGTCCGACCATCCAGGCGCCCAGGAACGTGTCGTAGCCTTCGGTGGAGAACTTGTCGAGGAGTGGCAGGTATTTGCGCTCCTTCTCGCGGCGTGCCTCTTCGAAGACCGACACATCTCCATTTTCGAACGGCATCGTCACATCGATGATGGTGATTGTCTTGAGGCGGTCGTTGATGATGGTGTAGTCGGGCCGTAGTCGGGTTAGAACATATCCAATTTTACCAAAGCTCACGCACGACTTGGCGTATTTCTTCAGCTTCTTGTCGAACGGGATGAGCACCTTCTTCTTCTCGACTTCGCCGTTCTTGAGGTGGAAGCCGATGCAGGGCAGGATGAACGTGCGCACCGCATCAGCCTTCTGCCATGGTGCCAGCAGGGAGTCGTGGATCTTGTCGAGGTCCTTGTGCATCTTCGTGATGGTCGTCTCCGCGGACTTGCCATAGTAGTAGCCGGTGGGGACGCCCAAGTCCCACCGACAGGTTAGAACAGATCCAATTATACATTGTCGTTTGAGCATGAGTTGGGCGGCCTTGTGGGCGAGTTGGGCAGCCATGGGTCCGAGGTCGGGCATGCGAGTGGGCGTGGCAGTGGTTGAGGGTGTGGGCTACGCTTTCCAGAGCGTAGCCACACTTCCGGCAGCGCTTGTCGACGTGTCCTCTGGAGCGGTTGCATCCGTTGAGGGCGAGGAGGTCGAGGCGAGCTCGGTGGACGAACCGCCAGTCGGCGAAGCGTAGGAACCGTCCGTCTCGCATGAAGTTGTTGGACGCTGGTTGGCGGCTCGTTACTTGGTACGTTTTGCCTTCGCTCTTCTTTGC